>CM073744.1:10734035-11202140 GCA_037127355.1 Schoenoplectus tabernaemontani | reverse complement strand
CTTGGACCCGACGGTAAGCGCCAACGGTACGGCCAAAAATGACTTGGTACGCAAAATATGAAATGAGCCGACGACTTGGTAAAACAAGTCTAGGAGCACAAAACAAGAAATTAGACTTGACGCACTCGGTACTGCCGAAAATGAGTCCGGGAGCGTAAAACATGAGAACTGGATCCGTCGCCCTCTGCACCGTCGAAAATGGGTCCACGAGCATAAAACATGTACACTGGACGTGGCGCCCTCTGTACCGCCGAGAATGAGTCATAGCGCAAAACATAAAAACTGAACCCGGTACCCTCGATACCGCCGAAAACGGGTCTAGGAGCGTAAAACATGAAAACTTGTCTTGACGCCCTCGGTACCGCCCAAAATGAGTCCAGAAGAGCAAAACATGAAAATTGGACCTGGCACTGTCTGTACAACCGAAAATGAATCCGGAAGAGCAAAACATGAGAACTGGTCCCGACATTCTACACCCTCGGTTCCGCCAAAAAAGAGTCTAATAGCCCAAAACATGAGTACTGGTCCCGACACCATATGTACTGCCGAAAACAGGTCCGAGAGCGCGTAATATGAAAGCTAGAACCGGCGCCCTCGGTTCCACCGAAAACGAGTCAGGTAGCGCGAAACATGAAAACTTGTTCCGATGTCCTCTATACAACCCGGCTCCCTCGGTACAGTCGAAAACAAGTTCGGGTGCGCAAATCATGAAAACTAGACCCGACGTTCTCAATACCATCGAAAACGAGTCCGGTAGTGCAAAATATGGAAACTAGACTCGACGTCCTCGGCACCGCTAAAAATGAGTCTAGGAGGGGAAAACATGAAAACTAGACAAAGAGCCCATGGTACCGACGAAAATTAGTCCGGGAACGCAAAACATTAAAACTAGACCCGGCGTCCTCGGTATCGCCCAAAACGATTTCGGAAGCGCAAAATATGAAAACTAGACCCGACAACCACAGTACCGCCGAAAATGAGTCCGGGAGCGCAAAACATGAAAACGGGAATCGACACCCTCGGTACAGTCAAAATCATGAAAAATAAACCCGGCGCCGTCTGTACCGCCCAAATTCGAACAGGGAGAGCAAAACATTGAAATTGGACCCGACGCCCTCGGTACCGACCAAATCGAGACCGGGAGCGTAAAACATGAAAACGGGACCCGGCGTCCTCGGTACCTCTGAATATGAGTCTTGGAGCGCAAAACATGAAAATTAGAGTCGGCGCCCTCGGTACCGCCCAAAATGAGTTCGGGAGCGGGAAATATGAAAAACTGGACCCGACGCCTTCGGTACCGCCGAAAACGAGTTCGGGAGAGCAAAACATGAAACTGTACCTGACGCCCTCGGTACCACCCAAAACTAACCTAGGAGCACAAAACATGAAACCTGGACCCGTCGCCCTTGGTACAAAATATGAAAACGTGGCCTGACGCCCTCGACACCACTGAAAATGAGTCCGGTAGCATAAAACATGAAAACTGAATCGGCGCCCTCCATATCGCCGGAAATGAGTCTGGATGCCCAAAACATGAAAACTAGACCCGACGCCCTCTTTATCGCCAAAAACGAGTCCAAGAGCGCAAAACATGAAAACTAGACCTCCCTCGGTACCACCCAATACGAACACAGGAGCTCAAAACATGAAAACTATACCCGACACCCTCGGTACAGCCGAAAATGAATCCAGGATCGCAAAACATAAAAACGGGACTCGACGCCATCGGTACCGCAAAACATAAAAACTGGACCTGATGCCCTCGATACCGCCGAAAATGAGTCTGGAAGCGCAAAACATGAAAGCTGATTTTGACGCCCTCTGTACCGTCGAAATTGGGTCCGGGAGCGCAAAACATGAACACTGAACCCGACGCCCATTGTACCGCCGAAAACTAGTCCGAGAGCGCGAAATATGAAAACTGAAACCGACACCCTTCGTACCTCCAAAAATGAGTCCGGGAGCGCGAAACATGAAAAACGAAACTGGCGCCCTCGTTACCGCCCAAAATGAGTCAAGGAGCGCAAAACACAAAAACTGGACCCGATGCCCTTGGTACACCCGAAAATGAGTTCGGGAGCGCAAAACATAAAAACTAGACTCGGCGCCCTCTGTACTGCTGAAATCGAGTTTGGGAGCGCCAAACATGTACACTGGATCTGGCACCCTCTGTACCACCGAAAACGGGTTCGGGAGCACGAAATATGAAAGTTGGAATCAACGCCCTCGGTTCCGCCGAAAACTAGTCCGGGAGTTAGAAATATGAAAACTAGATCTAACGCCCTCAATACCACCCAAAATAAGTCCAGGAGCGCAAAAGATAAAAACTGGACCCGACACCCTCGATACCGCACAAAATAAGTCCGGGAGCGCAAAACATGAAAACTGGACTCGACGCCTTCTATACCTCCCAAAACGAGTTCGGGAGCGCAAAATATGAAAAAATAAACCTGGCGCCCATGGTATCGCCGAAAATGAGTCTGGCTGAGCGAAACATGTAAACTGGACCCAGCACCCTCGATGCCGTTGAAAATGAGTCCGAGAACGCAAAACATGAAAACTTGACCTGACGCCGTCGGTACCGCCCAAAACAAGTCAGGGAACTTAAAACATGAAAACTGGACCCGACACCCTCTTTATCGCCGAAAACGGGTCAAGGAGCGTAAAACATGAAAATTGGACTCGGCTCCCTCGGTGCCGCGCAAAATAATTTCGGTAGCTTAAAATATGAAAATTGTACCTGACGCCCTCTGTACCGCCGAAAATGAGTCCGGAAGCACAAAACATGAAAACGAGATCTGACGTCCTCGGTATCGCCGAAAACGAGTGCTGGAGCGCAAAACATGAAAACTGGACGGCACCCTCAGTACTGCCCAAAACGAGTCAAGGAGCGTAAAACAGGAAAACTGGACGCAACGCCCTCTTTATCGCCGAAAATGGGTCCAGGAGCGCAAAACATGAAAACTGAACCTCCCTCGGTACCACCCAAAACAAATCCAGGAGATCAAAACATGAAAAATGTACCTGGTGCACTCTGTACCGCCGAAAATGTATCTTGGAGCGCAAAAGATGAAAACTAAATTCGGCGCCCTAGGTACCGCCCAAAATGAGCCCCAAAACGCAAAACATGGGAACTGGACCCGACGCCCTCGGTACCACCCAAAACGAGCCAAGAAGTGCAAAACATGAAAAATCGATACGATGCCCTTAGTATCGCCGAGATTGAGTCAAGGTGTGCAAAACATGAAAACTAGACTTGACGACCTCGAAACCGCTAAAAATGAGTCATGGAGCGCAAAACATGAAAACTAGAGGTGGTGCCCTCAATACCGCTCAAAACGAGTTCGGGAGTGCAAAACATGAAAACTAGACTCGGCGCCCTCTGTACCTCCCAAAACGAGTCCGAGAGCGCAAAATATGAAAACTAGACCCGATGCCCTTGGTATCGCCGAAAACGAGTCCGATTGCGTAAAACATGAAAATTGGTCCTGACGCCCTCGGTGCCGTTGAAAACGGGTTCAGGAGAGCAAAATATGAAAATTGGATCCGGCGCCGTCGGTACCGCCCAAAATGAGTTCGAGAAAAACATGAAAAGTGGACCCCACGCCCTCTTTATCTCTGAAAACGGGTTCGGAAGCGCGACATATGAAAACTGGAACCGACGCCCTCGGTACCGCCGAAAATGAGACCTGGAGCGTAAAATATGAAAACAGGACCCGACGCCCTCGGCATCGCTGAAAATGATTATATCAGCACAAAACATGAAAACTGGACTCGATGTTCTCTGCACCGTTGAAAACAAGTCCGGGAGCGAAAAATATGAAAACTGAACTCGACGCCCTATGTACTTTTGAAAATGAGTCCCGAAGCGCAAAACATGGAAAATGGACCCGACGTCCTCGGTACCACCCAAAATTATTTTGGGAGCGCAAATCATGAAAACGGGACCCGACGCCCTCAATACCGCCGAAAACGACTCCGGGAGCGCAAACCATGAAAAGTGGACCCGACGCCCTCAGTACCGCCGAAAATGAGTCCAGGAGTGCAGAACATGAAAACTGGGCCCTTTCTCCCTCGGACCAACCAAAATGGGTCCATGAGCGTAAAACATGAAAACTGGACCTGACGCTCCCGTTACCGCCCAAAATAAGTTCGAGAGCGCAAAACATGAAAACTGGACCTGACGCCCTTGGTACCGTGCAAAACGGGTCAAGAAGCGCAAAACATGAAAACTGGACCTGACGCCCTTGGTACCGCGCAAAACATGAAAACTGGACTCGGTGCCCTCAGACCGCCCAAAACGAGTCTGGGAGCGCAAAACATGAAAGTTGGACCCGACGCCCTCCGTACCGCCTAAAACGAGTTCGGGAGCGCAAAACATAAAAATTAGATCTGGCGCCCTCTGTACCTCCCAAAATGAGTCTGGGAGCGTAAAATATGAAAACTGAACCTGACGCCCTCGGTATCGTCGAAAACAAGTACAGCTGCGCATAACATGAAAACTGGACCCGACGCCCTCAATGTCGTTGAAAACGGGTTCGAGAGCGCAAAATATATAAACTTGACCCGGCACCGTCGGTACCACCCAAAATGAGTTTGGGAGCTTAAAACATGAAAACTGGCCCCGGCGCCCTCTTTATCACCGAAAACAGATCTAGGAGCGCAAAACTTGAAAACTGGACTCGACTCCCTCGATACTGCGCAAAACAAATTCGGTAGCTCAAAACATAAAAACTGTACCCAACGCTCTCATAACGGGTCCGGAAGTGCAAAACATGAAAATTGGAATCGGCGCCCTCTTTATCACCGAAAATGAGTCAAGGAGTGCAAAATATGAAAACTGGGCCTCCCTCGGTACCGCTCAAAATGAATTCGGGAGCTCAAAACATGAAAACTATACTCGGCGCCCTATGTACCGCCGAAAATGTGTCCGGAAGCGCAAAAGATGAAAACTGGATCCGACATTATACAGTTGTATACATCCATATGAATCTTGTGAATTTTTGTTTAAGTAAAATTGTAATAGAAAATGTTTGTATCCATGTTTGAATAATTTCTAATATATCTTAATTAACACCTAATAGGATTCCTCTAGAGCTTCCTAAAGCTGGTAGTTTTATCCCTTTAATAATTGTAAAGTTAAGGTTCTTAAAAGTTCTTTCTTTAAATGATTCTTTCTTTGTTTCTTGTAAGCTTACTAAATCTATATGATTTGTATAAGTATATCTTTAATGAGTCTTCTTCTTTTAAGATTACCCATTTTTCTTACATTGCAGCTTATAATATTTATGTATTTATAATTGATACCATGAGAAGTATTTCTATACTGATATCTATATTTTCATCTACGGTAGGATTATCTAATTTATCTATTATGCCATGTAAAATATATGACAAGTTTTATTTTATTAGTGGTCTAAAATATTGTACCATTTTTAATCTAATATTATCAGTTATTCCTAAGGAAAAGCCATATTTAGAGAGCAATTCTACTATTTTATTATCAGTAAAATGAGCATAAGGAAAATCATTAATTAGAGAATCAATGTCTATTATGAGGAGAAGAAAACCTATTTTGATGAGGGGCTGACACAGGGGTGCTAGTGATATATGTTTACTCTTGAAAAATCTCAAAGATAAGTATCTAAGTAAATGAAAATAAATATCAATTATTGATAATAAAACATAAGAAAGGGGGAAAGAGAAGGGGTAAGAGCAAGGGACCACCAGTCAGAAGAGGTCGCTGCCGAATTCCGAAACAATCTTATTTGTCCCACAAGGAAACCCTGAGCACAAAACAGAGGGTATAAATACCCCATCATCCATTGTCCACTCGGTGTGGGTGACATCCGAGAGACTCAAGAGAGAAAGGAGATCTCTCGGGTGTCACCCATGTAATCACACTTTTCTGACAGGTGGGTCCTACACCTCAGTGATAGATATTAAGAAAGTCAAGATCAAACCCTAGATATTGATCTTCAAAGCAAACCCTATGAGCTGAATCAATACAATCCCTATACACATGGAATAGTGTTAATACCAAGCGAGTATTTTGATACAACCAATCATAAGAAATCTCAATGTGATTTTGCTTTCAAGGCTAACCAGGTGCCAAAGCTGTGAGCAACCACCTGATCAAGCCATGATTTGTGTCAATTGATGATAAGTAATCAGCTTTTGATCAAATCACCTTCATGTTAAGGGATTGAAAGTCAATTTCACAATACTGATCAGATGTCAAAGTTGAGAGCAACCATCTGATCAAGTCTAGATTTGTATCAATTGTTGACAAGTAATCAGGTTTTGATCAAATTAAACCCTAGTGAACATCAATACAAGTCTAATTGGTGTTTGATTAGAGGGAGTTTCTGCAAGGAGAATTCATTTGACAGAGACACTGAGCTACAACTGAGAAATTAGGATTTTATCCAAAAGGAAACAGGGTTATCTTGGAAAATGAATTTTTAATGCAAGGAGGCAGGGGCAAAAGTGGAATTAAAAATTACAGGAGTGATCATCATGAATTTAGGGATTTTTGGTGAAAATTTCATGATTTTTGGATAAGTGGAGCTATTAAAATAAATTCAGAAAAGATAAAGCAGATTAAATAAGCATATCAAGGGCTGAGATTTAATCAAAGACTTATCTGGGTGCAACTTGGGGATAGATACACTGCTGGGTGCAAATTGGGGATCTCAAACATACACACACAGAATCAGAGAAGAGAGAGAGTGTGTCACGTGTCAGCACCTTATTAGGCCACCTCAGCATGTCAGTGCCACGTGTCAGCACCTCATTGGTCTACCTCACCCATGTGGGTCCCACATATCTGACAAATGGGTCTCACTTATGCTACGTGGTAGCACCTCATTGGTCCACCCCACCCAGCCCATGCCACGTGGCAGAATACTCTTTAACCCAGTCAGATCTCCCAGAGACACATGGCATCCTGTGAATGGTCCACAGCAGCAAGGGAGGTGCCAAATGGCAGCACACAAAGAAGCCACCTCAGCATGTCAGTGCCACATGGTAGTCTCCTATTGGTCCACCTCAGCCATGTGGACCCCACCACTACACTGACCCGACATGTGGGCCTCACCTATGCCACGTGTCAGCCTATGATGGAGCCACCTCAGCACTCACACGCCACATGGCAGCACACCAGGCCATACACCTCAGCAAATTCAATCATGTTCAACTACATTTGTTTGACACTTGGCAGTTGTCCATTGTGCTAAGTCAACACAGTGGACCCCACTTAGTGCCATGTGGCATTCACAGATCAAGGCACAGTCAGCAATAATTAATAACTAATCATAGCTTAATCATACATCTAACCCTATCACAACATGCCATGTCAGTTTGATTATCTATAAAGTGCTGACTGGTGGGGGCCCACTTGTAAGAAAGTGAGACAGAGGCGCATATCAACAATCATAGACCAACCTCATGCAAATAAGAGGCAGAATTTAAATCAAAAGGAAAAAGGGAAGAACAAACCTGGCTCTTGCGCTATCATCTCTGACAGTTATCTCTTGGAAGCATTGGTCCACATGCACCGTGTGCACCCATAGATGGCTCCCCTCTCTCCCTTCTTCTTCTCTTCCTCTTCCTTCCGCGCGATGGAGAAGAAGGCGCCATGGTTGAATAGAGTTGAATGCAGCCCCTTTCTTTGAGATTCCTTCACAGAAAGCTGCATAATATGGATTAAAGCTTGTATGAGTAATCAATTTTGAGAATTGAAAAGGAAACAGTAAATAATCGATTGAGGCAATCAACAGAATTGAAATTGGGACTAACATTTATAAGCAAGCAGGAGGCAAATTGATCACTTGTACACAAAGGCAGCACCTTGAGAAGTTTTGAGTTGAGGTTTCACCAAGTCGCCATTGGAGGCCGAAGCTGATGATAAAGAGATGATGATAAAGCATGCTATTGATCATAGAGACGTGAAGGATTGAGTTTTAGAGCTAAAATGATGAGATTAGAGCTTGCAAGTAGAAGAATTAATGAAGGAATGATGAGATGGCAATAGAAACCCGATTGAAAGGCCTATGAATGAGAAATGGATGTTAAGCGCCAAACATAACTCTTGCACTGACTCAATTGACTTATAGGAGTGTGAGATTGATGTGTGGACGCTTGGAAGCTTCTAGAAAGGCCCAGAATGATGGAAGGCCGAGTTATGTGAAGGAATAGCAAAAGGGTAAAAAGAAAAAGAAGTGTAACTAACTCCAACTGCAAGTAATCAGCTTAGAGATAGTTTGTTGAGTAATAAGAAGCACAAGTAGATCTTGGCCGTTAATTAAAATTGAGTTAAGGGCTAAGATTGGCTTAGAGACCATGATCCGTCCATTAATCACCTAACCAATCACAATTGAGCAAAAGGCCTATATAAACCCCCTCGTGGCAAAGAAAAAGAACAAGACCAGAGGAGAAAAGAGAGACTAAGCTTGAGAGAGAGAGAGAAAAAAAAAACGATTGTAAAGAAAAGAGAGATTAGTCGGTGTAAACTCAATCTCCCGAATTGAGTTAAGTCAAAACCCTTGATCACCAGTTAGTTCATCTCAGAAATCTCAAAAGACCAGGTAATTACCTTTAATCAAGTGTAATTTGATGAGAAGATTGATGTAAGTATTAGTGCAATAAACTGATTTTCTGAATTTTCTTTTGTTTCTTTGCTTTTCTCTTTTATTTTTTTGATTTCTTTGCCACTTCTTTAGTTTTTCTTGATTATTTACTTTTCTTTGGTGAAAATTAGAGCAATATAACACAAGAGGTGCTATGAGACTCGGTTGAAGGGTTTTTGTAACCCTCCCGAGTGTATTTTAGTAGAATAACCTAGCATAGTTGGTAATTATGCTCAGTTGAAGGATTTGTGTAACCCTCCTGAGCTTGTTGCAAGTTTGATCGCCTAAATTAAAAGCAATTAATCAAAATTCACAAGTGAAATCGGGAATTGATCAGACTATTCATCCGTCTGTTTCTTCCCTTTGGTGTAGCAATGTAAAATTAGCTTCCATTTTGTGCTAAGGTCGTAGAATAAGTTGAGTAAGCTTGTATATGAGGGTAAAGGATGCACAAAGATTATAAATAAAGTTTAGACGATCAGAATTGCAATTGAATTAGTGACTGGTACCGAACTGTACCAGTCGTTCTTAGGATCGCATTACAATTAAGACAAATTGAGTAAGTATAATCTGCATATACATTAGCTACATCAAGATGATAAGGTGCAGTGTAAGAATTATAAGAATCAACGTCCAATTTGATCAAGAAATGGAATTAATTTGTTTCGGTACCAAAGCACCAACATAGTACCAAACCGGTACAGGTCTCCCTTCATAATGCACCGTATGGATCTTCAATTGGAGATCGCTACTAGACTCCCCTCTGAGAGACGATGTCAATAGTGGAGGCCGATCACCGATCGAAAGCCTCAGTCACCGAAATCGTCTTAAGCACGAATCTTCATGAAGTAACCAACAGAGGAACCGAATAAATGAGTGTGCATGATCTTTGATGCGTAGACACAAATTTTGATGCGCATAGATGAATCTTGATGAGATCGAACGATTTCTGTAAATCATCAATTAAGATGAATAGTAGAGAATGTATATGGACCTTTCATCTTTCAAGAACCAATCTTCAGATAGATCTGAAGGATCAAATAAATCATAGCCAGATAAGAAGAGAAACCGGCCCAACATAGGTTCTGGGCCCAATTCGCATAAAAAATATATATATAATCTTGGCCTAGTACACTAAGCCCAAAAATTAATTAATAACAGAAAATTAAAAATAAAGAGTAAATAAATCATTTAAAAATGTTCCTAAACTCCACATTAACTCAAATTTATTTTAAAAATTCTTTGTTTTCCATAGTATTTTTCTGTATAAGAATATTTCAATTTAGAAAATACTATTATATTAAAACGATTTAAAAGTAAAAGACATTATATTGTATTTTTCTATTTGACTTAGTTTTGACTTGACATTTTAGCTATTATAAAAATTCTAAAAATCAAAATAATATCATAAATCATTATTAGATATGTTTTTACTGTATTTTAAAGTGATTTTTCATAAAATGAATAATAATAATGAAATTCAATAAATAATAACAAAATAAATACTATCCTTTATTTATAAAAAAAGAGAATAAATAACAAAAAAATTCATAAATAATAGTTAGATATTATTTTGAATAATCTTTTCATATAAAAACAAAATAAATAATGATAATAAATAATAAATATGCCTTACCCTATTAATTATCATATAAAAATCCGAAATAAAACTACATGATAAACAAGGTATTTTCTTTTTGGTCATTATAAAAAGAAAAAAAATCTAAAATTCAAATGAAAATATAATAATAAAACAAATATTATTCTTTTAGTTATCATAAAAAGACCAAAATTCAAATAAAGATATAATAAGAGTTAAATCATCTTATAAATAAAATTCAAACAAAAGAATGATGATGATAAAGAGTAATAATGAAGAATCATTATAACGATTCTCTGAACCGTTATACGATTCATCAAATCATTATAACGCTTCATAGGACATTAGCAACGCTTTGACCACTCTCTGACAAGTCAACATATATTAGAGAATCGTTATAACGATTCCTTGAATCGTTGGAACGACTCTCTGAAACGTTGAACGATATACACAGTGTTAGTAACGTTTTGACCCCCCCATTGACCAATTTTCTGACAGATTTGATATCTTCGGAAAGCGTTATAACGGTTTGTGGAAACATTATAACGATTCATTGAAGTGTTGTAACGGCTTGTTGAATCGTTACACGATTTTGAGAATGTAAATGATCAATGAGGTGATAATATACTTTGATTGATTGATTGATGAGGTATAGCATATATGATAGTCTTCAAGCTCATCTTTTCATAAACCTGTCTCAATATTAGACCAGCTATGAGTCCCGAGTCTAATTTTGTACACGAGATAACTCTGAATCTGTAAATCGGTCGAATATTCAAAACTCATTATTTAGAAGTGATTAAAAATGCTCATATAAGACGATGTGGAGTAACACAATGATTCTTGCACAAGTAATACAACATCCAGTATAGTCAGTTGAGACAAGAACATCTCGACGCACGATGGAGAATGACTAAGACTATGACATTAACACAAGTAGAAGAACATCACGGTGTCCGAGGAGATATCATGATGGCCCTGTGTCATGAACAAGTAATTCATGACCAAACAAGCTATTAAGACTAAACTAATCCGTCGATGAGTTTGTCTTCTAGTCTGGAGGATCGAATCATTCTGTAGTTGATTCATCCTCCAACAGTGGAATGAACCATTCAGTAGTAGGTTCTTTCACTGACACACGCCTTAATGTCAAGCTGGCTTAATGCTTCAGGTTTGACCTTGTGTGCAGTTGTGTTCCTAGGTTTATGGGTCTGCTTAATGCCTGAAATCCATGATCTAGAAGATCAGAGGGAAGTACCAAGTGGTCCAAATCCGCCCTTCTCCTGATTCACCAACCTCAAGATCAACCGGCTTAGTGCTTCGAGTTGTATTTTGTGTGATTGGCTGTTGACTAGTTAAGATTGAACCGTTCAGTAGTAGGTTTATCTTCTAGATCAACTAAGGTCAAGTCATTCAGTAGTAGACTCACCTCGAACCCCTTCGTAGAGATTAATCTGATCAGTAGTAAGGTTATCTCTCGGTGCGGTAAAGACTGAACCGATCAGTAGTAGGTTCGTCTTTCATCCCATATTTCACTAGATCAACCTTCTGGTAAATCCAGGGTGCCCTAACGATCTTTGATCATGAGGGTGCGCAACCACTTGACCATCATTTAGCTATACCATTTGCTTTCCCTTTCTAAGATCTAGAGATTCCTCAGGGTTAACAGCCCAGGTTAATTAACGGTGGGGGCTTGCGCCCACCGAAATCTACAAGAACTCACAATCACTAAAAAATCCCCTAAATGTGCATTCCCACAAGCCTAAGACGGCGGCACTAGCCGGCGTCGACATCAAGAAAGTGCACGTTAAGGAGGGATCTCCGTGTTCTTCTTCCGCATCCCATCACCACCAGGAGGCGGTGTGGAGCGCGCGAAAAAGGGTCGCACAATATACTTGTGATATACTGCACATGAAGCTTTCTCTTGAGTTTATCACTTTGCTTAGTCTTCTCAGGAGGTGAAAGTGGTGGAGCATTGTCTAGTGAAGACACTACCAGATTATTAGAAGACTCTATTTGTTCCTTTTGCTTAGGGACGGGTGTAATGATAAGTGTCGGTTCATTGTATGCTATGATAATTAGGTTGATGAAAGTTTCATTGAGAAGTTCCTAAATATGCAATGTGCTAAGAGGTTTAGTGTAGGAAATTTCTTCCACTTTTATTGTTTCCTTATCAGTATTTGAGGTTGATGCAGAGTAGATCTTGGAGAGATGTTATGTAGGCTGATTCATTATGGGATTGATCAGATGAACATGAGGGTTGTCATGTTGTTTATCTTTTTCGGGAGCTTCTTACTTTTCTTGGGGATTCAAAGAACCAGTACTTTCCTTATTAGTTTTTAATTCATTTCTTTTGTTGTTATTCCTTTGTCCTTCTTTTTTCATTATGATTTGACCTTTACTCCTTGATTAGGGTCTTTATTCGTGTCATCTCCCATTAATATATTAGCCTCATGATCAATTTTAAATTTGAGCAAATAAAAACTAATTATCCCATTGAATTCAAGGAATTTGAGCTTTCTAAAGGGTGGGATAACAACAACGTTTATCACTCCTAGTTTGAGTCTTCGACTAGAGAAATCTAAGTCATTGTTGGAGCGGGGATCTACTTCTATTAGAGTATTGTCACTTAATTCATCTGTAATACGCTCAAATTCAATTTTTTTGAAGAAATGGTAAGGGAGACCAGTGACTTTTACCCAAATTGGTAGAGGGGGTGACCAATGTGATCGTGTTTCTCTTGATTGTACTCCTCAACTAGAAATCTTATCCCTTCCAGAGTAAGGGATTTGAATTCTAAGGTGGTAGCTTTCATAAAGAGTTCGGGGGTCTAAGAGATACCTGTCTGCTCCAATTCCTCTGAGAACCCATTGAAATCCATTCATTGAGAATCGTTGCGCTAGATGAGCTTAAATTTATAGTGGTCCAAGATGATGCTCATCTATGACCATGACACTATTGTTAAGATTAGCTTGAACAACGTTGTTATCTAGGTTGACATAGAACCAGATCATCGGATATTCATCAGCTGCATTGATGTGCTCAATTATTTTTTGGTTGTTCAAGATCTAGTTTTAAGTTATCACCGAAATCAAATTGCTGATGTGAGGTTTGGGAACGAGATTAGGTTTAGCCGATAATGGTTGAGGCTTGAGAGTGATTGAGGGACAAGTGGTAGACTTGTGTCCTAGTCGACCACAGGCGAAGCACACCAGAGCATTACGACAATTACTCGAAAGAAGATTATGCTTTCCACACCTATAACAGGTTATAACTTTTTTTACGTTTTTCTCTGTTTTGACTATGTTTTCGTTAGGTGTTATGTTGGATTTGTGATTAGAGGAGTAGAGATGGCATGAGGAGCAAGGGAAGGAGGGCAGGGGCAGATTCAAGGTAGGCACCAGCCGGCGTCCGGGTACCCTCTCGGTTTACTGAAAAATAAAAATCGTATGGTAAAAAAATTTTTTTTTGAACCATATATTCTATTTATTTGAATCGGGTACCCCTATCGATTTTTTCTGGTTCCGCCTCTGAAATATAGGGAGTAGGCGATGTGACTGATATGAGAGCATTGATATGGGAGCATTATAAATGACGTTTCTGGATAGAGGATCAACGATAATACCCATGACTTTCACCAAGATTTTCTTACATATGCCTAGTTCTTTAGAGCCCTTTCTTGAAATATCGGTCTGTGTAATCAGTGTTGTTCTATCGAATCTTAATTTTCAATATCCGCCTGAGGCTCTGAGTAATGATGGGTGACGTAGATTTGCATTATTGACTAGATGAATAATATTCTTGAAGGTCGAGTCAAGATCACGCATCAAGTCTTGATTTGAACCAAGAGGTGTCGACTCCATCACTCTTCAATACGTGCACAATGCTAATTCTATAAACTACAACACAGATTCGTTGTATCAATAAATTTAACAATCACATCTCTTCTTTTGATGCAACTCAGTTCCTTGTTGTACTATTTTTTTTTATGAAACTGAAGTTCCCCGACGACTACATTGTTGTTCAAAATCTGAATGGAAAAATAGGTCAAATATACATTGGTAAATGTCTGTACCAAACTAAAATTTTATCCTCTATTGTGCTACATCTTACAGAAACCATTAGATCCTTTAGGGTCCGTTTGGTATCACCATTTTCTTTAAAATTAGCTGAAATAAGAGTTATTCTAAAAGAAAAGTGCCAAACGGTGTTGGAATTAAACAAAAGAGTACAAAAAAGCTGGAATATTTCTTCCACCACTTCAGTGGAAGAGCAATTATTCCAGAAGACACCCAACTGAACAAAAAACATTGTTCAGAACAAGTATTATAAAAATATTTCTTTTCATGATGTTCTCTTCTTCTTTCTAAATGATGCTGCTAAACACCAACTGAAACTTTTGGAATTAAGTGAAAGAAACTTTATTACAGAATAACACTTTTTCGTTCAATTCCATAAGAAAAGCGATCTGGCAAACATACCCTTAAGATTTGCACCGACACATATGTCAAATGATCCAATGATTCACTTGTGTCGCATGATGTAGCTATCCGTACCGAACTTAGGTCAGAATTGTAGGCACCAAATCGGCTGACTGAGTGGTTCCTAATCAGAAAATTGGGATTTCAAATGAGATCAATTTGTTGTTATTTTTGTAGAAGAAGTGAGTCGTGTTATTTATTTCTGAAGAATCTTAAAAATAGAAAATAATATAAATATATTTAAAAATATAAAATAAATTATAGATATGTTTTTTCATTTGTAGATTGATAGTTCATAAAATTTCACATAATTTCACTAATATTTGATATTTCATCAAAAAATATTAAATTTAATGATTTTTCATTAATGTTTACGACGATTTCAAATTAATGATTTTTGATGGACATTAAACATTAATAAAATTACATAAAATTTGACGAGCTATCAATATACAAATAAAAAAATATATTTATAATTTTTTTATTTTTAAAATTCTTTTTATATTTTATTTAAATAAATAACACGATACTCTTCTGCAAGAACAACAGTGAGTCCTCCAAATCTGAAAAGAGGAGGAATATTTCTCGGTTTCTTCATCAAAAACAAATTCCGTTGCCTCTTCTTCGCTCTCCCGTCAAGTAAAGGTTGCCGTCTCGTCGTACGCGTGACGTGTGACCTCTTTCTCTTTCTCTCGCTCTCACCAGAAAATGGGATCTCAGATTAATGGCGGTGCCAATGGCGGATCGTCGCTGATATTTCTTGGCACGGGATGTTCGAGCTCCGTGCCCAATGCGCGATGCCTCATCCAGCCGTCCGATCCGCCGTGCAAGGTCTGCTCCGACTCTCTCTCCATCCCTCCCGAGATAAATCCCAACTACAGGTCTGTATCCTCCCCTTTTTTCATCATTGCCAGATCCAACAAACCTGTGCAATCGTAGTTGCTGTTTTATGATTATTCAGTTTGTCACTTCGGATATTAATTGCAATCTTGACATGGTTTAATGCATCGTCTATTATTATTTTGTTTTGTTTTGTATTCTCCGCTGCTGAATAAACTTCCCGCAAATAATGGTGATGTTCTCTTATTTTATACCAATAAGTAAGAGATCAAATCGGGCGAGTATGCCCACGGTATGTATTTTTCGCCTAATTACAACATCATTCATTTAATTTCGTGTGTTAACACATTTTTACTTCCACACCGGTGCCAAGTAGACGCCTAAACCAACCCAGCCATACCATGTCTTAGTCTCTCTCTACTAAAATAAAGTGTACGGGCGTTATTATTTTTTTCTTCTTTTTTGATTTGTTGTTTTTCCTCTACTTTGAAATGTTAGGTGCAATACGTCTCTTTTGGTGGATTATTTGGAAGATGATGACATGTCTCACAGCTATATCCTTATCGATGTTGGGAAATGTTTTAGAGAGCAAGTCCTTCGCTGGTTTGTTCACCACAAAATCCCCCGTGTCGATTCAGTGAGTGTTACCAATCTTTGATTGCAGTATCGTGGTAAACTTGTAACACCGTTGGCTTAACTGTAAAACAGTTATGATGCATTCTATTGGTGATTGCTTTATTTACTGAATAAAACATTATTGGTAGGCCTTCTTTAGAGAAAAAGTCCCTTGAAATATTTATTTCTAGTGTTAGATTGAGTGTATTCCCATGAAGTGAATTGATCTAGGTTGAGCATTCATTTGCTCAGTCAGTATGCCAAATTATATTCAAAGATAGATATTCCAAAGCTTAGGAATTTTGTGGAACTATGCATACTATTACAAAATATTCCTTCTTTCTGTGTCTTCTTTTCTTCGCTTGCTTCTGCTTCTGAGATCGCTATCAATTTGCTATGCACCCAACACAAACATCACTGAATATCAGTCACTCCACAGTTAAGTTAGTGCCCTTCATCACACTCATAGTTCTGAATCCATATAAACTGATTTGGCAATAAGCAATATCAGTTATTAAAAGTGGTCAAAGTTGTTCTTGCACATTTCCACAGCTTTTAGGTTCTAACAAAAAGGTTTTTTCCAGTTAAATTAATACGCAAACAATTTAATGAATTAAATAATAAAAAAAAGTACATTGAAAATCTTTGTAGCAGACAAATTTATGCTTTCTTTTTCAAAATGTAGATTATTCTGACACATGAGCATGCTGATGCAGTTTTGGGACTTGATGACATACGTATAGTGCAGCCATTTAGTCCCATGAATGAAATTGAACCGACTCCTATATACCTCACACAATTTGCTATGGACAGGTATATATTTTTTTTATTTTGTAAAAAAAAAAGACAAGCACAGAATACTTCTATTGGGAACCCCTTTTGGTATCTGCAATTTAGCACAGAAAAAAAGAAGAAGATCAGAACATTTCATTTGATCCTTTACTGGTTTTTCATACTATACTAGCTTTTACTAGTTGAGTTTTGTTGAGAGCAACATTGGCTAAAAGACCCCTTAGAATGGAGAAAACAGTGGTCTGGATAAATGTTTAATGGTTCTCCATTTCAACACAAATGCTTAGAGAAACAAAAGTAAACTGAAGGAAAATTTTGAGAAACAGTACTAGCAGTTCATGTCTGAACTGGGGGCAATGTGCAGTACCATAAGAACTGCTGGGTAACAGAATATAAAGAATTTGGGTACGGCCCTGCACTATGAACAGTATGCAACTGGACAAAAGGATTTTTTGTTTTACTGTCTATTGAAGTCTTTACATGAAAATACTGCAGAAATGTTTAAATAAATGGAAAAAAAAGGCCAAATAGAACCCAAGGAGAAGCCCTTTTTCAGATTACGCATTGCATTTTACTGTATTTGCAAAATTGAATTATGACCATATTGGACATTTGGACCAACTCAACAGCACCATAAAAATAACCACTTTGGTGCAATACAATGAGGTTCTATGCTTGCATGGCCTGTATGTTAATTATCCAAGTGTGTAGTCTTTATTTTCTTTTAATCAAGGCTGTTTGAAAATCTCAGATAGCAAAAAGTTGTCTGATCACACCCAACTCCATCTTAACTTAAACAAATTACTTTGTGATCTGGCCATTACATATTTGTCCTGACTGTTATTATTTATTTGATATTTTGGGACTACAAAAATGACTTGTTAAGAATAGGGGCCAAAATTGTTAGCATCTCACACTATTGAATCTCCTCACATAAATCTCAAGCGTAGATAGTGCAGGCAAATATTCTCAAAATATATTGGCGCCTGTACAAATATGAGAATATTGGGTGCTAATTGCAAAGGAAAAGGAACACTATGGACTAAATTTCTCTGATACCTTATGTGTGTTCCATCATGCTATTATGATAACATGCAAGGGATAAAACATATCATTTATCTATATTTGTAACAGCATCTCAGTAAAATTCCCATACTTGGCAACTAAGAAGTTGAAAGATGGGCAAGAGGTGAGGAGAGTTGCTCAGCTTGACTGGAGAATAATTGAAAGCAACCATCAAAAGCCATTTCTCTGCTGTGGGCTGGAATTTGTTCCTTTACCAGTAAGCATTGTTTTTTCCTGCTCCTTAGAATAAGAACAGTGTCGTTCACAAGTGAAGCTATCATAAACCTACATGAAACTATATCTAACTTCAAACTTAGACTGTGGGAAAAATGACTAAACTGCTCCTGGTTTCTCCAAGTCCTCTTGGTCCTGGTTCCATGATTAGAGACCCCTCCTCCACCGAAGGATGTCACTTTTTCCCCATAATGAGCTAATGGGTGTGTCATCTCAAATGCTTCAAATAAGGTTTGGCTGTTCTAATATAAGAAACTTGATATTGGTTGTAATTACTATGTAAGGTGCGGTCTTATTTAAATAAGGTGAGGGTCAAATGTCGATCTCTTTGTATTCCATCAAGACCCAATTCCGCTTTGCCATTAGAAAAATCTGCAAGTCCAAATTCCAAATAACTTATATAACATGTTAATTTTGTGCTACTTAAGAAAGGAATGCGTGTTGGAAAACGTATAAATTCTATATTTCTTTTGGAACCAATAAAGTTGCTGTAAATTAATTATGATAAAATTGAGACCACTGAGATGTTTCATCTCTCGATCTTATACAGAATAAACTTTGGTTTTTCTAGTTTTGGATTTGTGCATCACTTTTTTGCATAAAACAAGATTTTGACAGTTTTAATTTCTTTTTATGAAATTCAGATTTTGGTTGAAAATGGCAAAGTGCAATTGGGCAATGATGGGGCACAGAAATGCAGGCATTCAATTGCTTTGTTTCTGTATGCAATGTATTTATGGATGATGTATATATGTTAAAGAAAATGTGTATAAGCAGAAATATGAAAAACTTGCATATTTTTTGCTATTCAGGTGATGCATGGAGAGGATTATGTTTGTCTGGGCTTCCTTTTTGGCCGTAAATCAAGGGTTGCATATATCTCTGATGTTTCTCGGTTTATACCTTCTACTGAATCTGGTATGTGTATACATTAAACCAGGAAGCAAAAATTGACCAACAAGAATAATGGCCTGTAGTATGTATTATTGTTTATATGAACTGCGGAGACGGCATTGAAAGTTTTCATTGATCATTTTACTATTTCTGTATGTCATTTTTTTTTTGGTTTCCTTTCATCGCAGTTATTTCAAAGGCAGGTGATTGTCAGCTGGACCTTCTTATCTTAGATACACTCTATAGGGTAAGTTCTCTTCGAAAAGAGCATTCTTGAAAATTTTCAGTTTGGAGCTCTTTTTCCTTTTAAATAAACTGGAAATGTTATGCTGTGATTTTTCTTTCTTGGTTTTGCTTGCTAGTTGCTATACTGGATGCACTCATTACTATACTAGTTTTTCTTTTGTTCCTTCCAATTAATTGAGTGCCACGCTAGTTTGATTGCTCCTGTGGATTAGTTGCACGATCTTTCTACTTAAAGTAGGTTTAATCGGTCCGTTGTGGATTATGCTGAGAGCTAGTTGTGATCAGCTCGGCTTAATGTCCATCTTAAATTTGCTCATTTGGAAGTCTCTGACATGGATATTTTTTTCTCTTTCTATGATACAGGGAGGCTCACATAACACCCACTTTTGTTGGAATCAGGTTTGTTGTACCTTTCCTATGCTTCCTATTCATTCACTTAAGAAACATTAAGCTAATTACTGTGCTACAATATTTTTTATTTTTATTTCAGAGTCTTGATGCAGTGAAGAGAATATGCCCAAAGAAAGCATTGCTAATTGGAATGACACATGAGTACGACCATCATAAAGACAATGAAATATTGTCGGAGTGGTCTCACCGGTAAGACATCTACAAGCTAGTATTATTAGTATTGCTGGACTTGCCTAGTACCAACGCACGCCAGTTTGCATGTAAATAGAAGAAGAAAACCTTTCCATTAAATGCATATCACTTCGCTCATGATATAACATACTGATACGGCAATGTCTGCTTTTCTAGCTGGTACAAAATGAATATGTGATTTATAAATTTATGGAATATTTTATTATCTATGCAGGGAAGGAATCCCAGTCCAGCTTGCTCATGACGGCCTGCGTCTCTTCATTGACCTCTAATACTGTACTGTTCTTTCATATTATTTGTAGAAACATTGGGCTGAATTCCATCTTTTACCCATTCTGGAATTATGGGATGAATTCAGCCCACAAAACCAATAGGAAATAAATAATTAAATACTGTTCTTACATGTATGACGTAGTTCTCTTGCAGATACCTACAGAAAATCTGTAAGTTCTTAAGTGATAGACAGAGGCCTGCCACATTTTTTTTTTATTTTGTTTTTCTTTCCACCATTTCAGATAAGCAAATTTTATCTTTCAAGAAGTAATTGCCTGTGATCGTATTATTTTGCACTCAACGAAATAAAATTGGAATTTGCATCCAAGTTTTAGAACTATTTTGTTGTCATTATTTTCTCTTGAACTGGAAGCAATTGCTAAAACTGTTTGTGGAAAAAAAAAAAACTGTGTTTTTGCGGTTGCATGGGTAAACATGTAGTAGGTAGATGTCCAAGTTTTCTGCTTGTGTGGTATTGATTATAATTTCGTTTTGGGTTATATAGTCTGATAATTGGGTTCCAGGAGAAACCAGTCTTATTTGGGCCTTCCATTACACATTACTACCTGCTACATGTATTGATCATAAGGAGTTTCGGGATATCTGGGGCTATATTTATTGACTGTCGAATGTCAATCGACGCATGCTAATAGAAAATTTGTATTTTAATTAAACAACAGATCTCGTGGCTGTTGTGGCCTGATAAAAAATATTTTAAATAACATACTTTGAAGATACTCCACAGTACACGCCACATAAAGAACCATATATGATACAGCAGAGATTTGTCGTACTCACCTATGTCTAGGGCTGTCAATGGATATCCATAATTTGAAAATCGAATTTGAATCCGCACAAATGGATTTGTATATAGATCTTTAAAATATATTCGTTAGTTTATTGGATCCGCATATGAATTCTAGAAAATGATCCATCAAATATAATGGATCCGCATTTGAATTTTATAAGATTTGAATTCGAATCTATTATGAATTCGATAAATAAATAAAATTAAATCATATGTCAATTAATAAAATAGACATGTTCAATTTAGTTTAAGAGCAATATTTATGTTTCATTCTGTGTTGATTCATAAAGTTGAATAGTAGTTATTGTATCAATTATGTATATTGTATTATTATATTTGATGTTTATTGTATGTTTTGAAAGTTGGAACAAATAGTTATGATTGTTGCTATGTTTATAATTGGAACAAATAATTTTAAGATTAAATGAAATGCTCAAATCTCATTAATGCTCAAGCTGTGGAAAGACCGTAGAACAAAAATTTTCTTTCTTCTTAAGTTAGGGATTAAAGTATGTCGGATAATTACCGAGAGATACAAACATTTAATCCTTTACAAAAGACGGTAAAATATTATTTTACTTCTAACTTAAGATTAGGGTTAAAGTGGTATGTCGGATGATTACCGAGAGATACACATCTCTTTAAACCTTTATTGATCTACTCCATGATTGATTTATAAATTATTAATCTACTTAATAATTAAATGGATTAATATAAGATGTTATACCTCACTTCCAAATTTTAATTGGAATGAAAATCGGCTTGTCTCGGAGCACCAAACGTCTGATGCCTCTGTAGGTTATTCACTAGGACTGACCATAGAGCGACTTATTTCTTTTGCCAGAAATATCGTAAATCGCGGTTTCTCACAAAAACACTATTCACCCGAGAAAAAGATGAAATAGTACTATTCATGACTCATAGTAATTCTGTTTCACAGATGTGCAGAAATACCGCAACTTTCGTAAAAACACTATTCACCGATCCGTGAATTCTAAAACAACCATATACCGAAAGAGAGAAAGTAGAACTGATTTAGTGTGGCTCTCTCTCTCACCCTACCCTTCTATTTATAGAAAATATGGAATTTCCAAATTACCAAAATGCCCTCATGAATAGTAGGGAGGTTCCAAAGTGAAAAGACCAAAATACCCTTAAAGTTCATCCAATTTACCAAAATGCCATTGGACTTTTGGCCAAAATACCCTTGGGCTTTTGGCCAAATTACCAAAATACCCTTTTGAGGTCGGTATGGGCTTTTCATGGGCCTTTTTGGGCTTTTCTGATTTTAGACTTTTAATTATTAATTAAGGCTTTAATTATAAATGGGCTTTTGGCCCATAATTCAAATCCATAATTAACATTTAAAATCCAAATCAAATATATATAATTGTCATGTACAATTATATTTTTCTCGGTTGTTGTTTCGGCGAATTTATACGACGTGTCCAACACGTTATAAATACAATCTGATTTTTGCTTCTTGTCATCTCTATGACAAATATAATTATATCATATATAATTAATTATAACTATCTTATTATTAATTATAAATAATTTATAATTAATCAATAAGATTCTCTAATTAACTCCTATACGGTGTGACCCGATAGGATCCGTGTTATGTTGGTAAATAGAGTTAAAACGGTTTTAACTTCTATAATCATAGGAGACATCTGACAAAATGCACTATGACCGTCCAATTACACAGATGATGATTTACTGTACAATATCATGATCCAGTAAACTATTTACTTGTGTTTAATTCTTTTGTCTCATAGTTATCGATCAGTTTCAAGGTAGGTATGTGTCATCCTTGCAAACTTAATCTTTTCTTGATCCTGAGTAAATTATCAAATATAATTACTCTTGTAATTATACTGCTAGCAGATAATCTTACTCTATCAAGGGACCCAGTGATACTATAACTCGTATAAAAATATGAGGGACAATAGTACTTTTGGCAAACCATCTATTCCTTCGCATAAGTTATGTATACCGAAGAGCTACCTTTATAGCCACCTTTTACGGATAACGTTTGGTAGAAATCACACACATACATATCTTATGTAGGAAAGATGAATACCTCATACTTTAGAATTTAATACTGAACGAAAACATTAATGACACGAACACAAATCCATTTAATGTTTCATTCGGGGTCTATCAAATATGATGTTCTTAGAACATCTATCTATGTGATTAAAATGACAACTCTTTGTCTATGATATGTAAAACTTGACCATCATTTAATCCACATACTAACCTGATAACGGTTAATTAGTGTTTCTGCTAATTACCTTGGTTAGTGACTTTTAAGAGTGTATTCTATATTATGAAGTTTCACAATTCCAGTCATGAACTCGGAATGATTCATAAATTCAATAATACTCAAGGAAACAAAATATTGTTTAAATATCAATTCATGAACAAAGCTTTATATAACCAATTTATCGTATTATTGACTTCAAGATTATTACAAACTAACATAAATATCGTATTATCTAACACCAATAAATATGTATGTTTGCTATCGAAAAATAAATAGTTCGAACCATTGTGGACAACTACTACACGCCTTGTAGAGGATACATACATGATATAGACTAGGGTGTTAATGGGTCGGGTCGGGTCGAGTCACATTATTTTATATTTTTCTTATTCCGACTCAAACCTGCCTGATTAAATTTGGATAAAAAAATCTTAACCCATACCCGACCCGACAGGTCACGAGTCGACCCAACCCGATCTATGTAAAATAATGAAATATTTATTATTTATTTTTATATAACTTTAAATAATAAAATATTGATTAATTTATAATTAATCTCAATTAGTATATATTTAAGCTTTAATTAGTACTAAATCATAAAATTACTTCAAAAAATATAATTAATCGGGTCGGGTCGGGTTGATCCAAACCCGACCCGATCCGATTCAGATCAAAAAAATTAAACCCATACCCGACCCATTTATCTTCGAGTCGGGTCGGGTTAACTCGTTGGATCGAGTCAAAAATTGACACCCCTAATATAGACCCAGATGAATTGTAACAGAAGAGGGCAGCTGCCCCCTTGGATTTTGAAAAATAGTATTTTTAGGTAATGCTTTCGGTAATTTGTTCCTCCTAAAAATTTTTTTTGCCTCTCCCTGAATTGTTTATTTATTTTTATTGAGAATTTTTTTTTAATATCGTGCATAATGAAATAATTATGTAAATATATCAAAATATAAAGTTTATGATATTTTAAGAAATGGTTGATGGTTATTACCAACAATGACAAGGTACATAAATTATAAGGAACATAGAAAATATTAACGGAGTTCGGCTTTAACAATGCCTACGTCTCCGGGTTTCATCCACAAATGGGATGCCGCTTTATTACTCAAAAATTCAGTCATAAGAAGTTTTAGCTTCTTCACAAAATAAGTGCAAGAAAACTAAAAACTGTAATAAAGAGAGAACTACAAATGAACACTTAAGGCTCAAAGAGAAGATTTGAGACGCTCAATAGAGTAAAGAACTGAAGATTGCACAAGAATATCTATTAATTTTGGCTAATTCAAGATCTCTTATTCTTGTTATTTTACAAAGGAAGGAATCAGCTCTATTGATTGCAGTAGGGTGCTCTGGGTTTCTAAGAATATTGATTATTTTTCTTGATTCATTGTTCTACACCCAGAACATCACTTTTATAAGTCATTAACAGAAAATTGGTATTCTTGCACTAGGAAATGTTATAATGATTCACAAATCATTATAATGGTTCATAATGAAAGTCTTGAATTTTCAAGAATACCCCTTATCAAAAGTATATTGAAACGTTATAACGATTCAAAAATGAATAGGATGAATCATTATAACATTATACAGAAACGTTGAACGATTTACAGAATCGTTACAACACTTTGACTTGTTTGACCAACCTTCTGACAAGTCTACTGATCTTCAGAAACTTTATAACAATTTAATGAATCATTATACGTTTCATGAATCGTTGAACGCTTTATGAAGCGTTACATAATGATATACTCTGTTAATTTTATCTTATTTCTGCTCACAAAGAACTTAGAATATTTTTGAGTAGGTGTATTGAATTGTTATAACGCTTTATGAAGCGTTACATAACGATACACTATGTTAACTTTGGCTCATTTCTACGCACAGAGAACTTAGAATATTTTTGAGATATGTATTAATTCGTTATAACGATTGGGGAATCGTTATAACGGTTCTCTGCGACAGAGCTCTTCCTTGCATAATTATGAAGAATATAAGATTTTGAATTATACCTATACATTGAATATGATCCTATATCTTCATAGAAGCCACTGAATTGATCTTGATCATTTCTTCTTCAATCCCTTGAAGCTTCTTAGAATCCTACAATTAAATCTCAAAAACACCTTGTTAAATTCAATAAGGTTTTGCAAAACAACAAAATTAAAGAAATTGTTAAGTATAATAGTTTCATAGAGGAAAACTTTCTTCATCAACTTGATTATCTGTTACTTTGAGCTTTATTTTGTTGTTATTTTTAATATATAAAATGTTATAATTTTAATATTTTTTACTAGGTAAGAATATATATTAAATTAATATTTTTTTATTTAGTACCCGATTAGTCAATGAGTTTGAACCTGAGAAGCTATTACAATCCGATAATTATCCTCCCTAACCAAAATCATGCATCTCCCTCTGCCTACGTTTATATGTTGTTATTCTAAGATTAGATACGGATGCAGGATTTCAGTAGGGGACAATTATCAGATTGTAATAGCTTATTGGATTCAAATTCATTAACTAATCAGTTTAAATAAATAATAATAATTTAATATATATTCTTATCTAATAAAAATTATCAAAATAATATCATTTTACATATTAAAAATAACAACAAAATACTCAAAGTGATAAATAATCAAGTTGATGATGAAAATTTTCCTTTATGGAATTTCATATTTTAAAATTTTTATATAATTATTTCATTATGTATAATATTAAATATTTTTTTCTCAAAAATAATTAAACAATTCAGATGGAACAATTTTTTTTAAAAAAGACATCAAAAATATTACCTAAGAGCATCCGCATCCCACTGTCAAATTGATTGTCAAATTTCATTAGACAATTGTCATTTGAATTTTAAGGATGTAAATACTAAGCAAAAATAGATAATTGTCTAAATTTGACTGTCCATTTGATAAGCCACGTCAGCAGAGAAGTAAAAAAATAATTACGACAGTATCATTTTGATAATTTTATTCTATTCGAGAATGTCACTATTAAAAGAAATTATTAATTTCGTGATATAATATAAAATTTTAATTTTAATAATTGATACTAATGCAAACGCTTTAAAACACTATTTTTCAAAATCAAGTAACCGCCCCCATGATGTTAACCGGGTCCGCCCCTATCTAAGATAGAAAACATAACTATTATTCTTCATCCACACAGTTTAAAAAAAAAACTAAGGACCAGAATATTTTACATTACCTTTATCTACAACGGTGACCTCCACTGACTGTTCTCTCTCTTACCCAGAGGATTGTGTGATGCTGCTCAAATTCACAAGTCCCCGTCTTTTGAAATTTTCTTGCTCGAACGGTTTCTCCATTTGAGGATGCTCCACAAACGAGAACTGGCAACATGATCCTATGATATCAAGTATACTCTAATTTATTTCAAACAACTCTTCTTATTTTATCTTACTATCTTAAAGAGAATGTAAAGACTAGAGTGAATCATTTTATTTTGGATTTTCATTAAGAAGTGAAATTTCATAAATACCCACATAAATATATGTTATGCTGTTTAGATTCAGATTACCGAAAAATAAACGTCACGGATTATATTGGACGTTGGTTCTCCTCTCCAGTCCGATCGATTTTTTTCGCTGATTTTTCTTATTCACCTTATTAGAAATACCCATTTCGCTGAATCACTTGACCTCACTTGCGCCTCTCCGTTCAAAACCACTTACGCGTCTCTTCAAAACTGCTCCGCTCTCCGCTCTCCCTCTCCGCTTCGCTCTCCCTCTGCTTCGCTCTCCCTCTGCTTCGCTCGCGCCAATGCTGCCGACGACCTATGTGCGTTGTCGCTTCTCCCCAATTTGACTATCCGGCTCTCCGCTCCATCGCCACTCCTGCCGATGATCTCCTTTTGTTCCTCCATCTTTCACTGCGCATCCTTGATGCTTCTCTCGCTCCCTCCGGCCTTTCAATCTAATTTACATAAATCATCTCTCCACATGGAGCATCTTTCACTGCGCATCCTTGATGCCTCTCTCGCTCCCTTCATCTTTCTCTCCCTCTGGTAAAATCTATTTCTCTCTCTTTGAATGGGCTGTGATTTGCTTTTGAATTAAATCGATTTATGTTATTGCCTTTGATTGTGGAACTGGTTCCCATAACTATTGTTCGATTTGTTTAATCAGGTATTTATCTTTTCCTTTCTATCTTTTGTCCCTTGATTAGTGAGTTTGTGCATGTTTAATCGGTGATTTATGTTTGTTGGGCATTCGGCCTTTCTGATAGGTAAATTTTGGTTTCAATTTTTTCTGTTGTGCTTGTACTAACACAAAATGCAAGTGAAATGTGTTTGTCATGAAAAAAAATTGACCCGCTTATCTTGAAAAATAAATCATAAACGATGGCTGCAGCCGATCCAACTGATACATGTACCATACCCTTCAGTATTAATTGTTCTTATCCGTACTAATATGACGGAATTATACCAAAATCTAAGGATTTTTTTTGTGATCGTACATGTATCTTTGATTGGATTTGTATCAAAAACTGGTGCATGATTTTTATAACATGGTACCTCAATTTCTATTTATAAATTTAAAAATTCACACCTCTTCACAATTGGTAGAGGATTCATTGCAAAAAGAATTTGGTGTGAGGGTTCATCACGCCAACACCCAAGCTGCTAAGGTTTTAATAACTTTCTTCGCTCTCTCTCCCAATTTTTGAATTAAAATTCTGGTTTGTTTAAATATTTATTTAATTTGAAGTTTGATTATATCCATGGCTAAAATGCCTCTTGATGCTGGTGGAGTTAAGTAGCACATACGGACAAATACAATCTTATATATTATGTTTTGTGTCAGATGAAGCTTTGTGAGTACTAAGTCAAACTCTATATGAGTTTTGGTTATTTCAACTTCTTCCTCAGCTTTACAAATAGTACCTGAACCACTTGGGCTATTTTGGTTATTTCTGCATGGAACTATCCATTTGATAATTCCTTCAGTGAATTCTTAACTATACATTTATATTATTTTCTCTTCATCTTATTTGAAGCTCCAGTATAATATTTTTTTCTTACTTCATTTCAGCTTTGATAATTGATCCCTTAATTGGAGGGTTGTTGCTGCTGGTAATGTTGTGGTGCTGAAACCATCAGAATTAGCACCATTAACATTAACATTTTATCCCAATAAATGCACTGGTAGCCGTAAAAGGTACTCCTCTTCAGGATCAGAAGGTACAATTTACAGAAATAATGATAATTTGGTATCATTTTAGTTGATACCAATTCATTTCTAAAAGATGGTGTAATTGAGGCTATTTGAGAGCTCTTTAAAAAGGCAAGAGAATGTGTTTTTCAACCATGATTGTGAAGAAGCGCGTGAAGAAGTTCAAGAGGTCACAATGATCTGCATCAGGGTTTGTATCCTGTTGTATGAATTGTTCAATAAGGCTGGATCTTATTTCGTCTCCACTGCCATTGCAATTGTTTTATCTGATGAAGTTATGACTAAACTGATCATCTTATAATTTTATAGTTTATATTAATTACTGTTTACTTGACCAATATGCGTCTTGAATACCATTAAAACCTCTGATTTTGATAGACTAACAGTTGTGGGTTTCAATTTGATTCAATGTAACAACTACATTTTTTTTATCCAAACAAAATATCTTAATGGGTTTGATCTTTTTGTTGTCTGGATCAAACTATATGTTCCTATTAAAGATCTCTGACAATGCAAAATAATATAGAAACATGAGTTGGAATGCCTTTATGCATCCTCCTACTTAGAGTTTTGCATTATGACGATATATATTTTAACGGTGAAAGAAATCATAAAGACACTTACATTGCAGGTTGGAAAATCTCCCCATCCATTCTATTAAAATTCTTAGTAATATGATGTTATTGCTCGACAATGGGTAACAATAAATAATATTAATGAAGATAGAGAATGAAAATAAATAAAACATGATTAACATAAACAGTTAAAATATACTTGTTTCTTTATATTGGAGGCTTTCAAAATTTCTGATAAAAATGTGAACTTCTGATCATTTCAACTAGCCTCACATGAGACGATAGATGCTGAGATATTAAACTCTATGGCAGTACATATTTGTGCCTCTTAAAAGAAAGATATTTTATATTGTAGTTAGTGCAAAGAGGTTTCTAGCTTGTCTTGCTATTAAAAAAGAAAGGGGAAAAATAATTCAATCTAGATAAATAAATTTCTCTTCTAAAATTCTGACATCTAGCAATTACATGCTGATTTTAGTTTATTAATTTTCATTTTACTGCTGGACTTTGATAGGGCTATTAGCAAGGCTGAATGGAGGCTCATATATAAGCAGGCCAAGGATAAAGACAAATTTCTTTAGAAGAATACTGTTAAAACTATATATGATGACAGTCTGTTTTATAAATTAGAGAAGGAAATATCCTCTTCCCAAACAAAATCATAGTTAATATTACTTTCTTTTATTAATATTAATTCATATTACTATATTACTGTCTTTTATTTGTGAATCTGGTTATATTATGCTCTAAGTGAATTTCCTTCTTATAACATAATACCCTATGGTTAAAACCTCCAGATGACTTATTTGAAGGGTTGAAGTCTGGTGCACTTTCTTCATATTGAGGGAGGAATATGATTTCCACCAAGGTTTGGGGCGTGCCATACTGCAATGCTATAACCAATCGAGGTCTTGTAGCTATTTTTTGGATTCTTTTGCAGAATTTATTTTAGTACCTTAATTTAATTTTTGTTGCCCTTGTTTTAGATAAGATATTATAAAACTGAGACTTCTAGCTTTAGTTTTTCCCGACATGTGTTGTAAATGGTACCAATATCTATAATTATGTTATTTAATTTATATTATATTCAGGGACATTGTTGGGAAATAATATCAGTTGCTAATTTAGAAAGGCAGCAGCTATGCGGTGTGAAATAATTTTTTTTTAACAATGTATAGTAAATTAATACCAGGTTGTATGTTTATCTGGCAAAATAGCATCAGGGTAATAATTATTTATTGCAAATTACTTCAAACGAGGACTGAAAGAAATGGTATCAATGTATATACAGAACCAGGTTACTACTTGATTAAATCAATTAACGAATAAGCATCATTTGACTTTATTCAAACTCGCTACATTACTCTCTTGAGGTTTATGATTCTGACCTTTAGGCCCCAGCGATGAGCTTATTCACCCCACTAAGCCAATCACTGTTTTATTTTATCCTTTGTTTAATTTCTAAAAATTGCTTTAGATATCGAAAACATTTAAAAAAGCCTACATGTTAAAAAATAATCATGTAAGAGCGGGTATATGTACTAGTAATACATAAAGAGACTTAAATTTTTAAATATTTCAAATATATCATATCACAACTTTTTTCCACCATTAAATTTATTTAAATTTTTTCATCTTCACAATTTAAAAGTTCATATAAAATAATTTCTCTCTCCTCATTTAAAATAGAATGGGAATCACTTGACAATGAGTTATTTTGACAATCTTGACAATTAATTTTCAAATAAATGCTAAAAAAATCTTAAAAATAGAAAAAACTTTGTTAATATATTCTTCTACTTACAGATTGATTGTGATTCAAATTTCATTCAATTTCATTATCCTCTCATACTCCATTAAGGATCATTAAAATTTTATATAATTTATAATAATTATAATCAAACGATAATGAAATTGCGTAAAATTTGAATCACCATCCATCTATAAGCAGAAGAACATATTCATATTTCTTTTCTATTTTTAAAATTTTTTTAGTATTTATTTGAAAATCTATTGTCACGATTGTCAGAAACCCATTGCCAAGTGATCTATTCTCTTTAAAATAATGTGTGTAATATACTTAAGATGAAACTTAACTCTTAAAATGATCCAATTTTTTTATATGATCATTGATAGATTAATATGTGTTTATTATATTTATATTACTTATTATTGTAATAATAATTATTATTATCATTATCATTATTACTTAGCATTTAAAATATTGTGTCTAAATTTTCTTTAATATATTTAAAAATTTATATTATTAATTATTTATTTGAGGACTATATTGACGGAAGCGAAAATATCTCATGTAATATTTTTAATTAAAAACTCAATTTAATAATATTACATAAAGTATCCAAAAGCAAGTATAATGTAAAAATTAATTAACATTCTAGTCATAATTACAACATTAATATTAAACTATAAATTATGTGCTACTTGATACTTAAATAATTTATGTGTCAAACAACATTTCATTTTTAATCAAAATACATCAGCTATCAACAATAAAAATACTATTTTCTTTCCAAAATTTTCCAAATACCTATATTTATTACTCCCAACTCAAATTTTTTTTGTCCTCTTGTAAATACACTAACATCGTTTTTCAAATTAACTAATTCTTCGGTACATTCATTGTGTTGACCCATTTCAATTTTAAACATTACTTTGATTTGTAAAATTATTAAAATTAGGCAACAAATAGAATTGGCCCTATAAGGTTAAAAAAAGATAATTAGACCTTTATATGCATACCAGCTGTGCTTTGCGCTTTGCGTTACATGTCATAGTGGACCAGCATTACTATTATTATAATAGTCATAGGCCCATAGATGAGATGGTGTTTTCTATGACATGATTGAAGGATTTGCGGTATAAGTTAATCTTTTTTAATAATTTAAGGATTTATTTTTTTTGATGAAAAAATGAGGGGTCACGTCCTCAAATAATTTAAGGATTTGTGCTTCCAGTATGAATTGAAATTTTTTGATAATTCAAAATTTTGCAGTATAAGTTAAAAGCTTTTAATAATTCAAGGATTTGCGCTTTTTACTTCTTTTCTGAAAGATTGTCTGAAAATCAGATTTTTTTATATATAATAATTATAATAATCATATTATTAATAATAAAGAGTGATAAAAAAAATTTAAATCTACGAATGACAGAGCGCCACTGCCAATGACGTCTTTACTGAAATACGTCATTGTCAGTGACTTCTTTACTGAAATGCGTTACTGGGAGTGACGCGTTTGTGGGTGCCCATATTTCTTATACCTTTTACTGATGTAGGTGCTTGAGCCTATGAGTGGGGTTGTTACCTATTTACTGGTCTTTTGGCATGTTTGCTTGTTGAGTTGGCCGGATGCTGGTACGGTCCCTGGTACACTGGTACCGATAGGTACCAGTGACGCAGGAGCTGAATTGGCCCCTTTTTGATATATGTGGGTAGTTGCTGGATGTGTTATGTGTTGTCTGATTTGTTCATTTGCTGGTAGATGGGTTGTTGGATTGATTTCTTTTCTGTGTGGTGCCACTCGTCTTGTATGACCCACCACTTCATTGGTGCAGTTCCAAGTTGGGATCTGCACCAAATTGATTATCTATGAGCCTAAATTTATTTTGGTTGGGTTCTGTGATTTGGTTCTGGTTTTTGTGAATTGTGTTGCCCCTTAATTTATTGCCTATGTGAACATCATGTTCTGGCCATTGTTTGGTCCTGTGATGACTGTGGGCTATAGTACCTGGACCTATGCTAGTTGTTGCCTTAACTTGTAGATTTGACCTTTGCCCCTGAAATTTTTTATATTGTTGCCTTTGGTTAGTTTTGCTGCTTGCTTGGTTATCACTTTGGTTGGCCTGTGCCTCAGTCTTGTTTGATGCGGCCTGTGCTCTCTTGTGAATTTTAATTGATGATAGGTTGAGTGTGGCTTTAGTTGAGTTGGGCTCTGTGGGCCTTAAGGCTTAAAAATTTGAAATAAGAAGTAATGAGAGGGATTGGGCCCTACCTTAATAATTAGGATTTAATGTAATTGGAGCTTATTGGGCCGATAAGAGAAATTTAAATCAACTTAACTTTAATGAGGTTTAGTAAAATCTAATTAAGGCCCAATAATTTTAAAAGTCCTAAGATAATAAAATGACTAAATTAAAATGTTACTAATTAATTGAAAGCCGCCCCGAAAGGTTTGGCGGTATCCATGGATTAAATCAGAAACTTGAATATTCGGGAAATGATTAGATTCCCTGACTGCCCCCAATTTCGGGATATCGATGCATTGGCACCAACGATTCGGTAGTCAGCGTATGATCCCGAACATTAAAACACCAACACACTTTAATATATTAAAAACGTTTAATTTAAATTTGAGTTTGATTGAGGGTCTTTTCTTTTATTTTCGTTTTTATTTTTATTTTATTTTATTTTAATTATTTATTTTATTTTAGTTATACTTCTATAATATAGAAAATCTAATTTATAAAAATAATATTAGTAAACGAAATAAAATATAATAAAATATATATTTTTTAAATAAGATAAATAATTAAGTGGTATAGAATGATAATTAAGATATAGTGATTAATCATATTATAAAATATATATTTTAATCAATTTCTCTATTTTTAAATATAAAGAGAAAAGTTGAACATAAAATATTATATGTAATATAATATATATATATATACCAATCAATTTCTCTAAGTATACAACTAAGTAATATTATTAAATTTAAAATATTATATATCAATCAATTTCTCTATTTATAAATGGATGGTTAAGTAATTAATGTCGCGACTCAGAACTAAATTGATGAACAAACTTATAAAAATGATTAAAACAATAAACACGAATAAACGGACCGAAACACGATCATTAAAATTTCCGACACACCTAAATACAACAGAAATGCTGTCAAAATTCTTAATAAAAAAAGAAGGGCAATAATGACCGAACGAATGTTAAATAAAACATGCTTAAATTAATTGATAATTTTAAATTAAATCACGTAAAAACTAACGGACACTCAATTTAAATTAATATTAGGTGATATAGTCGCCTCGGATCCACTCGCGGAGACCGAGGCCGATCCTGACCTCGCATATGCAGGCGCTGATCCCGAGACGGACACACTGCCTCCGGAGTAGAGCGACTCTGCGATCCTCACCAGCACTCCCAGGTACAGTTTCCTGAGATTTGATTTTCTTTCTTCAGAAATAGGAACCCAAATCGAAAATAAAACTGTTTTTAAAAATAAATCTAAACAGCGGTATTTTCTGACCAAAATTGATTAGAGACCAAATTTTGGAACTGTCATATACATCCGGTAAATTGACCAGCATATTCGAGACATACTTGCATTCGCATGTCATATCATATCATAATGCATGTAGATATGATAGGAGTAGGATTCGGGAAATAGTCCCGAGATAGGATTAGATAGAATTAAATAATTCAAGTTGTAGATTATATTTATTAGGAAAATATTATTACTATTACTAATTATTAATTAAGTCAGGTAGTTAATCATGTATTAAATGCATGAGAGCGCTGAGAGGCGGACCGGGTAATTCTCGATCCGAGTTGCCTTGCATAACGGCATCGTTGTGGTTACGTACGGTGACCCATAGGCCGTGGGACCCACGATCAGTATATGTATCGCGCATCTTTGCCTGTCGGATTATCCATCGATCCCGTCGTTTGGCGGGTTCGGCTGTTTTGTGAGTGTTTTCTTTTGATCAATACTATATTTTTATTATTCTTAATATGATTTAATTTTTAAATCCAAATTTGAGCGTTTAGGATACCATGTCCTTCAGTGTTTAGTGTGGACGGCCGTATTCGAGACTAGAATCTACTTCATGATATTATATTATTTTATTTTATCCGGCTTATTTAGGATCCTGGTATTGTCCGAAGGGCTTTCTCCTTTGGCCCCTGGTTGGTACAGAGAAAGTCGGGATGCGGTCCGCTGGCCTTAGTGGGCACAGTATAGGCTCTCATTTGTTTATATTTCGTTTTGATACTCTTACGGGATGCGGTCCTCTGGCCCTTGGTTGGTACAGTGTAGGCTCCAATTTTGATTTTGATTTGTTAATTCACGGGTAGTTATCTCCTTTTGGCAATATGCCAACTGAAGACATACTTATCCGCTTGTTTTTATTTTGTAAGGTGAATTATCAGATTTAGCAGACCAAAATACGTGCTTATGCACGCTCACTCTCCTAGGGCGTTATCGCCTCGGGAACCCGAATTGTCATTTATGCGGTATTGGCGCTGCATAAATATAAAGTCCTAAGTTCGTAAGTTGGGTCGCTGGTGGCGCCCGCTTAGGCAAGGCCCAAGTTCATAAGTTGGGATGCTGGTGGCGCCCGCTTGGGATATATCTGGTGATTCACAATCGGGATATTTAATTCGGGTGGTTTATTTTCGTACTTTATATTTTATATTATATTATTATTTCCACTGATTTTTTTCTATTTTGGGTTTATTTGTCATTTCATGTCATTCATGTAGGTGTTTTCTCAAACGTGCATAAAATATTATTATCGTAATATATATTTATTTATTTATTATACTGCATTTGAAATACAGTATCGGTATTTGGGTCCAGTCTAGGAAAGAAGATCAAATCTTAAGGCTGGATCTAAATCCGTACTGAGTAATTTTTAAATTACTCACGTTTCCACGGTGGTTGTGGGATCCAGGTACACAGGTGCGGGATGATTTCTTATGAAAGAGTGCTAGGTGCAGTCCTGCGTGGTGATAGAGATGCTTCGCCACATCCGCATGTGAGCAGGGTAGTGGATTAGGATCTATTGGGTTTCGAGTTTTATTTCTTCTTTTGGGTTTTTCTTTGAGAGATTTTACTGCCCATTTCGATGGAGCTAGCCCCGCCGATGTCGGCGTTGTATTCTATTCTTGTTACTCTGGACTACGTCATTGCCGCCTATCTTTCTTATACCTTTACTGATGTGGGTGCTTGTGCCTATGAGTGGGGTTGTTACCTATTTACTGGTCTTTTGGCCTGTTTGCTTGTTGAGTTGGCGGGATGCTGGTACGGTCCCTGGTACATTAGTACCGATAGGTACTAGTGACACAGGAGCTGAACTAGCCCCTTTTTGGTATATGTGGGTAGTTGCTGGATGTGTTATGTGCTGTCTGATTTGTTCATTTGCTGGTATATGGGTTGTTGGATTGATTTCTTTTCTGTGTGGTGCCACTCATCTTGTATGACCCACCACTTCATTGGTGCAGTTCCAAGTCAGGGTCTGCACCAAATTGATTATCTATGAGCCTAAATTTGTTTTGGCTGGGTTCTGTGATTTGGTTCTGGTTTCTGTGAATTGTGCTGCCCCTTAATTTGTTGCCTATGTGAACACCATGTTCTGGCCATTGTTTGGTCTTGTGATGACTGTGGGCTATAGTACCCCTGGACCTATGCTAGTTGTTGTCTTAACTTGTAGATCTGACCCTTGCCCCTGAAATTTTCTATACTGTTGTCTTTGGTTAGTTTTTGTTGCTTGCTTGGTTATCACTTTGGTTGGTCTGTGCCTCGGTCTTGTTTGATGCGGCCTGTGCTCTCTTGTGAATTTTAATTGATGATAGGCTGAGTGCGGTCTTGTTTCAAACGCGCCACTGTCAGTGGTGTCTTTACTAAACGTGCCACTGTCAGTGACGTGTTTCCTTAGAACACACCACTGCCAGTGGCGCCTTTGTTTGCTATAAATACCGCAACCCACTCGTTCAATTCTCACAAACACAAAAACTACAAACATCCAACTTCATCCAACTTCTTCAAAATGCAACCAGATTTAAATTATAATCATGATGAAGAAAATTATACTGCAGAATAACCGAGCGACAGTAATTTTTTTACGGGAATATTTCCAAACCATAATGAAATCAATTCCTATCAAACCTACGATCAAACTAATTCTTATCAAACCTACGATCAAAAAAGTTGAAAGCTCTTGATTTTTTAAAAAAAAGTCGGCAAAAAATTAGAAAATGATGATAAAGAACCTCCTAATTTTGCTTCGTGGGCACAAACTTATGATGGAGGACATCGATGGGTTATAATGACCAGCAATGGTTCGGAAGCTCTGAATAGTATCTCCAGAGTTGAACGAACTTTACCGATTACAGCAATTATGGAGGGAACATGATATAAATGTGCTAAATGGTTCGATAAAAAGGAAATGTAAGCATTGAACCTGCATAGAGCATGCAAGCAATGACCCAAATAAATTGATGATATCTTGACAAAACATGACGACAAAATATGTTCGTGTTGATATTATTTTACTACATTTTACAAAATTTTGAACATATCGTGTTTCTTTTTGTATTTTTTTTCAATAATTATAGCTTGTATGAACGTAATTCCGCTCGGAACTGCTCGAGGAGAATATGAGATTCATGTGCTTGGTGAGAGGATCAAGAGTGGAGGGTATGGACCGTTCAAGTACACTGTTACAATTCTGAATGAACGACGCACTCAAGATGACCCACAATTGCCGAAACCGCACTGCACGTGTGATTGTCAAAAACCTCAACTGACTGGGATACCCTGCTCTCACGTGATTGTTGTATGCCAACATAGAAACTTTGATGTGTATGGTTTCATAGATGAGCGATATAATACAGCTCACCTATTGAATACTTGGTCTGGTCAATTTCATTGTTACGGTGATCAACAAGTTTGGCCGTCATATCTTGGAGAAACTATAATATCAGATAAAAAACTGATAAAAATTGGCCGGCGTGCGAAGGTTAGACGTCGAATGGTAATGGATGAGATGGAGGGCAGGATACACGGTCACGGTAAATCGAGAAATATACAGTCTTCTGAAGGTGGGTCATCTCGAAGAGATGAAATTAGTCGTGACCCACTTTCAATGGATACATTATAGTCAGGACGTCATAGGAGTAGGCCTTCAAGTCCCACAACAAACAGAAGAACCCAAACTTCTCGAAATACTTTACAATTATCGAGACACTCAACTAGTTATGATCCAAGAGATAACAACAAAATAACTCAAACTTCTCGAGATGCCTTGCAATCAGCGAGACACTCAACTAGTTATGATCTAAGAGATAACAACAGAATAACCCAAACTTCTCGAGATGCCTTACAATCAACGAGATTCTCAACTGGTCATGATCCAAGAGACAACAACAGAAGCACTGAAGGTCGTCAGAATCAAGAAAGACAAGTTGTCAATGATTCAACTAGGGGTGCTAGAGGAAATAATTTTGGAGGCAGAATCTTAAATTTTTTCGCACGGAGAAAAAAAATGATGTATGTTATATTTAAATAGAAAAATATGAATTGATTTGCCATAATATAGAAACTCCATAGAAACTCCATATTAAAATATAACAACAATAAAAAAATAACATAGAAACTCCATAATAAAATAATACAACAATAAAAAAATAATGTCCATAATAAAATAATACAACAATAAAAAAATAATGTCCATAATAAAATAATACATCAAGTGAAAAAAAATAATGTCCATAATAGAATAATACATCAAGTGAAAAAAAATAACATAGAAACTACTCTTGACGACGCCTAACATATCGACGTGCTCTCGGACATGTCTGCAAAAATAAAAACGGTATATCAGTGAGCTGATTTTATTTTTTTTAATAATTAAACATAACACATACAATTACGTAAGAAAATAATTTTTGTGAGAGTTAAAATTTTTTTTTTTACAAACCGCTCGTTAGAGTACTTCTTGAGTCACCGGATTCAGGATTTCATAAACTCCCTCGGCTGTAGGCTTTGCTCTAACCATGCACCACCTAAAAGTTCTCATGTCGGCCTTTGAAGAGATGCCTGACGAGGAGGAAGATGACGAAATAACGTCGCTCTCCTTCAATTTTTTTCTTCGTGATTTTATAACCGCCCATTCCGAATCTGTAAGGTTGTAAGTTATTTTTTATATTTATTCGGGCTTGCTCACTTCTCGTCTGTCAATACAAATTAAAAAAAACTTATTACTTGTTACTATATGGAAAAAGTTTGAATTACAAATTATGTAATTAAATTAGAAGTTTTTTCGGTGTTAGCTTAAACTCATCGCTGTTTTTTTGTCTCACAAGCTCTTCAAATTATTCCAATGTGATATTAAAGACATCACACGGAGTTTTTGGTTCTTCAAAATCTGCATTGGTGATGTAATCTGTCACCAATCTATTTTTTCAGGCCTTCCACCGCGCGCCCATTAACACTAAGTTTTTTATATCTATCATCATTTATGTTTCAAATCACTGAAATCAACAAACATATTAGTGAATAAACAAATATAATTTAGTTTATAATTTAGGATTTAATAGTTTATATACCTTGATGTTCTCTCAAAGTTTATTTTTTCCTTTATATCGACCTTCTTCTAATTCTCAATTGTGCACAGTTCATGTTCTCTTACCAAAAGAGCAAAATAATTCATAAATTTTTATGTGTTATCACTAATTGGTACACTGTCACTTCTAAACTCAATGTGTCTCTCATCGAGCTTCTTATTATGTGAAAACCTGACAAAGATATTTTCGATTTTTTTCCCGATCCTTCTTCCATTAATGTCAACCAAATAATTAATTCATATTAGTATCAAATATCGAGTAAAAATAAACTATACATCAAACAAACCATGCACCAAACAAACCATATAAGATCCTTAGAAAATAGTCAAGAGTTCAAAACGGCCGTTAAACAGTGAGCCCCACGCTCTTTATTTTGTTTGCTCAATTCGAGGCCGGAAATAAACAGCTGATGCTACTCTGTTTATCTAGTTGTGTTGCTAAAAAAAGCAATTAGTTACTTCCATCTTAATTTGTACATGCACTCCAAAAAAAAGATATTTGAAGTAAATTAGTGATTTCAAAAAATAAAGAAATCCAAACACTACAACAGAATGGACTTTAGACAACACTCATTCAATAATGGTTTTAAGTACTAAATGTTACTAAAAAAGTTGAGTGGCAATTCTGAAATATTAAAAAGCACATTTTATAAAGGTTTTATAAAAAGAGATGTTAAAACTATAAACCGTAACATCCATTTTTTTTTCCTCCTATTTAGCAATAGTTCTTGGGGTAAACCGTTGCGAACTACTTTAACAACGGTTGATGTGATGAACCGTTGTGAAATAATTTAACAGTGGTTTTCACTTAAAATCGTTGCTAAATAAATGCTTTAACAATGGTTCCTTTAAAGAACCGTTGTTAATATTTTTCCTGAAACCTTTTTAGGTTTAGGTTTGCACCGCTTCGATCATATTTTTAAGAAGCTCGTCTATCTTATGAGGCATGCCTACATCCTCAAAATGCTCCTTACAATCGGAGAGCGAAATCTTACCAAACTGTCTCCATCGCCTTGTGACCGCCCATCGAACCGCCTTCAGTGCAGTCTTTGTAACTCTATCGATCTATTATACATTGATTACATATATATATTACTTATTACCGATTAGTGCATATATATATATAAATTTTATAAATTTTAATATACCGTGCGCTGTCTGTGAGGTACGTGAGGAATGTAGCCGATGTCAGATATCTCCGCTGCCGACGGTATAGGAGGTACCCAATCACTTGACTCAAGTGGAGCGCTAGCGGCTCCATAAACCTCAAACCACTATCAATACCTCCTATAGTCCTCCACATTCCACTCTTCTTCATCCGGGTCTCGTGGAGGCAGCTCATCCCATCTGTCCACATACGCCTGATGATGTTGTCTCCAGTTCATTTTTTTTCTTGAATCCAAGCACGGATAATTTTTGATGCTCCTCCACAAATGCATGTAAAATTAGTTAGTATAATTGTGTAAATAGTTAGTATAAGAAATAATAAATATAAAAATTATATATTTTTAGTATATATGGTAGAATACCTCAAGAAGCGGAGGCGGTACTGACTGAAGTAAGCCGAATTGTCGCCTCACCCGATCCGGATAGTACCACTCCACTACCGGAAAGTAAATAAGTGGAAGCCGATAAGTATACGAGTCCACACAGTCATCTACGCATGTCAGCAATAAGTGACGAACCGACTCGTACGGCCTCCAATTGACATGTGTGTGCGGCAACATAATCAGTTGATCCCTCACGTACTTCACACTGACGTGTGACGGATTGAGATATCTGTTCTTATCAAGCGTCCATTTCCTATTATAAGTTCAAATTAAGATTAGTGATTACACATATATTTTCATCGATTGATTGATTTTATTTTGTAATTAAATTATTACCTGCCAAAAGGCAGACAACTATCACGGTCCGGTGTACCCCAGTCACTGAAATTGAATGCCTCTGAGGCAGGTAATGGATGATCGGGGGGCAAACGCGTCCAGCTCCACAACAATAATAAAAGCCACGGACCACCAATACTCATCGTCAATCCTTGGCATGCCACATCAAGACGTCGATATAAATAACCAAGTACCGCAGCGCCCCAAATTCTTTTTCTACCGAATTGTAAATCTTTCTATAAATTAAATATTAGTACTAAAATTATATAATTATGAAAGATAAATTATTTTAAAATCCTTACCGTCAAAATCGGCAGAAGAAACGCCGGTACAGAGTCTCCACTATTGTCGAGGAACATGATACACCCCGCCAACTCCAAAGCAAAACCGATCGCATATCGATCAAGACCCTGATGATCGTCTGCCTCTGGAGCATGATCAAAGTGGGACCGTAACTCTCGAAGGGAAATAGAACGTCTGCCAAAATTTATATTTAGCTTAATCATAATTTGTGAAAAAAAACTAAAATTCATGTAGAGTCTAATCAATTATCTCCATCCTTATAGAATGCTGATATATCATCATTCCTAAATAACCGACGGATGTATGCCGAAAAATGTCCATCAGTATATCCAGTTACCGGCTCACAAATGGTGGATAAATCCCACAGACATGCGACATCCTAAAAAAATTGTATTACTATACCATATTTTTAATATTGTAATTAAATTAATAATATTTTAGTATTTACCTCTAGAGTCACGATCATCTCGCCAAAATTTAAGTGAAACGTGTGAGTTTCTGGCATCCAAAACTCTATTAACATGCTCAATAAACCCATATCTATCAATCTTCAAGTTACGGGCCTCCGCTTCTTGCACATAAATCTGTAGGGTTTTGGAATGCCCAAATCCCATTAATGCTCAAGTTGCGGAAAGACCGTAGAACAAAAATTTTACTTCTACTTAAGTTAGGGATTAATGTATGTCGGATAATTACCGAGATATACAGACATTTAATCCTTTACAAAAGAAAGTAAAATATTATTTTACTTCTAACTTAAGCTTAGGGTTAAATTGATATGTCGGATGATTACCGAGAGATACACACCTCTTTAAACCTTTATTGATCTACTCCATGATTGATTTCTAAAATATTAATCTACTTAACAATTAAATAGATTAATATAAGATGTTATACTTCACTTCCAAATTTCAATTGGAATGAAAATCGGCTTGTCTCGGAGCACCAAACATCTGATGCATCTGTAGGTTATCTACCAGGACTGACCAGAGAGCGGCTTATTTCTTTTGCTAGAAATACCGTAAACCGTGGTTTCTCGTAAAAACACTATTCATTTGAGAAAAAGACGAAATAGTACTATTCACGACTCGCAGTAATTCTGTTTCACAAATGTGCAGAAATACCGTAACTTTCGTAAAAACACTATTCATCGATCCCGTGAATTCTGAAACAACCGTATACCGAGAGAGAGAAAGTAGAACTGATTTGGTGTAGCTTTCTCTCTCACCCCACCCCTCTATTTATAGAAAATGTGAGATTGCGAAATTACCAAAATACCCTCATGAATAGTAGGGAGGTTCCAAAGTGAAAAGACCATAATACCCTTAAAGTTCATCCAATTTATGAAAATGCCATTGGGCTTTTAGCCAAATTACCAAAATGCCCTTGGGCTTTTGGCAAAATTACCAAAATACCCCTTGGATGTCGGCATGGGCCTTTATTGGGCTTTTTCGAATTTTGGGCTTTTCGATTTTGGGTTTTTAATTATTAATGGACTTTTGGCCCATAATTCAAATCCATAATTAACATTTGAAATCCAAATCAAATATATATAATTGTCATGTACAATTATATTTTTCTCGGTTGTTGTTTCGTCGAATTTATACGACGTGTCCAACACGTTATAAATTCAATCTGATTTTTGCTTCTTGTCATCTCTATAAAAAAATATAATTATATCATATATAATTAATTATAACCATCTTATTATTAATTATAAATAATTTATAATTAATCAATAAGATTCTCCGATTAACTCCTATACGGTGTGACCCCATAGGATCCGTGTTATGTTGGTAAATAGACTTAAAACCGTTTTAACTTCTATAATCATAGGAGGCATATGGTAGAATGCACTATGACCATCCAATTACACAGATGATGATGTACTGTACAATATCATGATCTAGTAAACTATTTATTTGTGTTTAATTCTTTTGTCTCATAGCTATTAGATCAGGTTCAAGGTAGGTATGTATCATCCTTGCGAACTTAATCTTTTCTTGATCCTGAGTAAATTATCAAATATAATTACTCTTATAATTATACTGCTAGCAGATAATCTTACTCTATCAAGGGGCCCAGTGATGCTATAACTCGTATAGAAATACGAGGGACAATAGTATTTTTATCAAACCATCTCTTTCTCCGCATAAGTTATGTATACCGAAGAGCTACATTTATAACCACCTTTTACGAATAACGTTTGGTAGAAATCACACATACATATCTTATGTAGGAAAGTTGAATACCTCATACTTTAGAATTTAATACTGAACGAAAATATTAATGACACTAACACAATTTCATTTAATGTTTCATTCGGGGTTTGTCAAATACGATGTTCCTAGAACATTTATCTATGTGATTAAAATGACAACTCTTTATCTATGGTCTATAAAATTTGACCATCATTTAATCCATATACTAACCTGATAGCGGTTAATTAGTGTTCTTGCTAATTACCTTGGTTAGTGACTTTTAAGAGTATATTTTATATTATGAAGTTTCACAATTCCAGTCATTAACTCGAAATGATTCATAAATTCAATAACACTCAAAGAAATAAAATATCATTTTAATTATCCAATTCATGAACAAAGATTTATATAACAAATTTCTCGTATTATTGACTTCAAGATTATTACAAACTAACAAAATCTCACGCAGACTGGCGAGATGAAGAAATCCCATAACTCGCAACCTACTCTGAATGTGCGAGATGTATAGTATCGTCGGACGGTGAGTGCGGAAACGAATGACATTGTTATCTCTCTATAATTTTTATTTCATAATTAACTTCTCATATATATGTATTTTATTATTATTTTTTAAAATATAATATACCTATATCTGACTATAATGTGTTTGATGTTTTGTCTTCAAGGAGATAAATTATGATGTTTTCATTTCGTTGTTCGACTGCCATTATCTAGTACAAAAAATCATTTCATAATTAATTTATAATTATTTTATAATTATTTCATATTTAATTTGAAACTAATTTGTAGTTAATTTATACTTCATTTTTAATCAATCTATTATATAATTAAATAATAAATAAATTCTAAAATTAAAAGCCTAATTAAATATATATTATTCTATAATTATTCTATAATTAAAACATAATTAAAAGATTTTATTCTACAATTAAAGCCTAATTAAATATTTATTGTTCTATATTTAAATCAATAATTAATCTATAATTAAATAATAAATAAATTAATTCTACATAAATAATTAATAAATAATCTAAAATTATAATTACACAATTCTACAATTTAATCTATAATTAAATAATTTTTTAATTAAATAGACAATTAAATCTACAATTAATGAATCATTAAATCTATAATTAAATAATTTCACATTTAAAACTATAATTATTCTTTAATTAAATTATAATTAATAAATTTTATAATTAAATCTATAATTAAATTACAACTAAATTATATTTAAATAATTATAATTTAATCTACACAATTAATTTTTTTAATAATTAATATATAATTTATATTTCAATGTTAATTATTTAGATAAATAAAATTTACCTTTAGTTGTAATACTAAATGCACAGATGCACTCGTACGTTTCTTTTTTCTCTTCTTCTCGTCCTCTCTCTTCTTTTCCTCTCTCTTCCAATCTCTCTCTTTCTCTTTATTTCTCTTTTTTTCCCTCTCTTCTCTTTCTTTTTTTTTTCTCTTTCTTCCACAAGGCGCAGATGCATCTACGCATTTGGTATATTTTAGAGGCAAACGCGCCACTGTCAGTGGCGTATTTCATTAAAATAAGAAAACGCGCCATTGACAGTTATCACTATTATTTTTAATAATATTAATTTAATAATAATTATTAATATTAAAAACTGCCATGACTTTCACCAAGATTTTCTTACATATGCCTAGTTCTTTAGAGCCCTTTCTTGGAATATCGGTCTGTGTAATCAGTGTTGTTCTATCTAATCTTAATTTTTCGATATCCGTCTGAGCAATGAAGGGTGACGTAGATATTGCATTATTGACTACATGAATAATATTCTTGAAGGTCGAGTCAAGATCATCGCATGAAGTCTTGATTTGAACCAAGAGGTGTTGTCTCCATCACTCTTCAATACGTGCACAATGCTAATTCTATAAACTACAATACAGAGTCGTTGTATCAATAAATTTAACAATCACATCTCTTCTTTTGATGCAACTCAGTTCCTTGTTGTACTATTTTTTTTATGAAACTGAAGTTCCCGACGACTACAATGTTGTTCAAAATCTGAATGGAAAAAAGGTCAAATATACATTGGTAAGTGTCTGTACCAAACTAAAAATTTTATCCCCTATTGTGCTACATCTTACAGAAACCATTAGATCCCTTTAAGATTTGCACCGACACATATCTCAAATGATCCAATGATTCACTTGTGTCGCATGATGTAGCTATCCATACCGAACTTGGATCAGAATTGTAGGCACCAAATCAGTTGACTGAGTTGTTCCTAACCAGAAAATTAGGATTTCAAATGAGATCAATTTGTTGTTATTTTTGTAGAAGAAGAGAGTCATGTTATTTATTTTAAAAAATATAGAAGAATCTTAAAAATAGAAAAAAAAATATAAATATAATTAAAAAAATTATAGATATATTTTTTCATTTGTAGATTGATAGTTCATAAATTTTCATATAATTTCATTCATCAAAAAATATTAAATTTAATGATTTTTCATTAATGTTTATGACGGTTTCAAATTAATGATTTTTGATGAACATTAAATATTAATGAAATTATATAAAATTTGACGAGCTATCAATATACAAATAAAAAAATATATTTATAATTTTTTTATTTTTTTATATTTTATTTAAATAAATAACACGATACTCTTCTGCAAGAATAACAGTGAGTCCTCCAAATCTGAAAAGAGGAGGAATATTTCTCGGTTTCTTCATCAAAAACAAATTCCGTTGCCTCTTCTTCCCTCTCCCGTCCAGTAAAGGTTGCCCTCTCGTCGTACACGCGCGTGACGTGTGACCTCTTTCTCTTTCTCTCGCTCTCACCAGAAAATGGGATCTCAGATTATTGGCGGTGCCAATGGCGGATCGTCGCTGATATTTCTTGGCACGGGATGTTCGAGCTCCGTGCCAAATGCGCGATGCCTCATCCAGCCGTCCGATCCGCCGTGCAAGGTCTGCTCCGACTCTCTCTCCATCCCTCCCGAGCTAAATCCCAACTACAGGTCTGTATCCTCCCCTTTTTTCATCATTGCCAGATCCGACAAACCTGTGCAATCGTAGTTGCTGTTTTATGATTATTCAGTTTGTCACTTCGGCTATTAATTGCAATCTTGACATGGTTTAATGCATCGTCTATTATTATTTTGTTTTGTTTTGTATTCTCCGCTGCTGAATAAACTTCCCGCAAATAATGGTGATGTTCTCTTATTTTATACCAATAAGTAAGAGATCAAATCGGGCGAGTATGCCCACGGTATGTATTTTTCGCCTAATTACAACATCATTCATTTAATTTCGTGTGTTAACACATTTTTACTTCCACACCGGTGCCAAGTAGACGCCTAAACCAACCCAGCCATACCATGTCTTAGTCTCTCTCTACTAAAATAAAGTGTACGGGCGTTATTATTTTTTTCTTCTTTTTTGATTTGTTGTTTTTCCTCTACTTTGAAATGTTAGGTGCAATACGTCTCTTTTGGTGGATTATTTGGAAGATGATGACATGTCTCACAGCTATATCCTTATCGATGTTGGGAAATGTTTTAGAGAGCAAGTCCTTCGCTGGTTTGTTCACCACAAAATCCCCCGTGTCGATTCAGTGAGTGTTACCAATCTTTGATTGCAGTATCGTGGTAAACTTGTAACACCGTTGGCTTAACTGTAAAACAGTTATGATGCATTCTATTGGTGATTGCTTTATTTACTGAATAAAACATTATTGGTAGGCCTTCTTTAGAGAAAAAGTCCCTTGAAATATTTATTTCTAGTGTTAGATTGAGTGTATTCCCATGAAGTGAATTGATCTAGGTTGAGCATTCATTTGCTCAGTCAGTATGCCAAATTATATTCAAAGATAGATATTCCAAAGCTTAGGAATTTTGTGGAACTATGCATACTATTACAAAATATTCCTTCTTTCTGTGTCTTCTTTTCTTCGCTTGCTTCTGCTTCTGAGATCGCTATCAATTTGCTATGCACCCAACACAAACATCACTGAATATCAGTCACTCCACAGTTAAGTTAGTGCCCTTCATCACACTCATAGTTCTGAATCCATATAAACTGATTTGGCAATAAGCAATATCAGTTATTAAAAGTGGTCAAAGTTGTTCTTGCACATTTCCACAGCTTTTAGGTTCTAACAAAAAGGTTTTTTGCAGTTAAATTAATACGCAAACAATTTAATGAATTAAATTATAAAAAAAAGTACATTGAAAATCTTTGTAGCAGACAAATTTATGCTTTCTTTTTCAAAATGTAGATTATTCTGACACATGAGCATGCTGATGCAGTTTTGGGACTTGATGACATACGTATAGTGCAGCAATTTAGTCCCATGAATGAAACTGAACCGACTCCTATATACCTCACACAATTTGCTATGGACAGGTATATATTTTTTTATTTTGTAAAAAAAAAAGACAAGCACAGAATACTTCTATTGGGAACCCCTTTTGGTATCTGCAATTTAGCACAGAAAAAAAGAAGAAGATCAGAACACTTCATTTGATCCTTTGTGACTATACTAGCTTTTAGTGACTTTTACTAGTTGAGTTTTGTTGAGAGCAACATTGGCTAAAAGACCCCTTAGAATGGAGAAAACAGTGGTCTGGATAAATGTTTAATGGTTCTCCATTTCAACACAAATGCTTAGAGAAACAAAAGTAAACTGAAGGAAAATTTTGAGAAACAGTACTAGCAGTTCATGTCTGAACTGGGGGCAATGTGCAGTACCATAAGAACTGCTGGATAACAGAATATAAAGAATTTGGGTACGGCCCTGCACTATGAACAGTATGCAACTGGACAAAAAGATTTTTGGTTTTACTGTCTATTGAAGTCTTTACATGAAAATACTGCAGAAATGTTTAAATAAATGGAAAAAAAAAGGCCAAATAGAACCCAAGGAGAAGCCCTTTTTCAGATTACGCATTGCATTTTACTGTATTTGCAAAATTGAATTATGACCATATTGGACATTTGGACCGACTCAACAGCACCATAAAAATAACCACTTTGGTGCAATACAATGAGGTTCTATGCTTGCATGGCCTGTATGTTAATTACCCAAGTGTGTAGTCTTTATTTTCTTTTAATCAAGGCTGTTTGAATATCTCAGATAGCAAAAAGTTGTCCAATCACACCCAACTCCATCTTAACTTAAACAAATTACTTTGTGATCTGGCCATTACATATTTGTCCTGACTGTTATTATTTATTTGATATTTTGGGACTACAAAAATGACTTGTTAAGAATAGGGGCCAAAATTGTTAGCATCTCACAGTATTGAATCTCCTCACATTAATCTCAAGCTTAGATAGTGCAGGCAAATATTCTCAAAATATATTGGTGCCTGTACAAATATGAGAATATTGGGTGCTAATTGCAAAGGAAAAGGAACACTATGGACTAAATTTCTCTGATACCTTATGTGTGTTCCATCATGCTATTATGATAACATGCAAGGGATAGAACATATCATTTATGTATATTTGTAACAGCATCTCAGTAAAATTCCCATACTTGGCAACTAAGAAGTTGAAAGATGGGCAAGAGGTGAGGAGAGTTGCTCAGCTTGACTGGAGAATAATTGAAAGCAACCATCAAAAGCCATTTCTCTGCTGTGGGCTGGAATTTGTTCCTTTACCAGTAAGCATTGTTTTTTCCTGCTCCTTAGAAAAAGAACAGTGTCGTTCACAAGTGAAGCTATCATAAACCTACATGAAACTATATCTAACTTCAAACTTAGACTGTGGGAAAAATGCCTAAACTGCTCCTGGTTTCTCCAAGTCCTCTTGGTCCTGGTTCCATGATTAGTGACCCCTCCTCCACCGAAGGATGTCACTTTTTCCCCATAATGAGCTAATGGGTGTGTCATCTCAAATGCTTCAAATAAGGTTTGGCTGTTCTAATATAAGAAACTTGATATTGGTTGTAATTACTATGTAAGGTGCGGTCTTATTTAAATAAGGTGAGGGTCAAATGTCGATCTCTTTGTATTCCATCAAGACCCAATTCCGCTTTGCCATTAGAAAAATCTGCAAGTCCAAATTCTAAATAACTTATATAACATGTTAATTTTGTGCTACTTAAGAAAGGAATGCGTGTTGGAAAACGTATAAATTCTATATTTCTTTTGGAACCAATAAAGTTTCTGAAAATTAATTATGATAAAATTGAGACCACTGAGATGTTTCATCTCTCGATCTTATACAGAATAAACTTTGGTTTTTCTAGTTTTGGATTTGTGCATCACTTTTTTGCATAAAACAAGATTTTGACAGTTTTAATTTCTTTTTATGAAATTCAGATTTTGGTTGAAAATGGCAAAGTGCAATTGGGCAATGATGGGGCACAGAAATGTAGGCATTCAATTGCTTTGTTTCTGTATGCAATGTATTTATGGATGATGTATATATGTTAAAGAAAATGTGTATAAGCAGAAATATGAAAAACTTGCATATTTTTTGCTATTCAGGTGAAGCATGGAGAGGATTATGTTTGTCTGGGCTTCCTTTTTGGCCGTAAATCAAGGGTTGCATATATCTCTGATGTTTCTCGGTTTATACCTTCTACTGAATCTGGTATGTGTATACATTAAACCAGGAAAGCAAAAATTGACCAACAAGAATAATGGCCTGTAGTATGTATTATTGTTTATATGAACTGCGGAGACGGCTTTGAAAGTTTTCATTGATCATTTTACTATTTCTGTATGTCATTTTTTTTTGTTTCCTTTCATCGCAGTTATTTCAAAGGCAGGTGATTGTCAGCTGGACCTTCTTATCTTAGATACACTCTATAGGGTAAGTTCTTTTCGAAAAGAGCATTCTTGAAAAAGTTCAGTTTGGAGCTCTTTTTCCTTTTAAATAAACTGGAAATGTTATGCTGTGATTTTTCTTTCTTGGTTTTGCTTGCTAGTTGCTATACTGGAAGCACTCATTACTATACTAGTTTTTCTTTTGTTCCTTCCAATTAATTGAGTACCACGCTAGTTTGATTGCTCCTGTGGATTAGTTGCACGATCTTTCTACTTAAAGTAGGTTTAATCGGTCCGTTGTGGATTATGCTGAGAGCTAGTTGTGATCAGCTCGGCTTAATGTCCATCTTAAATTTGCTCATTTGGAAGTCTCCGACATGGATATTTTTTTCTTTTTCTATGATACAGGGAGGCTCACATAATACCCACTTTTGTTGGAATCAGGTTTGTTGTCCCTTTCCTATGCTTCCTATTCATTCACTTAAGAAACATTAAGCTAATTACTGTGCTACAATATTTTTAATTTTTATTTCAGAGTCTTGATGCAGTGAAGAGAATATGCCCAAAGAAAGCATTGCTAATTGGAATGACACATTCGTACGACCATCATAATGACAATGAAATATTGTCGGAGTGGTCTCACCAGTAAGACATCTACAAGCTAGTATTATTAGTATTGCTGGACTTGCCTAATACCAACGCACACCAGTTTGCATGTAAATAGAAGAAGAAAACCTTTCCATTAAATGCATATCACTTCGCTCATGATATAACATACTGATACGGCAATGCCTGCTTTTCCAGCTGGTACAAAATGAATATGTGATTTATAAATTTATGGAATATTTTATTATCTATGCAGGGAAGGAATCCCAGTCCAGCTTGCTCATGATGGCCTGCGTCTCTTCATTGACCTCTAATACTGTACTGTTCTTTCATATTATTTGTAGAAACATTGGGCTGAATTCCATCTGTTACCCATTCTGGAATTATGGGATGAATTCAGCCCACAAAACCAATAAGAAATAAATAATTAAATACTGTTCTTACATGTATGACGTAGTTCTCTTGCAGATACCTACAGAAAATCTGTAAGTTCTTAAGTGATAGGCAGAGGCCTGCCACATTTTTTTTTATGTTGTTTTTCTTTCCACCATTTCAGATAAGCAAATTTTATCTTTCAAGAAGTAATTGCCTGTGATCGTATTATTTTGCACTCAACGAAATAAAATTGGAATTTGCATCCAAGTTTTAGAACTATTTTGTTGTCATCATTTTCTCTTGAACTGGAAGCAATTGCTAAAACTGTTTGTGGAAAAAAAATTGTGTTTTTGCGGTTGCATGGGTAAACATGTCCAAGTTTTCTGCTTGTGTGGTATTGATTATAATTTCGTTTTGGGTTATATAGTCTGATAATTGGGTTCCAGGAGAAACCAGTCTTATTTGGGCCTTCCATTACACATTACTACCTGCTACATGTGTTATTTTGCCGTCTCATAAGGAGTTTCGACGCATGCTAATAGAAAATTTGTATTTTAATTAAACAATAGATCTCGTGGCTGTTGTGGCTAGGGCTGCAAATGAGCGAGCCACGAGCGAGCTGGAGCCAACTCGGACTCAGCTCATGTACTAAACGAGCTGGCTCGAGCGAGTTAAGTATGGCACATCCGAGCCAAAATACTGGCTCGAACTCAGCTCGTGCCAACTCGAGCTGGCTCGTGACTCGAATATTTGGCTCGTTTAAATAATTTATGGGCTGCAACTTTGCAAGAAATTTACTACTGTAGCAGCTCATTGAAATCAACATTTCAAATTACTAAAATAGTTCAAATTACAACTACAAATTCATAAATTACAACATAACAGTTCAAATTATTAAATTAGCAACCAAAAATCACTAATTCAGCAACTACAAATTCACAACTTACAATACATCAGTTCAAATTACTACAACATATCCGTTCAAAAAAATAGCAGTTCAAAGTCTACAAACTACAAAGAAGTAATCAATGAATAATACAATACTAGAAATTCAAACAAATACAATAACATATTAATTAATACATACTAGAACTTCAAACAAATACAACATATTAAATAATACATCGTTCAGAACTTCAGATCATCAAGAAAAGCACATACACTAAGTCGCTAACAATACTAGAACCAAATTCTTAATACAGTACCAGAAGCAACAATACCAGAACCAAATTCATAATTCAAACTATAAATTTTAAAAAGTAACAATACCAGAACCACTATTTCACTAGACATCAAGTCGCCAGTAGGATGCTTGAAGCCTGGAACATGCACTATGTCGTCATATCAGTACCAAAACCATACCAGAACAATACTCTGCTGCACCCAAAATAATAAAATAACACATCACACTTCAGATAATATAAACACACTTCAGATAAATAAAAATTGTTTATAGGGATGTCTTTTCCTGGTCAACAAGCCTTCGTCATTAACCATTCAATCCAACCCGCCTAAAGCATCTAAGTTAAATTATGGAAAACATCTAAGTTAAATTACAACACTCTTCTTCCAACTTCAAAAATATTGCAAAATTGAATTTCACAAAATGAAACCGCAAAAGACAAAAAGCAACAACTATGGACTCCAGATGGAGACGAAATATTTATGAGGTTATGGACTCCAGATGGAGAGATTCTAGCCTGATTATTTCAGGAAATTTTGGATGCTGCATTTTCTTCAAAAGATTTCTCTTGCTCATCACATTTTTACTCAATTTAACAATTTGAGAATTGAGAAGGAAAGAGTATTTGAAAATGGAACTAAAGTATCATAACGATTATCATTTTGATCCTTTCCACTTTCGAAATATCAACCAGTTCACAAAAGATGTTCAACATATTTTATTGACCCCAATTTTTATCTAAAATATGTTCATATATACTTTCTTATAAAAAGCATTACACTAAGGCCTCATTTTGTATATTAGATAATTTACCTTTCAGTCAATTAACAACTAAATTACTCATTGCAATTTGAATGTCCAAGTCCTCCTCTTCTTTTGCGGATTGCTGAAAAAAAAAAATCATTAATATGACATTTAGAAGAATTAAATAATAAAAGAAATGCACAAGTTCATTCACCTCTAATATTTGTATTGTGGCTTTTGAAGCAGCCTTTATCCAATCGCCTCCACAAACAAGAATCTCAACCATGTCTTTCTTAAGTGAGCTACGATAATCATCTAATACCCGACCTCCGGCGCTAAAGGCCGATTCAGAAGCTACGGTCGTTATTGGGATGCAAAGCACATCACGTGCCAACTTGCTTAAAATAGGGAACTTGCTGTAATTTTAACTCCACCATTTCAAAACATCAAATGAAACATCCTCATCTTCTATCGCATATCTCGGTTCTTCTAAATACACTTCAAGATCTGATTTAAATGGATTTTTCAACATCCATAGATTTCAAAAATGCGTAAAAATCATCATCTCTCCTTACTCGGACAGCAGGGGCAGCGACTGTTATGCTACCAACAGCAGCCCTACTAGCCTTAGCCCTATGATCTTTCGAATACTTATCATACATGGATTTCAAAGTTTTGGTCACTTCTTCAATTCGACTACCCACTTCTTTAGCTGAGTACATTCTCTGAAAAGTAAAATCCACCGACATCAATTTAAATCTAGAATCTAGTATAGAAGCAATTGACATAACAACCCCAATCTCACCCCAATATTTCTCAAACTTTTCCAACATGGGTATACTCATAGTTTTCAAAAAAATATCATCCGTCAAATAAGCCTCATTTATCACCTTTTTGACCTTATAAACTTCCACGAGAAACAAATTTGCTGTTGGGTACATTGTTCCCAAGAAAAGGTTGGTGGCATCCAAGAAAACTTCAAGTAATTTACACACCTTTAAGGCTCTTGTCTACTCTCCATCTGCGGGCTGCCATTCAAAGTTAGGGTCTCGTAATGAATAATTACTAAAGACAGATTTATAGTGAAGAGCTGATTCGAGCATGCGGTGAGTCGAGTTCCATCTAGTTTTCACATCGGTGCATAATGACCGATTCGTTTGGATACCTAAACACATTGCTATTTCACCAAATTTTAAAAGGCGAGCCGGAGACTTTCTAAGATACTTAACGGCTTCCCTAATTTTTCAAATACATGACTCAATTTTACTAAGACCGTATTGCACGACCAAATTCAGAATATGAGCACAACACCTCATATGAAAAAAATATCCCCTCAAAATACAACTTGCCCCTCTCTTGCAAATCAAATTTCAAAAGTGACTCTGCCCTATCATTATTGGATGCATTATCTAGTGTAATTGCCCCGATTTTATCTTGAATATCCCATTTTACAAGAATATCTAAGATACCATCCGCTATTCCCTCACCGCTATGAGGTGGTGCAAGCTCATTGAAACCAATAATACATTTTTATAATTTCCAATCAGAATCAATATAGTGTGCTATCAAGCACATATACCTTATGGTTTGGTTTGAAGTCCAACAATCACTTGTGAGTGAGATCCTATCAACTCCCTTGAATATTTTTCTTATCTTATCTTTTTCTGTTTCAAATACGTTTATGCAATCATTTTTTATCGTTGTTCTACTCACTCTTTGATAAAAAAAGATTATTGTACTTCATTAAGATATTGAACCAGGTATACTCAACAAATGCAAAGGGCAACTCATGAGCTATAATCATTTTTGCTATTATTTCCCTACACTTCATTTGATCGTAACCTCTAGTTATGTTCAGTTCATTTACATTACCGCTCTCACATGACTCAAATTTGATACGACCTGAGTCTTCCCTTTTGACCTTTTAAAGTATGGGTAACCTTGAAGGTGGCGTTGTAAAGTTGATGTTGGACCACCTATTACCTCCTTATACTTTTTCTCACAGTAGTTGCACTGGTTCATTATCACCATCAGTGTCACACCCCAAAATAAATAAACGGATTTGGGGTGCATAATCCCGCCACGTACGCACGACGAGACATGCATACGGAAGGCTAAATGAATAAAATAAGGCAATCACAGAAATAAACAAAATAATAATAATAAGAGTACATGACCATACAGTCCAGAATGAACAAAGAGAATACAACGCCTACATAGGCGGGGGCTAGCTCCATCGGAATGGGCGCAATCTCTCAAAATAAAAACCCAAAAGAAAGAAATAAGACTCAAAAACCCGATGGATCCTAACTGACTACCCACCACATGCCAATGCAGCGAAGCATCCCTGTCATCGCGCAGGACTGTCCCTAGCCCTCACTCTAGCCAAAATCCCGTACCTGAAAATACCTGGATCCCACATCCACCGTGGAAACGTGAGTAATTTTATAAATTACTCAGTACGGATTTAGATCCAGCCTTAAGATTTAATCTTCTTTCCTAGACTGGACCCAAAAACCGATACCGATGTTTGAACAGTGAAAATAATATTGATAAGTGAATGTAATAACATTATTATGCACATTGGCCTACATGATATGATATGATATGGTAAAGAAACCCGAAATAGAAAATTTCTGTGGAAATAATAATATAATATACAGTATAAGATACGAGAGTCAAACACCCGTAATAAATACCCAGATTGTAAATTTACCAGACTCATCCCGAGCGGGCACTACCGGGGCCCAACTTACTAACTCGGGCCTTGCCTAAGTGGGCACTACCGGGGCCCAACTTACTAACTTAGGACTTTATGTTTGTGCGGCGACAACGCCGCACAAACGACAATTCGGGCTCCGGGCGATAACGCCCTAGGAGAGTGAACGGCTATAAAGCACGTACTGTCCGTCGAATCGGTAATTCACCTTTCAAAAATATAAACAAATGGATATAATATGTCTTCAGTTGCCATATCGTAAAAAGGAGATAACTACCCGTGAATTAACAAAATGGAAACAAATGGGAGCCTACACTGGACCAACCAAGGGTCAGAGGACCGCATCCCGTAAAAGTATCAAAGCGAAATATAAACAAATGGGAGCCTACACTGTACCCACTAAGGTCAGCGGACCGCATCCCGACTTTCTCTGTACCAACTAAGGGCCAAAGGAGAAAGCCCTTCGGACAATATTAGGATCCTAAATACGCCGGATAAATATAATAATATAGTATCACGAAATAGATTCCAGTCTCGGATATGGCCGCCCACACTAAATACTGAAGTACACGGTATCCTAAATCGCTCAAATTTGGATTAAAAATTTAATCATATAAAGAATAATAATAAGAAATATAATAAAGATCAAAAGAAAACACTCGACACAGCCGAACCCGCCAAATGACGGGATCGGTGGATAACCCGACAGGCGAGGATGCGCAGTGCATATACAGACCGGTGGGTCCCACGGGCCTATGGGTCACCGTACGTAACCACAACGGTCTCGTTATGCAAGGCAACTCCGACCGAGAATTACCCGTCACGCCTCTCAAAGACTCCCATGCATTTAATGCATGATTAACTACCTGACTTAATTAATAATCAGTGATAGTAATAATATTTTCCTAATAATTATATTCTACAACTTGAATTATTTCATTCTATCTAATCCTATCTCGGGACTATTTCCGGATCCTACTCCTATCCTATCTACGTGCGTATGACATGATATGACATGTAAATGCGGGTATGTCTCAAATATCTTCGGTCAATTTACCGGATGCAAATGACAGGTCAGATTTAGACTCTACAAATTTTTGGTCAGAAAACACCGCAATTCAGATATATTTTAAAAACGGTTTTATTTTCGGTTTGGGTTCCTATTTCTGAAGAAAGAAAATTAAATCCCAGGAAACCGTACCTGGGAGTGTTGGTGAGGATCGCGGAGTCGCTCTACTCCGGAGGTAGAACACCGGCCTCGGGGTCGGTGTCCGCGTACGTCGGGTCGGGAATGACCTCGTACTCCGCGAGGAGATCCGAGTCGACTGTATCACCTATTGTAATTTAAATTAGATGTTTATTAGTTTTAACTTGATTTACTTCACAATTAATAATTTAATTTGATTGATAATTTAATTAAGCGTTTGTTCGGGTTTGTCGTCTATTCTTGAAAATTTCGGCAACATTTCTGCTGCATTTACGCGGTGTCGGAAATTTTAGTCGCCCAATTTAGGGATCCGTTAAATGGTGTCTATCGTTCGTGATTGCTTTCATACGTCCATTCTTTATTTTTAAATTCGAGTTCATGTATTTAATTTCTAAACCAATTAATTTAAAATAGAGAAATTGATTAATAGATTTTATAAGTTAGAAAAATAAATTTTAAAATCAAAAGTAAAATAAAAAGGGTTAAAAAGAAATAAATAAAATAAAGAAAAATGAATAAAACAAAAGCAAAATAAAGAAAAAGTTATTATATTAATATGTGTTGGTGTTTTAATGTACGGGATCATACGCTGACTACCAAATCGTTGGTGCCAATGCACCGATATCCCGAATCGGGGGCAGTCAGGGAATTTAATCATTTCCCGTTCTTTAAGTTTACGTTTTAATAATGGGTACCGCCAACCTTTCGGGGCGGCTGCCAATTCATTAGTCACATTTAAATTTAATCACTTTATTATTTTGGGACTTTTAGTTATTGGGCCTTATTTAGTTTACACCAATCCTATTATATACTTTGAGTTGATTTGATTGATTTGTTGGCCCAATAAGTAAGATTAAATTTGATGGATAGAAATGAACCTAACCCATTAACTACACATTTCATTAGTCCGTATTAGTCCATTTATCCCCCCCTCCTAAGCCCATAAGTCCTTTCCAGCCCATTATAACCTAACAGCCCAGTATTAAAGTGGGCCGCATTTGTACAGCCCAAACCACAGAATTCCCATCCGACAGATCAAGCACAAGTCAAGCAACAAATCACAAACAACAACAACAGAGCAAGGTCCAAAGCTGTACCAGTAACTGGTACAGCCATACCGCCATCATGGTATAGGCAACAAGGGTACAAATACATAAACACAGCATAGGAGTGGTAACAGAATACCAGTACAGACCACCACAAGCGACCCAAGAGAATTCACACAACAACCGATAGGAACAACCAACAGACAGTCCATATCACAAAATCAGAAACCCACAACCGAAACAGCAAAGGTTAAACATGCACTCAGGAACCCATTCCACAGCAACAATCAACTCATTTCGACAAGCATTTACAAGCAACAACTAAACCAAATCAACCAAATCGTGGCAACAAGCAAAACCAAAGATAGATGGAAAAAGGGCAGATCGAAAACCGGATGGGGCCTCACCTCACCGGGTACTGGTGGTACAAAGTGTACCAAGGTACACCCACCCGGCTCTAGTTAGAATACGGCAACCAGAACCAACCACAAGCAAGAATCAACCACCGTAAACCACAATAGGAACAGCAACAAAATCGGTTAGGGTTTTTACCAAGAATGAGAGAACAAGCAACAGCGGGGTCGAAAACAAAGAAGGAGGGTCGGAAATGTGAGTTTCTCCAAGCGCCGGCCTTCCCGTCTCCCCCTTCCACTACAAACCCCTTACTCAAATTAAGTTATGTTCTTATCAGTTTAATCTTTGGAAAGCCTCAACACATGAGAAGGAATGAGCAAAAAGGGGAAGCGAGGAGCAGGCCGAGCCTATAAAAAGGGGCGGAGAAAAGCAAGTGCTGGTTAGAAAAATGGAAATCCGTACCATCTGACAAACCACAGTAAGGGGAGCGGGCATAAGGGGCGGTCGGCCACGCCGAGGTGACAGATAGGGAAGAAAGTCACGTTTAGGTGACGAGTCGCCCGAGAGAGAGAGAAAAGAGGCGGGCGTTTTATCGCCAGATACACAGAGAGTGAGAGCGGAGGAAACGAGAAAGAGAGCGTCGCCAGAGTGACAGAGAGCGGAAATGGAAAGGACGGGGAAAAAGAAGTGACGGAACGGGGAAGAGAGAGAGCAGGGCATTAAATGCCATTCAAGAAGAGAGAGAGTCAGGCGGCGTCGCCCAGAGAGAGACAGAGCGAGAAAAAACAAGAAGAAGAGAAAATGACGGAATGAAGAGACAAGGGGAAAAAAAAAGTGGGAATAGCTGAGAGAGGGAGGTGAGAGCAATAAATGGGGTCAATGGTCATAAATGCAGCATTTAATGAGAGGGAGGGAGAGGAGAGAGGATTGGGTTTTTGGGATCCTTTGTGGCCGTATTTTTATGGCATTTAGTGTAGTCCCGTGAATTTATTGAAACATTATTTTATTTCATTTCAATTCTACATGTGTTTGATTTATTATTTGTTTCAAACCTAAATTTATTTTTATTATCTAAATTGAAAATTTCATTTATTACATTTAGGTAAACCATCATTTAATTTTACATATATGTATTCCATCGAGCATTGAGTTAAATTATTTATTACGTTACGTTAAATCATTGAAATTATTTCCCTAATTATCATTATTTCCTTTGATTAAAATTCACGGTTTAACATTTCTCCCCCCCTAAAAATAAGTTTCGTCCTCGAAACGAAGACTCACGTCGTGAAGAGCTCAGGGTGGCTCTCGCGCATCTCGCTCTCGAGCTCCCAAGTAGCCTCCCGTGGCGAATGATGTTCCCACCGCACAAGAACCCGAGAAATAGATCGTCTCCGAAGCCGGGTCACCCGCGTGTCAAGTATGCGAAGTGGTCGCTCTCTGTAGGATAAGTCTGGCTCTACATGGAGAGGCTCGACCTCCAAGACGTGGGAAGGGTCGGACATGTAACGTCTCAACTGTGATACGTGAAAGACGTTGTGCACGCCAGCGAGCGAAGGCGGCAGAGCAAGTCGATATGCCGAAGGTCCAACTCGCTCGAGAATCAAGAACGGTCCGATGTATCGTGGTGCAAGCTTTCCCTTGACTCCGAACCTCATGACGCCCTTGGTGGGCGAAACTCTCAATAAAGCGTGCTCCCCGACCGTAAGCTGGAAATCGCGTCTCTTGGGGTCCGCGTAACGTCTCTGTCGGTCCTGGGCTGCTCGTAGACGCTCATGGATCAACTTGACGGTGGCATGACTCTCGTTGACCATCTCGGATGTCGTAGGCTCGTACGTGCCGGCGGGTCCCCAGCATACGGGTGTACGCACTGGCTGTCCATAGAGTGCCTCAAAAGGGGACATGCCGATGGAAGCGTGATAACTGCTGTTGTACGCGAACTCCGATAAGCTGAGGTGCAGCTCCCAATCTCCACTCATCGTGAGTGCGCAGGCGCGTAGCATATCCTCGAGAGTCGGATCGTACGCTCGACCGTCCGTCGGTCTCGTGGATGGAAAGGCGTTTGAACCGAGCGTCGTCCCGAGGGCCTCCCGGAATCTCCCCAAAATCGAGACGTAAAACGTGGGTCACGATCGAGACGATCCGCGTCGGCACTCCGTGATGTCGCATCGCCATGCTAAGTACAATCTCCCCATTTCCTCGCCGATGTCCCTAATCGAAAGGGAATGAAGTGTGCGACCTTGGTAAGCGTGTCGACTATAACCCAAACTGCGTTGTGCCCCAGTCGCGTCCGGGGTAATCCCGTCACAAAATCCATCGTGATGATGTCAAACTTACGCTGTGACTTTGGTAGGGGCTGTATCAGGCCAGCCGGCCTCTTGCGGTCGGCCTTAACCTTCTGACATACGAGACACCTAGCCACGTCTTGGGCTATCTCCCGTGCATCTTCTTCCACCGAAATGTCTCCCGAGGGTCCGATACATCTTGGTCTCGCCCGGATGGATAGCGTATCCGAATCGTGGGCTTCGTCAAGATCTTGCCCTTGAGATCCGGTCCTGGGTACGCACAAGCGATCGTCAAATAGAAGAGCTCCATCGTCGCCTATGTGGAAACGCGGCGCGGCGCCCTGAGGTACACTAGCGATGTACTTCGCCAAAAGTGGATCGGAAGGCTGCGCGAGTCGTATCTCATCTCGTAACGTGGGCCGGATGGACAATGGCGCTGCCATGGCGACATCGATCGGGGTAGAGGCGGATGGTGCATCCGCGACAGTCATGACGAGATCCAGTCGCCGCATGTCCTCAATCAACTGGTGCTGCTCGGTGATCATAGTCGCAAGGTTCGCGCTACTCTTGCGACTCAAAGCGTCAGCCACTACATTGGCCTTGCCGGGGTGATAAAGGATCTCCAGCTCGTAATCCTTCATCAACTCCAGCCACCGCCTCTGCCTCAAGTTGAGCTCCTTCTGCGTGAAAACATACTTGAGGCTCTTATGATCTGTGAAGATCTTGCACTTCGCTCCATAGAGGTAATGACGCCAGATCTTCAATGCGAAGATCACGGCGGCCAACTCCAAATCGTGAGTCGGATAGTTCCTCTCATGGGTCTTAAGCTGTCGTGATGCGTAGGCAATGACGTGCCCCTCCTGCATCAAGACACACCCAAGTCCAAGCCGGGATGCATCGGTATAGACCGAATACTCCGTGTCGGCACCGCATGGCTAGAATGGGTGCGCAGAGACGAGACGTCTCTTGAGCTCCTCGAAGCTCGCGTCGCTCGGAGTCCACTCAAACTTGACTCCCTCCGCGCACCGGGTCAATGGTGCGGCGAGTACGGAGAATCCCTCACGAATCGCCGTAATACCCAACGAGTCCTAAGAAACTACGCACCTCGGTCCGAGTCGTAGGGGATCTCCACTCGTGATCGCCGAAATCTTCGCGGGTCCACCGCAAGTCCATCCCTAGATATAATGTGTCCCAGGAATCCGACCGCTCGAGCCAAAACTCGCACTTCGAGAGCTTGGCATATAGCTTATGCTCTCTCAACCGCTGCAGTCGGGCCTCAAATGGCGCGCGTGCTCGTCCCGACTACGCGAATAGACGAGTATATCGTCAATAAAGACTACTACGAACTGGTCCAGATAGTCTGAGAACACCCTATGCATAAGGCTCATGAAATACGCGGGGGCGTTCGTCAAACCAAATGACATAACTAAAAACTCGTAGTGACCGTATCGCGTACGGAAAGCAGTCTTCGGGACGTCACTGGCCCTAATGGTCAGCTGATGGTATCCAGATCGTAGGTCGATCTTAGAGTATACCTGTGAACCCTGTAGCTGATCGAACAGGTCATCAATCCGCGGTATCGGATACCTGTTGGGCACTGTGACTTTGTTGAGCTCCCTATAGTCTATGCATAGACGTAGGGTGCCGTCCTTCTTGCGGACGAACAAAACAGGAGCACCCCAAGGGGAGGTGCTCGGGCGTATAAAGCCCTTCTCTAGTAGCTCCTCCAGCTGAATCTTCAGCTCCCGTAGCTCTGCGGGGGCCATCCGGTACGGGGCGCGTGCGACGGGCGTCGTGCCCGGCTGAAGCTCGATGCAGAACTCCACGTCACGTGGCGGCGGTAAGCCGGGTAGCTCGTCCGGAAAGACGTCGGGATACTCTCTCGCAACGGGAACGGTCGATATATCCACCTCCTTGGCGTCCGTAATCGCAATGCGACGCTGTGTAATACTCGCATCCCGCCGACATGAGATGCTTTGCACGAAGGGCGGATATAATTGGCACTCTCGTACCGGTTTCTTCCTCGGAAATAAAAAGGCTCTGACGTCTCATCACCGAACCTCACACTGCGTCGCTCACAATCGACTACGGCGCGGTGTCGCGTCAACCAATCGAGTCCTAGAAGTACGTCGAAGTCTCGCATGTCGAGGACGGTAAGGTCTACTACTAGGTCCCTACCCGCAATCCTAACCAAACGTCCGCGACGATCCGGCCGACGATGGTGGTCCTCCCGAGTGGCGCGTACGGCCTCCATGGCTCGCGTCCCAATCTCGGTGGGCCACTCGCGTGACGCGATAAATAGTGATGAAACGAATGAATGACTAGCCCCCGTATCTATAAGTACAAAAGGTGGTCGTCGAGAGATGTACGCCATACCCGCAATGAGCTCGGCATCGACGGGATCCTCATAGCATGGTCGCTCCACATCCACCTCTGGTGCGGCCTCATCAGCAACGACGGCATGAACCCGAGCAACAGGGCGAGCCGTCTGTCCTCGTCCTCCGCCTCGAGGCGGGGTAGATGCTCCACGTCCTCCCGCCGGTCGAGGAGGTGCCGATAGGGCTCCCGGGGCCGGTCGGGAACCTCTGAACGGGCAGTCGGGTGCCCAGTGTCCCGGCTGCTGGCACGAATGACATACTCCGGGGCGCGGTCTCGGAGGAGCATGCTGGGGTCTCGGTGGGCATGCTGCGGGGACCTCTCGCGGGTGCACGGCGGTACCTCGTGGGTGCAACGGGGCTACGGGGTGGTACGGGTGTAGGGGGTCGCGGCGGAGGGAGCGAGGTGGAGGCTCCCTCGAAACGGGGTCGGATGTTGCGGGCCGCAGCCCGCGCTCCAATAAGGCTCTCCTGGTACTCGGCCTTATCCATCAGAAACTCCACCGAAGTACCAGGGTAGATGTCGAGGACGCTAGCCAGAGCCGGCTGAAGTCCTCGAATAAATCGGGCTCGGCGTCGCGCTGGATCCGCGACTAGCTCGGGTGCGTAACGAGAGAGTCGAATGAATAACTCTCCATACTGACGAGCTGTCCGAGAACCCTGTGTCAGCGTCTCGAATCTGTATCGGAGCACAGATAACTGGTGCTCTCCCATGAAGCGAGCCCTAAATACGTCGGAGAAACGCTCCCACGACATGGCTCGAACTCCACCCTCAAACTGAGGCTCCTGGGAGGTCCACCAGTGGCGAGCGTCGCGATCCAATAGGGTGGTCGCTAGCTCGGCCATGTAGGCCTCGGGAGTACGCGAGAGACGAAAAGTGACCGTATGCTCTTGCGCAAGCCACTCCTCGCCAGCGTCGTACCGCCGCCCGCCATCATACCGGGGTGTATGATGGCGCTCAAACTCCGTAACGCGGAGACAAACGGATCCCGTGTCGTCTCGTCGCGCGCGCTCGCTCGAGTGGTAAAGCGCGCCGCCCGTAAAAGAAAGCTGCCGCATGAGCCGGGCGGGTCGCCCCGGGGGTGAATACAATAGGGCCGCGGCGGGGCCGCAGGCCGTGGCGGATCCCACGGGTGACGGGGGTGCGCGAGTCGCTCCGCGCGTATGGGTACCGGGAGAAGTGATCGGGGAGACGGCGGAGACGGGGTACCACGCTCATCGAGGCGTGCGGACGGTGCGTGGAACCGGCGGTATCGTGGGCCACATGACCCTCACTCGTACGTGGGCGTGAGGGCGTGGGGTCAGTGAGGTAGCCCTAAACGGGCCCGTGCACGGGTGCGAGGTCTCTGAGGGTCGCGTCCACCCGAAGATGAGTGCACCATGGTAGATAGAATGAACACAAAAATCTGGGAAAGGAAAGAAATAATACATGTAAGTATCTCGTAGGGTTTTGCTTTTGACATATTTAAAATTCATGCTTACTCACTTTCAGCTGTGGGATCCGCAGAGTTAGCGAAGTCACGACCGTATAGCCGCGCAACGCATCCTCTCTTTTCCTAGACCTACCCCTCACAACCTAAGTCAAGTATATATATTATCATTTTGTTTATTTTATTCACTAACTCGGGATTCTTGGATGTTACCCTAGCATGATTTATATGAGATCGGATTATATATTCATGCTCTGATACCACCGAAGGATGTCACACCCCAAAATAAATAAACGGATTTGGGGTGCATAATCCCGCCACGTACGCACGACGAGACATGCGTACGGAAGGCTAAATGAATAAAATAAGGCAATCACAGAAATAAACAAAATAATAATAATAAGAGTACATGACCATACAGTCCAGAATGAACAAAGAGAATACAACGCCTACATAGGCGGGGGCTAGCTCCATCGGAATGGGCAGCAATCTCTCAAAATAAAAACCCAAAAGAAAGAAATAAGACTCAAAAACCCGATGGATCCTAACTGACTACCCAGCTCACATGCCAATGCAGCGAAGCATCCCTGTCATCGCGCAGGACTGTCCCTAGCCCTCACTCTAGCCAAAATCCCGTACCTGAAAATACCTGGATCCCACATCCACCGTGGAAACGTGAGTAATTTTATAAATTACTCAGTACGGATTTAGATCCCGGCCTTAAGATTTAATCTTCTTTCCTAGATCGGACCCAAAAACCGATACTGATGTTTGAACAGTGAAAATAATATTGATAAGTGAATGTAATAACATTATTATGCACATTGGCCTACATGATATGATATGATATGGTAAAGAAACCCGAAATAGAAAATTTCTGTGGAAATAATAATATAATATACAGTATAAGATACGAGAGTCAAACACCCGTAATAAATACCCAGATTGTAAATTTACCAGACTCATCCCGAGCGGGCACTACCAGGGCCCAACTTACTAACTCGGGCCTTGCCTAAGCGGGCACTACCAGGGCCCAACTTACTAACTTAGGACTTTATGTTTGTGCAGCGACAACGCCGCACAAACGACAATTCGGGCTCCCGGGGCGATAACGCCCTAGGAGAGTGAACGGCTATAAAGCACGTACTCTGGTCTGCTGAATTGGTAATTCACCTTTCAAAAATATAAACAAATGGATATAATATGTCTTCAGTTGCCATATCGTAAAAAGGAGATAACTACCCGTGAATTAACAAAATGGAAACAAATGGGAGCCTACACTGGACCAACCAAGGGTCAGAGGACCGCATCCCGTAAAAGTATCAAAGCGAAATATAAACAAATGGGAGCCTACACTGTACCCACTAAGGTCAGCGGACCGCATCCCGACTTTCTCTGTACCAACTAAGGGCCAAAGGAGAAAGCCCTTCGGACAATATTAGGATCCTAAATACGCCGGATAAATATAGTAATATAGTATCACGAAATAGATTCCAGTCTCGGATATGGCCGCCCACACTAAATACTGAAGTACACGGTATCCTAAATCGCTCAAATTTGGATTAAAAATTTAATCATATAAAGAATAATAATAAGAAATATAATAAAGATCAAAAGAAAACACTCGACACGTACCCGAACCCGCCAAATGACGGGATCGGTGGATAACCCGACAAAGCGAGGATGCGCGGTGCATATACGATATGCACCGGTGGGTCCCACGGCCTATGGGTCACCGTACGTAACCACAACGGTGCAGTTATGCAAGGCAACTCCGACCGAGAATTACCCGGTCGCCTCTCAGCACTCCCATGCATTTAATGCATGATTAACTACCTGACTTAATTAATAATCAGTGATAGTAATAATATTTTCCTAATAATTATATTCTACAACTTGAATTATTTCATTCTATCTAATCCTATCTCGGGACTATTTCCCGGATCCTACTCCTATCCTGTCTACGTGCAGTATGACATGATATGACATGTAAATGCGGGTATGTCTCAAATATGCTGGTCAATTTACCGGATGCAAATGACAGGTCAGATTTAGACTCTACAAATTTTTGGTCAGAAAACACCGCAATTCAGATATATTTTAAAAACGGTTTTATTTTCGGTTTGGGTTCCTATTTCTGAAGAAAGAAAATTAAATCCCAGGAAACCGTACCTGGGAGTCTTGGTGAGGATCATGAGTCGCTCTACTCGGAGGTAGAACACCGGCCTCGGGGTCGGTGTCCGCGTACGTCGGGTCGGGAATGACCTCGTACTCCGCGAGGAGATCCGAGTCGACTGTATCACCTATTGTAATTTAAATTAGATGTTTATTAGTTTTAACTTGATTTACTTCACAATTAATAATTTAATTTGATTGATAATTTAATTAAGCGTTTGTTCGGGTTTGTCGTCTATTCTTGAAAATTTCGGCAACATTTCTGCTGCATTTACGCGGTGTCGGAAATTTTAGTCGCCCAATTTAGGGATCCGTTAAATGGTGTCTATCGTTCGTAATTGCTTTCATACGTCCATTCTTTATTTTTAAATTCGAGTTCATGTATTTAATTTCTAAACCAATTAATTTAAAATAGAGAAATTGATTAATAGATTTTATAAGTTAGAAAAATAAATTTTAAAATCAAAAGTAAAATAAAAAGGATTAAAAAGAAATAAATAAAATAAAGAAAAATGAATAAAACAAAAGCAAAATAAAGAAAAAGTTATTATATTAATATGTGTTGGTGTTTTAATGTACGGGATCATACGCTGACTACCAAATCGTTGGTGCCAATGCACCGATATCCCGAATCGGGGCAGTCAGGGGATTTAATCATTTCCCGTTCTTTAAGTTTACGTTTTAATAATGGGTACCGCCAACCTTTCGGGGCGGCTGCCAATTCATTAGTCACATTTAAATTTAATCACTTTATTATTTTGGGACTTTTAGTTATTGGGCCTTATTTAGTTTACACCAATCCTATTATATACTTTGAGTTGATTTGGTTGATTTGTTGGCCCAATAAGTAAGATTAAATTTGATGGATAGAAATGAACCTAACCCATTAACTACACATTTCATTAGTCCGTATTAGTCCATTTATCCCCCCCTCCTAAGCCCATAAGTCCTTTCCAGCCCATTATAACCTAACAGCCCAGTATTAAAGTGGGCCGCATTTGTACAGCCCAAACCACAGAATTCCCATCCGACAGATCAAGCACAAGTCAAGCAACAAATCACAAACAACAACAACGAGAGCAAGGTCCAAAGTCGTACCGATGAATCGGTACAAACCATACCGCCATCATGGTATAGGCAACAAGGGTACAAATACATAAACACAAAGCATAGGAGTGGTAACGGGAATACCAAAGACGGGACCACCACAAGCGACCCAAGAGAATTCACACAACAACCGATAGGAACAAACAACGATACCCATATCACAAAATCGAAACCCACAACCGAAAAAAGAAAGGTTAAACATGCACTCAGGAACCCATTCCACAGCAACAATCAACTCATTTCAGACAAGCATTTACAAGCAACAACTAAACCAGTCAACCAAATCAGGGCAACAAGCAAAACCAGCATAGATGGAAAAAGGGCAGATCGAAAACCAGATGGGGCCTCACCTCACTGGTACCAGTGGTACCAGTGTACCAAGGTACACCCAGTCCAGCTCTAGTTAGAATACTGGCAACCAGAACCAACCACAGCAAGAATCAACCACCAGAAACCACAATAGGAACAGGCAACAAAATCAGTTAGGGTTTTTACCCAAAATGAGAGAACAAGCAACGGCGGGGTCGAAAAAAAGACAAGGAGGGGTCGTGGTGAGTTTCTCCAAGCGCCGGCCTTCCCGTCTCCCCCTTCCACTACAAACCCCTTACTCAAATTAAGTTATGTTCTTATCAGTTTAATCTTTGGAAAGCCTCAACACATGAGAAGGAATGAGCAAAAAGGGGAAGCGAGGAGCAGGCCGAGCCTATAAAAAGGGGCGGAGAAAAGCAAGTGCTGGTTAGAAAAATGGAAATCCGTACCATCTGACAAACCACAGTAAGGGGAGCGGGCATAAGGGGCGGTCGGCCACGCCGAGGTGACTGATAGGGAAGAAAGTCACGTTTAGGTGACGAGTCGCCCGAGAGAGAGAGAAAGAGGCGGGCGTTTTATCGCCGATACACGAGAGAGTGAGAGCGGAGGAAACGAGAAAGAGAGCGTCGCCGAGTGTGAGAGAGCGGAAATGGAAAGGACGGGGAAAAAGAAGTGACGGAACGGGGAAGAGAGAGAGCGGGGCATTAAATGCCATTCAAGAAGAGAGAGAGTCAAAGCGGCGTCGCCCGAGAGAGACAGAGAGCGAGAAAAAACAAGAAGAAGAGAAAATGACGGAATGAAGAGACAGCGGGGAAAAAAAAAAGTGGGAATAGCTGAGAGAGGGAGGTGAGAGCAATAAATGGGGGTCAATGGTCATAAATGCAGCATTTAATGAGAGGGAGGGAGAGGAGAGAGGATTGGGTTTTTGGGATCCTTTGTGGCCGTATTTTTATGGCATTTAGTGTAGTCCCGTGAATTTATTGAAACATTATTTTATTTCATTTCAATTCTACATGTGTTTGATTTATTATTTGTTTCAAACCTAAATTTATTTTTATTATCTAAATTGAAAATTTCATTTATTACATTTAGGTAAACCATCATTTAATTTTACATATATGTATTCCATCGAGCATTGAGTTAAATTATTTATTACGTTACGTTAAATCATTGAAATTATTTCCCTAATTATCATTATTTACTTTGATTAAAATTCACGGTTTAACAATCAGCCCCTTTTTGTCCTCTACCTCCAACTGAGTAAAATATTGTCAAACCCCAGAGGTTTTATGTTTACCTTAGGAGGTGGCAGCAAGTCCGACACTAGGATCATCCTCAACAATTACCGCCTCATCTACGTTATTGCTTTGCCTTCTCGTCTCATCTAAGCCAGCACTGGTTGCTTCATCTTCGACTTCAATTATCTTGTCTAATTCATCAGATTCTACTGGGGAAGACATTATATCTAAATAAATAAAATAACCAAACTACTAGGTTAAAATATTGTGCATATAATTGAGAGAAATTAAGCTAGTAGAATAAAAATAGCAGAAAAACAAAGAACTATATGACATCAAAAATCAATTCTCGTGTTTATCAATCTACATAAGTCCATAATTCGCCTAGGATCAGATTACAAAAGAAGAAATCTGATTCTGCTTGCTATGTTTTAAATGACAAGAAGGACAATACAATATTTGAAGATAATTAGGATATCAACAATTCAAAATATATTATTTCCAAGGTACACCTTAATTATTTCGAAGAAAATTGTTAATATATTTTTTTTAATTCGAGTGGCAGAGCCACTAGCTTCTATTAAAAAATAAAAACCTGATCAAACGGTCAGTATCAATAATAAAGATCCTGTCATAATTTCTTACGTTCTTTATATTCTAATTCTATTCACAAACCTTAACCATTACTAGCAAAAAATATTATGATCAATGATAGATAAAATATTTGATCAATGACAGGTAACCTTAACCAGTTAGATCAATGACAGGTAACCTTAACCAATTAGTTAAAGGACAGTGAAATAAATATTTGACCAATGACAGGTAAAATTTTCATGGGCAGTTTCAGATTCACTCTCAATGCTCTCACTCTTAGATAAAGTAACAAACTGGAAACACAGATCAGGTTTTGGCAAACATCAGATAAAGCAATAGTCGGAGAAATAGTAAATGAGAAAAATCAGTGTAGTCTCAGAATAATTTTATACTTTACTAGTAAAACAGAAAGATCAGTGTAGTTGCCTAGTTGGAGAAGCACAGTCAGAAGTCTGCGATCTGGTGAGTGGTGTCTGCTGCGATCGAGTGAGAGAGAGTCCGAGAGGTCAGATCCTCAGAGATGTCGATCAGAACCGGACTAGAGGAGTCACGATCTGGTGTAGAGCCAAACTATAGGAGCCGCCATCTGGTGACTGCAGCAGTGTTGCGGAGTGCGGAGCGACGACTATCTCAGAGAGTGGCGAGTGGCGACTGTCTCAGACTCTCAGAGGAACAATCGCTAGACTAGTGGCGAGTGGAATCACTGGACTAGATCTAGAACAATCGCGAGTTCAGAGAGGAAAGAATAGTAGAGGAGAAAGAGAGAAAGAGAGCGGTGGGTTCGTGAAATAAAATTTAGGGTTAAGACTTAAGAGTCGGCTGAGCGTTGGAAATAATTTTTTATATATAGATAATATATGAGCGAGCTGACGAGCGAGTTGGCATGAACTCGGGATCAACTCATTTTTCAGTCGAGCCAGATCAGCTCGAGCCAATTTAGCTCGAGTCAGATTAGTTCGAGTCCGAACTGAGCCCGAGTCGAGCTACGAGCCTGAGCTATTTTGTGCGGCCCTAGTTGTGGCCTGATAAAAAATATTTTAAATAACATACTTTGAAGATACTCCACAGTACACGCCACATAAAGAACCATATATGATACATCAGAGATTTGTCGTATTATAGTAGTCATAACGCTAGCTACGTGGGTGTTATTTAATAGCATTTAATGATCAAACCAATCTTCTCACCTATGTCTAGGGTGATATCCATAATATGAAAATTGGATATGAATTCGCACAAATGGATTCGCATATGGATCTTTAAAATATATTCGTTAGTTTATTGGATCCGCATATGAATTATAAAAAATGATCCATCTAATATAATGAATCCGCATTTGAATCTTATAAGATTCGAATTCGAATCCGCTATGAATTCGATAAATAAATAAAATTATATTGTATGTCAATTAATAAAATAGACATGTTCAATTTAGTTTAAGAGCAATATTTATGTTTCACTTTGTGTTGATTCATAAAGTTGAATAGTAGTTATTGTATTAATTATGTATATTTTATTATGTTCTTTGATGTTTATTGTATGTTTTGAAAGTTGAAACAAATAGTTATGATTGTTGCTATGTTTATGATTGAAACAAATAATTTTAAGATTGCATGGTGCAGCCACTGTATTAGTCTAAATAAATATCGTATTATCTGACACCAATAAATATGTATGTTTGCTATTGAAAAATAGTTTGGACCATTGTGGACAGCTACTACACGCCTTGTAGAGGATACAAACATGATATAGATTAGGGTGTCAATAGGTCGGGCCGGGTCACATTATTTTATATTTTTTTAATCCGACTCAAATCCGACCTGATTAAATTCGGATAAAAAAATCTTAATACATACTCGACCCGACCCGATCCATGTAAAAAAAATTAAATATTTATTAATTATTTTTATATAATTTTAAATAATAAAATATTAATTAATTTATAATTAATCTCAATTAGTGTATATTTAAACTTTAATTAGTACTAAATCATAAAATTACTACAAAAAAATATAATTAATCAGGTCGGGTCGGGTTGATCCAAACCCGACCCGATTCGATTTGGATAAAAAAAATTAAACCCATACCCGACCCATTTATCTTCGGGTCATGTCGGGTCGGGTCGGATTAAATCGTCGGATCGGGTCAAGAATTGACACCCCTAATATAGACCCAGATGTATTGTAATTGAAGTGGATACGCCCTGCGTTCAGGGGCGGATCCATGTGGGGTCGGGGAGGGGTAGATGCCCCTCTAGGATTTTGAAAAATAGTATTTTTAGATAATGCTTTCGGTAATTTGTTCCTCCTAAATTTTTTTTGCCCTCTTGAATTGTTTGATTATTTTTATTGAGAAAAAAATTTAATATCGTGTATAATGAAATAATTATGTAAATATATCAAAATATAAAGTTTCGTAGAGGAAATTTTTCTTCATCAACTTGATTATCTGTTACTTTGAGATTTATTTTGTTGTTATTTTTAATATATAAAATATTATAATTTTAATAATTTTATTAGGTAAGAATATATATTAAATTATTAATTTTTTATTTAGTACCCGATTAGTCAATGAGTTTGAACTTGAGAAGCTATTACAATCCGATAATTGTCTCCCCTGATCAAAATCTTGCATCTGCCCCTGCCTACATTTATATATTGTTATTCTAAGATTAGGTACGGATGCAGGATTTCAGTAGGGGGCAATTATCAGATTGTAATAGCTTATTGGATTCAAATTCATTAACTAATCGGGGAAAAATGGAGGTACCAGAATGATAGAAGATATTTTATTCTTGAGATGAAGAGCAATATTCTGAGTATTGGCCAATTAATGGAGAGAGGTTACAAAATATTCTCAAATGAAAGATCTCTGAATCTGAAGGACAAGACCGGCAGAATGGTGGCAAGTGTCGAAATGACGTCGAATAGAATGTTCAAGCTGAATCTCAACTCCGTTCAAGAGAGATGCATGAAAGTAAGTCTAAAAATAATAATAATTTAATATATATTATTATCTAATAAAAACTATCAAAATAATATCATTTTACATATTAAAAATAACAACAAAATACTCAAAGTGATAAATAATCAAGTCGATGATGAAAATTTTCCTTTAAGGAATTTCATATTTTAAAATTTTATATAATTATTTCATTATGTATAATATTAAATATTTTTTCTCAATAAAAATAATTAAACAATTCAGATGGGACATTTTTTTTTTAAAAAAGACAAAAAATATTACCTAAGAGCATCCGCACCCCACTTTCAAATTGATTGTCAAATTTCATTAGACAATTGTCATTTGAATTTTAAGGATGCAGAGACTAAGCAAAAATAGATAATTATCTAAATTTGACTGTCCATTTGACAAGCCACATCAGCAGAGAAGTAAAAAAATAATTACGACAGTATTATTTTGACAATTTCATTCTATTCGAGAATATCACTCTTAAAAGAAATTATCAATATCATGAAGTGACATAAAATTTTAATTTTAATAATTAATACTAATGCAAATACTTTAAAACACTATTTTCCAAAAATCCAATCACAAGTCCCCGTCTTTTGAAATTTTCTTAGTCGTTCACTTCTCCATTTGAGGATGCTCCACAAACGAGAACTGGCAACATGATCCTATGATATTAAGTATACTCTAATTTATTTCAAATAACTCTTTTTATCTTATCTTACTATCTTAAAAAGTATGTAAGGACTGGAGTGAATCATTTTATTTTAGATTTTCATTAAGAAGTGAAATTTCATAAATACCCACATATATATTGTTTAGATTCAGATTACCGAAAAATAAACGTCACATATTATATTGGACGTTGGTTCTCCTCTCCACTCCGATCGATTTTTTTTCGCTGAATTTTCTTATTCACCTTATTAGAAATACCCATTTCGCTGAATCGCTTGGCCTCTCCGTTCAAAACCACTTACGCGTCTCTTCAAAACTGCTCCGCTCTCCGCTCTCGCTCTCCGCTCTCCCTCTCCCTCTCCCTCTCCCTCTCCCTCTCTGCTTCGCTCTCCCTCTGCATCGCTCGCGCCAATGCTGCCGACGACCTTTGTGCGTTGTCGCTTCTCCCCAATTTGACTATCCGGCTCTCCGCTCCATCGCCACTCCTGCCGATGATCTCCTTTTGTTCCTCCATCTTTCACTGCGCATCCTTGATGCTTCTCTCGCTCCCTCCGGCCTTTCAATCTAATTTACATAAATCATCTCTCCACATGGGGCATCTTTCACTGCGCATCCTTGATGCCTCTCTCGCTCCCTTCATCTTTCTCTCCCTCTAGTAAAATCTATTTCTCTCTCTTTGAATGGGCTGTGATTTGCTTTTGAATTAAATCGATTTATGTTATTGCCTTTGATTGTGGAACTGGTTCCCATAACTATTGTTCGATTTGTTTAATCAGGGAGTTATCTTTTCCTTTCTATCTTTTGTCCCTTGATTAGTGAGTTTGTGCATGTTTAATCGGTGATTTATGTTTGTTGGGCATTCGGCCTTTCTGATAGGTAAATTTTGGTTTTAATTTTGTCTGTTGTGCTTGTACTAACACAAAATGCAAGTGAAATGTGTTTGTCATGAAAAAAATTGACCCGCTTATCTTGAAAAATAAATCATAAACAATGGCTGCAGCCGATCCAACTGATTCATGTACCATACCCTTCAGTATTAATTGTTCTTATCCGTACTAATATGACGGAATTATACCAAAATCTAAGGATTTTTTTTGTGATCGTACATGTATCTTTGATTGGATTTGTATCAAAAACTGGTGCATGATTTTTATAACATGGTACCTCAATTTCTATTTATAAATTTAAAAATTCACACCTCTTCACAATTGGTAGAGGATTCATTGCAAAAAGAATTTGGTGTGAGGGTTCATCACGCCAACACCCAAGCTGCTAAGGTTTTAATAACTTTCTTCGCTCTCTCTTTCTCCCAATTTTTGAATTAAAATTCTGGTTTGTTTAAATATTTATTTAATTTGAAGTTTGATTATATCCATGGCTAAAATGCTTCTTGATGCTGGTGGAGTTAAGTAGCACATACGGACAAATACCATCTTATATATTATGTTTTGTGTCAGATGAAGCTTTGTGAGTACTAAGTCAAACTCTATATGAGTTTTGGTTATTTCAACTTCTTCCTCAGCTTTACAAATAGTACCTGAACCACTTGGGCTATTTTGGTTATTTCTGCATGGAACTATCCATTTGATAATTCCTTCAGTGAATTCTTAACTATACATTTATATTATTTTCTCTTCATCTTATTTGAAGCTCCAGTATAATATTTTTTTCTTACTTCATTTCAGCTTTGATAATTGATCCCTTAATTGGAGGGTTGTTGCTGCTGGTAATGTTGTGGTGCTGAAACCATCAGAAGTAGCACCATTAACATTAACATTTTATCCCAATAAATGCACTGGTAGCCGTAAAAGGTACTCCTCTTCAGGATCAGAAGGTACAATTTACAGAAATAATGATAATTTGGTATCATTTTAGTTGATACCAATTCATTTCTAAAAGATGGTGTAATTGAGGCTATTTGAGAGCTCTTTAAAAAGGCAAGAGAATGTGTTTTTCAACCATGATTGTGAAGAAGCGCGTGAAGAAGTTCAAGAGGTCACAATGATCTGCATCAGGGTTTGTATCCTGTTGTATGAATTGTTCAATAAGGCTGGATCTTATTTCGTCTCCACTGCCATCGCAATTGTTTGATCTGATGAAGTTATGACTAAACTGATCATCTTATAATTTTATAGTTTATATTAATTACTGTTTACTTGACCAATATGCGTCTTGAATATCATTAAAACCTCTGATTTTGATAGACTAACAGTTGTGGGTTTCAATTTGATTCAATGTAATAACTACATTTTTTTATCCAAAGAAAATATCTTAATGGGTTTGATCTTTTTGTTGTCTGGATCGAACTATATGTTCCTATTATATGCATTCTCTGGCTTTATTAAATTATATATCAAGACTGTAGCCTTCAAACATATTCTATATTTAGTATCCCGCAAGTTCACACATAGATTGTTCTTGAAAAATGAAAAATTGTATTGACATGTTAGTATATTATTTTAGTTTGCAGCCTAGCTGGGGAAGGCCCAAGGGTACTGACACTAGGGTCAAGATCAGTCTCACCATTTACAAGGAGGTCAAGCTCTCCAAAGTCTCTAACACCGGGTCCCATGACCCATGGATTCTCTTTCGCCGATCGATCAATGGATGGTCTCAAAAGAGCTAATGAGTTGTTAAATGAAGAGGTTCTGAGACTTTGGGCTCAGGTTTGTTGGCTATTTCTCTCCTTCTTTCCCTATAGAGATTTGACATATGGTTTGATCTTCATATCAAGAAGTTATCAAAAAATATTAAAAATCTCTGACAATGCAAAATAATATAGAAACATGAGTTGGAATGCCTTTCTGCCTCCTCCTACTTAGAGTTTTGCATTATCACGATATATATTTTTCATTTTAGAATAAGCAAGAATTTTACATGCCTAGCTAGATTGTAAGAACTAAAGCTGTGCGGCATCTGTATATAAGAGTTTGATGGTGCAATGGCTTCTTAAGATCAATTTTTTAGCTTATGTGAATTTCTCATTTGTTAGATTGATAATCTCAAAAGTCAGTGTGAGTCACACGAAGTTGAGCTGTAGAAACTCACAAAGCACACTCATGATGCCACTGCCCTTACAAAAGAGGAATCAGTTAAATCGAAGACGGTGAAAGAAACTATAAAGACCCTTACATTGCAGGTTGGAAAATCTCCTCATCCATTCTATTAAAATTCTTAGTAATATGATGTTATTGCTCGACAATGGGTAACAATAAATATAATTAATGAAGATAGAGAATGAAAATAAATAAAACATTATCAACATAAATAGTTAAAAGTATGTTTCTTTATATTGGAGGCTTTCAAAATTTCTGATAAAAATGTGAACTTCTGATCATTTCAACTAGCCTCACATGAGACGATAGATGCTGAGATATTAAACTCTATGGCAGTACATATTTGTGCCTCTTAAAAGAAAGATATTTTATATTGTAGTTAGTGCAAAGAGGTTTCTATCTTGTCTTGCTATTAAAAAAGAAAGGGGAAAAATAATTCAATCTAGATAAATAAATTTCTCTTCTAAAATTCTGACATCTAGCAATTACATGCTGATTTTAGTTTATTAATTTTCATTTTACTGCTGGACTTTGACAGGGCTATTAGTAAGGCTGAATGGAGGCTCATTTATAAGCAGGCCAAGGATAAAGACAGATTTCTTTAGAAGAATACTGTTAAAACTATATATGATGACAGTCTGTTTTATAAATTAGAGAAGGAAATATCCTCTTTACAAACAAAATCATAGTTAATATTACTTTCTTTTATTAATATTAATTCATATTACTATATTACTGTCTTTTATTTGTGAATCTCGTTATATTATGCTCTTAAGTGAATTTCCTTCTTATAACATAATACCCTATGGTTAAAACCTCCAGATGACTTATATTCTATAAATTTGGTTCTTTCGGGCTTTATAGATTCAGTTATTTCAAATATACTTGACAAATATTAATTTGAAGGTTTGAAGTCTGGTGCACTTTCTTCATATTGAGGGAGGAATATGATTTCCACCAAGGTTTGGGGCGTGCCATACTGCAATGCTACAACCAATCGAGGTCTTGTAGCTATTTTTTGGATTCTTTTGCAGAATTTATGTTAGTACCTTAATTTAATTTTTGTTGCCCTTATTTTAGATAAGATATTATAAAACTGAAACTTCTAGCTTTAGTTTGTCCCGACATGTGTTGTAAATGGTACCAATATCTATAATTATGTTATTTAATTTATATTATATTCAGGGACATTGTTGGGAAATAATATCAGTTGCTAATTTAGAAAGGCAGCAGCTATGCGGTGTAAAATAATTTTTTTTAACGATGTATAGTAAATTAATACCAGGTTGTATGTTTATCTGCCAAAATAGCATCAGGGTAATAATTATTTATTGCAAATTACTTCAAATGAAGACTGAAAGAAATGATATCAATGTATATACAGAACCAGGTTACCACTTGATTAAATCAATTAACGAATAAGCATCATTTGACTTTATTCAAACTCGCTACATTACTCTCTTGAGGTTTATGATTCTGACCTTTAGGCCCAGCGATGAGCTTATTCACCCCACTAAGCCAATCACTGTTTTATTTTACCCTTTGTTTAATTTCTAAAAATTGCTTTAGATATCGAAAACATTTAAAAAAGCCTCTATGTTGAAAAATAATCTGCATGTAAGAGCGCGTATATGTACTAGTAATACATAAAGAGACTTAAATTTTTAAATATATCAGATCAAAACTTTTTTTTACCATTAAATTTGTTTAATTTTTTTTCATCTTCTTCAATTTAAAAGTTCATATAAAATAATTTCGGTCTCTTTATTTAAAATAGAGTGGGAATCACTTGACAATGGGTTATTTTGACAATCTTGACATTGAATTTTTAAATAAATGCTAAAAAAACTTAAAAATAGAAAAAAAAACCTTGTTAATATATTCTTCTACTTATAGATTGATTGTGATTTAAATTTCATTCAATTTCATTATCCTTTGATACTCCATTAAGGATCATTAAAATTTTATATAATTTATAATAATTATAATTTGATAGTCTTTGATGGACTATCAAACGATAATGAAATTGTATAAAATTTGAATCACCATCCATCTGTAAGCGGAAGAACATATCCATATATATATATTCTATTTTTAAGTTTTTTTAGTATTTATTTGAAAATCTATTGTCATGATTGTCAAAATAACCCATTGTCAAGTGATCCATTCTCTTTAAAATAATGTGTGTAATATACTTAAGATGAAACTTAACTCTTAAAATGATCCAACTTTTTTAATATGATCATTGATAGATTAATATGTGTTTATTATATTTATATTACTTATTATTGTAATAATAATAATTATTATTATCATTATTACTTAGCATTTAAAAATATTGTGTCTAAATTTTCTTTAATATATTTAAAAAAATTATATTATTATTTATTTATTTGAGGACTATATTGACGGCAGCGAAAATATCTCATGTAATATTTTTAATTAAAAAATCAATTTAATAATATTACATAAAGTATCCAAAAGCAAGTATAATGTAAAAATTAATTAACATTCTAGTCATAATTACAACATTAATATTAAACTATAAATTATGTGCTACTTGATACTCAAATAATTTATGTGTCAAACTACATTTCATTTTTAATCAAAATACATCAGCTATCAACAATAAAAATACTATTTTCTTTCCAAAATTTTCCAAATACCTATATTTATTACTCCCAACTTAATTTTTTTTTGTCCTCTTGTAAATACACTAACATCGTTTTTCAAATTAACTAATTCTTCAGTACATTCATTGTGTTGACCCATTTCAATTTAAACATTACTTTGATTTGTAAAATTATTAAAATTAAGCAACAAATAGAATTGGCCCTATAAGGTTAAAAAAAAAGATAATTAGACCTTTGTATACATACCAGCTGTGTTTTGCGCTTTGCGTTACATGTCATAGTGGACCAGCATTACTATTATAATAGTCATAGGCCCATAGATGAGATGGTGTTTTCTATGACATGAAAAATTTGCGGTATAAGTTAATTTTTTTTAATAATTTAAGGATTTTTTTTTGATGAAACAATGAGGGTCACGTCCTCAAATAATTTAAGGATTTGTGCTTCCAGTATGAATTAAAAAATTTTGATAATTCAAAATTTTGCAGTATAAGTTAAAAGCTTTTAATAATTCAAGGATTTGCGCTTTTTAGTTCTTTTCTGAAAGATTGTCTGCAAATCAGATTTTTTTATATATAATACTTATAATAATCATATTATTAATAATAAGAGTGATGAAAGCAAAATTTTAAATCTACGAATGACAGCTCGCCACTGTCAGTGACGTTTTTATTGAAACGCGTCATAGCCAGTGGCGTTTTTACTGAAACACGCCATTGGGAGTGACACGTTTGTCTCCTATAAAAGCCTTTTTATAGTGATCAAAATCCCATTTTATAGCAAAACCTGCGCGTGTATTTATAGTTATCAAAAGCCCGTTTTTAGGTAAACGTGCCACTGGTAGTGGCGCATTTACATAAATACGTCACTGACAGTGACGCGTTTGCTCTGCGCCACTGGCAGTGACACGTTGCCATTCGTAAATTTAAAATTTTATTTTTATCACTTTTATTATTAATAATATGATTTTTATAATTATTATATATAAAAAAATCTGTCTGCAAATACTTCTGAGCAACTGATGAACTGAGGATTGAATTTTGAAATGCCTGAGAGAATTCGGGCACGTGGTAGGTACAGCGCAGAGCTGCGAGCCTGCGAATTAAAATTTAATAGTAAGTAGTAGCGAAGTAATCTGTTCCGTTTAATGTAATGAACGGTGTGGATGAAAGAATAAAAGGTTCCTATTTTCATTTAATATAAGTATATAACAGCGGATACAAAAACCCTTTCAACACTATTTTTTTTTTCTTTTTTAAGTAAACCTTCGATACAATCGAAGCGAGGAAACCTGTCTAAACCAGTAATATATAGACCTACCATTGTTACTCTCGCCGCCGACTCTCTGTCTTTGCAATTTTTCTACGCCCTTTTTCTCGTCGTCTCTCTCTTTGCAATTTCTCTGTTCCTTGTCTTTCTCGAACGATGGCCTCTCTAACCGGATCAGCGATCTCCTTCTCAGCCCCTGTTACGAGGCGGATCAAGGTAGAACTTTCTTTTTAGTATTGCTGCTAATAGCTTGATCGCCATTCCTCGTTGCAAGGTTTGTGCGATCTGTTGTTGCCTAAATCTTAGTGACAGATGTAGCATGTGTTCTTTCGGAATTTTTGAGTTGGTTGAGAAAGATCGAAGTTCAGAGCTCATTTGTCCTGTGTTGTGTGTTTATTGAGCTTCTTGAGCTTAAAATCTGATCTATCGATACTGTGTGCTTTTCAATTGTGGGTCACTATTTTGGTTAGGTAGACTGAGGAAAAAAATGAAACTATTGCTTTAATTTCATACAAATGTAGGCTATTTCACTGAGGTTCCTTGTTTTATTTTTGATCTTTTGTTAAATTTTTTATAATTCTTGTAGTTGAGGCCTCTAATCGTTATTTAAGAAAGAGTATGCTAATTTTACTAGTTGATATACTGATATTGACTGCCATCTTATTCTTCTTGGACCAATTTCGATGTCTAGTATTTTGTTAGAATTCTTGTAAGCTGATTCCACATATCATGATAAGGTTCTGTGTGGCCAAAATTGTCAAGCCGTTCTGAGACTGCTACATTGATTTTTCTTATATATTTATCTTCTGCATTGTAGGCAAGTAATGGAGCCTCCAGTTTGAACTCAGTTTCATTTTTTGGTCTGAAGAGGAGCTTCCCTTCTTCCCTGCGCCTAAGCATCTCCTGCGCTGTATGTGCTTATAGCTACTATTGCAATTGTGGTTTTTCTTTCACAATCTTGTGCCTTGTGTCTATTATCATCGAGTTTTTAGTTCAAAAAAATTAACAACAGATCATAATTTAAAGAGGCTGCTACCAGTGTCCAATTTCTTTAGTAGTTGTCTTCAAAAGGAAATGGAGCAAAAAGAACACCTAAACATATTTTAATATTATTCCTAATATTTTTTTATGAGTAATTTTAAAAATATTTGAATTGCTTTGGTATTTCAATTGGTGTATTATGTTTTACTCATTTATCTATATATTCTCCTTCCTTTTATAGGCCAAGCAAGAGACAGTTGACAAGGTCTGTGAGATAGTGAGAAAGCAGCTGGCCGTCCCTGCTGAGACTGCCATCACCGGTGAATCCAAATTTTCAGAGCTTGGAGCTGACTCCCTTGACACAGTAAGCCCTTAAATTTTCCAAGAACCCATTTGGTACTGCAGTTGCGTTGTTGATTTCTTCAACAAATCCACTTATAAACTGGAGTTCATATATTTCTGTCACATAATTGGATGCAAACACATAGTAGCATAATTGGTAAAGTGAAAACTATCCTGAACCAAAACCCGCTGCTAGATTAATGTGTTTGTTGTAGTGAGCAAGATCACATGGTCTGGCGGTCTTTATCTTCATATACAATTTTTTGTATATTTCTTTAAATTGTTAGTTTCTCCATTTCTTTTCTCTAATTTTATATTATTTTGTTTCTGTAATTTAGGTTGAGATTGTGATGGGACTAGAGGAATCCTTTGAAATCAGTGTCGACGAGGGAAGTGCCCAGGATATTGCCACTGTTCAGGATGCAGCTGAAATGATTGAGAAATTGATTGGAAATAAGTGATTGGGGGTCCTTTCCACCATTTGGAAAATTAAAATGGCTTTATAATTTAGTTTTATTTCTGTTTCAAGAGCGGTTTTGTGGGGTCTGAACTCAGTCATATGGCTCACACCCTTATGTGTCTGGTAAAACTGCAGTGTAGTTTTCTTTTGAAATGGTAATAAAACTATATGTTGGGGGTTATGCATGTTAGCGTGGTGCTGATTTTGGTGGTGAATTTATTGAGTTTGCATTTGAGCTGATTTTGGTGGTGAATTTATTGAGTTTGCATTTGAGCTGCTGTCTTGTATAGTTTGTTGTTAATTTCTATTATGTTAGGCAGCCGTATTTATTGCTAGGTTCCTGTTGCTGGTATGGGCGCTGCTATTGCAAAGGAAACTGGTATATAGTACCAGTACCCTGAAAAGGTGCTAGGTATGGGCGTTGCTTGGACCGAGCATAAGTATTGAAGTATTGTAAAATGGATCTGAATCTTCCACTACAACATGCATACCTTGCGCCTGTTTTGGCCTTTTGGGCGTCTAACTGATATGAAGTATTGTCTGAGGTTTGTTTTAACTGTTGCCCACTTACACTTGATTAGATTCGATTAGATTGGAAATAATAGTCAATTTTGCCTAAGAACAGCAGTGGAGAACAGTGTGAACCTTTTTTCCTTCGTAGTTTTTTTTTTTTTTGTTAACAAATCCTCCGTGGTTCGTTGCAAATCCTTCTGTTTACTCATAATTTTAGTTGACCAAATACATGAGACTAACATAGAACTTGTGAAGGCGTCCGATTAACTGCCCTATATGATATTACAAGTCAGTTAAATGACTGTTCCACGATTCGGGATTGGGTTGATGGTGTGATGTCAATCTATTTCACATGGGAATCACGAGTAATGATCGTATCAGGAAATTTTGTAGTTCTGATTTGATAATACAGAGAAGTTCTATAATTTTTCTTGTTCTTATACAGTAAAGCGAAAACTCTTTCCAGTTTTCAAAGCTTTACTCCTTACAACAGGAGTTAAATTGTACCAATACAACTAGCAAGGAAGTTGAAATTTTCTACAATGTTGCATTTACTGGAGGAAAGACAACTAAATTTTTCAAAAGAAATTCATTCTGAGGTTCGTCAAAGGGGTAAAAAAAAACGAGGAGAGAAAGAAAGCAAACTGAACTTACTGTTGAGATGCAAATCCCGTATCTTCTTTTGTGAAAACTGAAAAATAGCTTGGAAAAACAAATCTAAGTTTATGCAAACAATGAAATACCTGTCGTAAAACCTACAAACAGCTTATGCTGCCCAAATTCAGAACGACAAAGAGTGCAAATTAATAGCCAACTCTAACCCCACGTCGAAGCTGTAAACTACATTTATCACCTATAAAATGTGACCAACTTAAATTCAAACCCTCAAATAATGTGAAAAACCCAAAACACATGGAAGAAATCATCATTCACTTTTGGGTTGCAAACATCCTTTTCAATAACACTCTTTTCCTCCAGCCTAGCCTCATAATCTGTATTGTGTAACAATCGAACGATAAAAATTGCCCTCAGAAACTAAACCACCTTGTTGTCTCCTCCTATATCTTCAGAAAGAATTCTCTCTCTAAACCAGTCCTATAGCACACATATACAAATATAAGTAATAATGACGATATCATTCTCCCGTCTGATGCAAAATATCCCTCCAACCTAACTAATCCATACAAAAATCTTTCATATGTCGTGATAAAAGTTCAACTTCTTCCAGAGAGCAATTCACAAACCAATGAATGAGAGCTATCAATTTAGAACAGGCGAAAGGAGATCCCAAGAGTACCTTGCTACTGGGCAATACTGACACTTCACCGGGAAAGGACCAAAATCAGGGGCGGATGTAGAATTTTGGTCGGGATAATTATCGGATTATAATAGTTTATTGGGTTTAAATTTATTGACTAATCGGGTACTAAATAAAAAATTAATAATTTAATATATATTCTTATCTAATAAAAAATTATTAAAATAATAACATTTTATATATTAAAAATAATAACAAAATAAAACTCAAAGTAATAAATAATCAAGTTGATGAAGAAAGTTTTCTTCTACGAAACTTTATATTTTGATATTTTTACATAATTATTTTATTATGCATGATATTAAAAAAAAATTTCAATAAAAATAATCAGACGGTTAGGGAGGCAAAAAAAATTTTCAGAGGGAGAAAAAGAAGGACAGATTACCGAAAATATTATCTAAAAATATTATTTTTCAAAATACAGAGGGAGCTATCCCCTTGACTCCATATACATCTGTCCTTGACCAAAATGTTTCTAAAGGCCTTTGCCATTTTGTTTGCTGATTCAACTAAAACCAAGTTTACGCTAGTGAGTTTGATCAGTCAATGATCTTTCTTCTTATTTTGCCTTCGAATTTTCCACCATAGAACTAAACTGAGCTCGAACTTATTACTAAGAATGAAAAATGATCCTACAAAACTAATTTAGTACATCAGGCCTTGTCCTCGTATGAGTAAGAATATGTTTGGGACAGAATTGCCCCTCGAGTCGTATTCACACTGCATTGATTCTGGTGAAATTAGGGCCGGTAAAGAAACTCCTCGTGGTTCACTCATGATTCATTCATAATTGATTTATTATTAACTTGTTTGTTAGTTGACTAAATCGTTAATGAGCTGACTCATTAAACTTGTTAAGCTAATGAATTGAGCTTGAGATTTGGTTGACTCAGCTCGTTAGGCTCGATAAATTATTATTATTTACTGTTTATATTATGAATTTTTAGTATAATAAATAGTTTATAATATGATATGTATTTAAATTATTATATTAAATTTATATGAAATATATTGTTATTAGTTATTTTATTAATTTTTATATAAATTTTGATATCAAATATTATAAATAATATTATTAACTATTAAACAAGTCTTAACGAGTCAGTTCGGTTAGCTTGTCAATATAACGAGTCAATTTTAAACCAAACCTTTTGACTCGGAAGTAGTTAATGAGCCGACTCGGCTCGACTAGTTTACAATCCTAATCGAAATGTCAAAAATATTAGTACTGAAATAAGCAAAAATTGTGTACATTAGCTTTGAAAAGTGCATTGCCAAAACATTTCATTCTTATTACGTACTTATAGGTTTTGAATTTGAAGTAATAATTTTACAAAATATACAGCATAGCTGTCAAACCCAATATTGAAATGGGCATAATTGAAAAAAGAAAAGAACATTGGTAATGCTTCTCACTTCTCAGTTCCTTGCTTTACCATGTTTGTCGCGTTCCTAGTTAACAAAATCGTGCAATTTTTACCTTAAGTTACATTTTTATAAAAACTGCATGAAGATTGTTAATTCAGAATTTGTAAACATGTAGCAAATCTAGTTTTTTTTTAATGGACGTGATATTTGTGCCATTTATTACAATTTTATAACTTACGAATGTTATGTTCGACATTCCATATGGTTGACAAAAATCATATAGATAATTTGCTGTTAAGTGATCCACCGCACTGATTTTTAAATATAATAATTATATTATTAATAATAATAACGGAAAAATTAAATTTTAATATTAAAACGGATAGTGCATCACTGCGACTAGCGCATTTGAAAAGACGTCACTTTTAGTGATGTTTTATTTTTTCATTATCAACTCAATTCTTCTAAATCCTTTAAAAACAAGTAAAAATAATACTCGGTGCTTCCGCCAGTGATAGTGTGTCACTCTCACTGGCGTGTTTATCTTTTTTTTTAACCATATGTTTTTCTATGCTTGTATGACCTGTACGATTTTTTTTTTAAGTAGTGGTTATACCACCTGTTTCATTAATGAAATAAAATTCTGATAACACAGCTAGGTATCATGGACAATTACACTACAATTAAGGTCTTATCTACTATCAAGTTTTTGGGACAGAATAACAGCATTACAAAAGATAATATTTCAAAAGTAAATCCAGCTCAATTTTCTTCAGTCTTCTCTTCAAGCCAAGCTGACACATTCTTTGATTCGCAAACTTCTCAACTCCAGCTGCAATTCACAAATGAAAACCATACCAAAACAAATATAACCTTTTATCTAGTAATGTTGCATGCCTAAGTAAAGCTAGCTTACTGATTATCAATTATTCACTAATCAGAGATATTAATTCCTTATTGGTTCCTGCGCCAGACAAGATCACGAGCTCTACCTCTGAATGTCCTGAACTTAGTGTTTCTCTTAATATCTTCAATGGTAAAGAGGATAAAGAGGATATATCAGTGGGAATAATATTATGAATGTTATTAGTATAAGTACTATCTTTAATTTGACTTCAATATCTAATGATCATTATTATTTCCCAGAGTTCTAATACTTTTACAATTACCCCTGAAAAATTAGTTTGTTTATCTCTTTCCACAATAGCCACAATACAGTAATCACAATATTCACAATTAGTTAGCCCAAGTGTGTAGTCTTTAGTTTCTTTTAATCAAGGCTGTTGGAAACATCTCATATTGTAAAAGAGCTGACTAATTAACCCAACTCCTCCATTTTAACTGAATCAGATTACTTTGCGAGCTGACAATTACATTTTTGGTCCTGATTCTTAATGTTGCTTAATGGTTTTTGGGAACTAGAGAAATTACTCCTCAAGAGTAGGGACAAAATTGTTATTATCTCACAGTATAGAATATTGTCAAATAAAACTCAAGGTTAGGGTAGGCAAAATTTTCTAAATATATTGGTTGTCTGTATAAGTATCAGAATATTTGGTTCCATTTGAAAAGGAAACAGAACACTATGGACTGAATTTCTCCATTTTTTTGGGGTTTATTATCTACTGGTATTTTTACGGTTCATTCTATGTATTTATTTTTAAATTTTCATGGGATCAAAGCTTCTTTGATTGGTTCAGTTCGGAAATTGACAATTCCACTTAAGATTATAATTTTTATTTGATTATCTCTTCAAGCAAAGATATTAACAAGGGATATTTTATTACGACGTGGGTGGATGTGTCCTGCTTCTTGTGTTTTTTGTAATTGTTTAGAATGTTTTGATTATTTATTTTTACATTGTAATTTCAGTTTTAGGTTCTGGTCTAACTTTAATAGATTTAATACTCGAGTGTCTTTTTTATTTTGGATTCTTTTACAGAGATGTGGGAGCATACTCTAAATTTATCTCTTGATAATCGTATATTTGCTCAATCATTATTATGTCTATATGGGTGGCAAGTTTGGCAACTATGAAATTCTGTGATCTTCAATGGGGCTGTGATCACTAATTTTCGTTCATTTTATTTTCATGTTTTGTTTCAATTTTCTTTATATACAGGTTTAGCTTCTGATTTGGAGTCGTTGTATCGGTCTAATGTAGGGATGGAAATAAAGCCCATGACTCCCCCGATCCGGAGGCCAAACGGGTAGGGTCGGGCCGGGCCAAAGAGCGGGCCGGGCGGGTACAGGTTTCGGGTGAGGCGTAATATCAATAATATGTAATATGTATTTATATGTGTTATGTATAATTGTATAATTGTATATAAATAACTTATCAAATTGGGCAAAATTAATAATTTAACTAATAGAATGTTCATTTAAACTAATTCTTTTAATTAAATATCACAATTTATAAATTAAGTACTTGAGTTGGTGCAAATATTTAATAATTTTTAGACTTAAAAAATAACTTATACTATGATAGTGCAAATATTTAATTACATTTTAGTTTAAATATAATAATCATTATCTAAATATATAATATTAAGAAGAGAGAAATCATTAATCAAAAAAATTATTAATTGATTATGCAATAATTTAATTAAAAAAATAGCAACAAAATATTATTGACAAAGTCGGACCGGGACGGGTAGGGGCGGGTAGGCCCGTCAAGCATTATGAGCGAACCGGGTCATCAAATTTAGGCCCGAAGGTAAGGGCCGAGTAGGCCGGGCCAAATATTTTGAAAGATAGATCGGGCTCCGGGTTTGATATAAACCCGGCCCGACCCGGCCCATTGTCATCCCTAATCTGATGAAGTGATTCTGAACTTGATGGATGTGCAGGAGATATAGCATTTGACTCCATAGATTTCGTGTTTTGTTTAGTCCTTTGTTAATATTGAAATATTTTGTTCTATTTTGTTATGTTGCTCTAATTGTGACTAGGTTGGGTTGTTTTGTTTTGTTTTGATGGGAAAGGAGGGTTTAGTTTTAGGTTGATGATATGGATTTAGTTTGGAGATCTAATTTTTGTAGACTGGTGATGTTGTTTCCGAAAAACAATGGAAACAGGCAAATAATTGTCTGCTTTTCTCAACAAAAAAAAATATGCAAGGGATAGAATATCGTTTATGTTATCTATATTTGTAACAGCATCTCAATAAAATTCCAGTACCTGGCAATTAAGCAAATAAAAGGAAGGCAAGAGGTGAGGAGAGTTGCTCAGCTTGACTTAGAATTATTGAAAGCAACCATGAAAGACATTTCTCTGTTCTGGGCTCGAATGTATTACCTTACCAGAAAGGCAGTAAGCATTTCTTTTTCCTGCTCCTTAGAAGGAGAACAGTCATTCACAAATGAAGTTATCAAAAGCAGACTACAGAAAAATGACTAAACTGCTCCTGGTTTTTCCTCGATCTTTTTACATTTCTGTTTGTCATTTTTTCATTTACTTGCATGACAATTATTATTTGAAAGGCAGGTGATTGGCAGGCTGGCAGCTGGACCTTTCTGTAGATATACTCTATAGGCCATAGGGTGAGTTCTTTCCACAAAGAGCGTTCTTGACATTTTTCAGTTTGGCAGTTCTTTTTCAATTTTAAATAAATTGGAAACATGATACTGTGATTTTTCCTTTCAATACTTGAAGCACTCATTGCCATATTTAGATTTTTCTATAATTCCTTCCAGTCAACTGAGTACCACACTAGTTTGAGCGTTTGACTGCTGCTCTGGATTAGCTGCACATTATTTTTTATTTAAGGTAGGCTAGTGACAGTCATGTATTATGCTGAGAGCTAACTGTGATGCACTTGGCTTAACATCTGTCTTAAATGCTGATTTGGAAGTCTTTGACTTGGATAATTCATTTATTCTTCCTCCTTTTTCTATGGTACGGGTAGGCTCACATAGCATCCACCTTTGTTGAGATCAGGTTTGTTGCTTCTTTCCTATGCCTCCATTCATTCACTAAAAGAACATAAAAGCCTAACTTATATTTAATTTTTCTATTTCAGTGTCTTGATGTAGGTAAGAGAATATGCCCAAAGAAAGCATTGCTAATTGGAGTGACACATGAGTACGACCACCATAAACACAATGAAATATTGTCAGAGTGGTCTCAGCGGTAAGACATGTACAAAATACAATAATTGGTATTGGTGGACTTGCTTAGTACCAACGTGTACCAATAATAGGTAAAGGGCGTTGCTATATAATGAACTTTGTTGCTGTAAAGTTGTGTTAAAGGTACGGACACACTGAGATATCTCTTCTTTCCTAAGACGATAATAATACTACTCAAGATAGTCTGATGCTAAAATAAAATATTGCAATTATTTTGCAAACAAGAGAAGAGGTCAAGGAACAAAGCATATGATTGTTGAGGGTTTTGTATCAACCTTAGTGAAGCCATGCTGCAGTAAGCTAGCTGGTAGCCTAGTAGCATGTTGATATACTTTTTATTATCTGTTGCTTTTTTGGGTAATCATTGATCAGATTTGAAACAAATGTATCAGATCCACAGTACCACACTGGGTCCACTGATCCAAATTAAAGAACAGAGATTTTAAGACGTCAACTCATCGGTATGGGGTCTGATTTGTTCGTTCTGGTTTCAAAGGATCGGATCGTATCATCGTAGTTTCGTACTAGAGATCCGAATTCCGATTTGCATTCTAAAATGTAAAATAGAACTTTCCTTTTATTCTCTTACGCGACTGTAGTATTTTAAAAACAGGACAGCTCGGGATGGGTTGGATACGGATTATGACGGGGTCGACAGATTAAGACGGGTTGGGTTCGGTTTATGGGGCGGGTCGGGTCGGGCCCACGAAATGGATCGGGACGGGTTGGACGTTTTTTTTCAAAATTAAAAAATAACTCAAAAAATTCTGAAAATAAAAAAATAATTATTGAAAATATTAAAAATATATAACCATTAATATTTTTGACAAAAAACCATTTTAATTAAGTAAAAATTTAAATGAAATATTTAAAAATTCAAATAAAATGATATCACAGATCAGGTTTGGGTGGATCGGGTCGAACACGGGTTAGAACGTGATGGGTTTTAGATAGCTTTTTTTTATCTTTTTTGACCGTGACCAGTTATAGACCTATGGATTTTCCCGGACACTAGTTATGATGGATTTGAATACGAGTCAGATCAGGTCGGGATGCGAATACGAGTTTGACGGGTCAGATTTGATCCGCTCGGATTTTTTTTACAACACTACGTGAGTGACAAGCAGCCAAGCAGTGTAATATTTTTTGGGGGATAAATAATAAATTTGATGTCCTGCTTGGCTGCTGCTTTTGTTATTATGTGAAGTTCTTGGTTATGTGAAATATCAGAACAGTAATGATTGGAGGATGGAACCCAAAACCTGATGTAAAAATATGGGCCCATTACCCATAAAGGCCTGTTATCGGGCGGAACAAACTTGATTAAATTCATTTTTAGTTAGTATACTATAATTCTATAAATCAGGGATGCTTTCATTGCTACACAATTTTGTGGGTAGATTTCATATCGAAAATTGGTTGTGGGGGGTCGAAATATCATTCAAGAATTTAGGTAAGTGAAAGCATTCAGTTTTTGCTTTTACAAAATTTTTACTTATTTTGAATTTTGCATTTATTTGATCTTGGGCAAAATAATTCAATTTTTCGATATAATTGTATAGGACAACACGTACAATCCAATTTGTAAATGCTGAATAACAAGCAGAACAAATTTCAAGGATATAGAAACAGTAGCTGAGTTAACAATTTACTTACTCTGCAATCTGATTGAAATGCGAGATTGACGATTACAATTAGTTTACAATACCCGAAATTGTAAGAACATACACATAATATTAATATTAACATGTTTAGTAATTTCAATGTGTCTCGCAACATTGAAAGCAGGAAACATAATATTACTCGCAGAATGATCACTTAAATCATATTCATTTACTAAAAGTCTAAAATAAATAGAGAGCGCGTTTAATCCAAAAATTCCTCTCCCGACAATCCTCCACCGTGCGATTAAAATCGGACCGATCCAAATAGCATCCGTAGCCTTAGGATCTGGACCAGTAGCAGCACCTTTCAACCTTCTTCCCCTTCCAAGTTCCAAGTCCGAGATCCTCAAGAGTGGCATTCTTGTAATTCGGCAAGAAGACGTAAAGAGGGGAGATGACGTCAGGGAAGACGCAGACAGGTCAGGCTTTTCCCCGTACGAGAAGGCGGCGATGGGAGCGGCGCTTCCTGGGGACCACTGTCCTCTCCTCCCTCCCATCACGCAGTTCGATTTCGTTTTGATCTTGACCTTGATCTTGCCTCGTCACATTTATTTTTCTGACTAATCTGCCCCTTTCCCACTATTAAATTTAATTCCCACTTCTCACTTTCTCACCTTCTCTGTGTGATTAGGATAAATTAATGGCAAAGGTGGGAAAAGTCAGTGGCCTTGGGACTCTGCGACGCTTTGGGCGTTGAATAGTGCTCCCCTAATCAGTACTTAATTACTTATTAGGCCTTGTAAACCACATTAGGGCTTGAATACTGATTAGTTCAGTACAATTTTTTCGACGATTAGGTGTCCTTTCTCGTGAGACAGTGTGCCTTTGTCTTTGTCATTTGAGTTGGGAGAATTCAACTGTTTGTGTTTAATTAATTCTCTGCTAATTATCTGACTGAGTAGTGTTAGTGCCATAAATAACTAAAAATGTATAGTGAATAATTGTTGTCTAATTTGTTATAGTTTGGATTAATCAAAGTACATTGTGTGCGGTTTAATTTTACGGTCCAATTTTTTAGTCATTTGTGTTCCTCAAATCCATCTCATCTTTTGCCTAATTATCCAATCTGCTTTTTCCCCATTTCACAACACGTTTTTATTTCTTAATTTTTCAGATATCTTGTAATGTGATTTACCAATTTGAGAAACAAAAGAAAATGAAAATCATGGATGAATAAAATGTCTATCCTGCTACTAACACTTCCCACAAACACTAAACAGGAAGTACAAGCGAACTTATAGTTTACAAAGCAATGCTTAAGAGATTCCCTTTAGATGTGTGCCATGCTGTAAGCATGTAGTGTTTATAAGGAGAAGGGGCTCCAAGTTGAAAGCAATTTAACATGGTTATGTATTGTTATTTCCTATCAATTCAGCGCGAATCTTGGCAGAGCTGTCCAGTTTTCCCTTATATTTGACTAATTTCCAGTATAATTTAATCCTTACATAAATTTTCTCGTGTCCACCGCCACTTGTGTTTGTATTTTTTTTTCTAAATTTTTCACCGCAGATTTTAGAATATGTATGCATTTGTTTCATATAATCTTGACACTTCTGTGCTTGTAGCAGCTTGTTTACTGACTCGTTTTGTGCGTGACAATCAGAAAGAATTTTGTTTTTTTTTATTATTAAACAAGAACTGACATAGTTTAAGGACCTCTCTCATTAGTAGTAGTAAATATTTTCAAATTTTGAGGGCTAGGAATTTCAAAATTTTTTGAATTAATAATGCCATGGATTTTCATGTCATTACATATTTGTTCAATTATTCCTTCTCAAATATTCCGTTTCTCAACTAGAAAGAAAGATAATGAAAAATATTACAACGTGAGTATGTTCCTTGGTTCTTTTATGCGCAAGGGTGAGTTTGAAAGTAGCTTTGAGACAGAATTAGTCACGGAGGAGTGTCACATAAATTAATGGTATTGTAACTTTAGAGGAGTTGCCCTTAATTTAAATATCAAAATATATAGATTTCTAAGAATATTAATTAAATTCAACGTGAATGCTAATTTGCGAAAATCTTACTACAAGTGGAAACTCGAATGAAAACAACATAAAAATATCTTACAATTAACATTGATTAATAATTATTGGAAAATTAAAAAAATATGTACATATCTAATTATCAAAAAATTATAATTGCCATGTGTATTGCTGTCATATGATAGATAGTGATATCCATTATCGATTTTATAATATTATTTTATATTATATATCTTCTACAATTATATAAATATGATTATCCTTTAGCAACAATTCTCAGTCGGATAATCATATTTATATTTATATGAATGTAGTGTACTGGAATCTAGCTTATAGAAAGAGCAGCTGGAAGAAAGTGGCAATGCTAGATGGATCACTATCAGTGACAGTAGACGTGGCCATTCCGTACTGTTGGGTTTTAGATTCTGATTAATTAACGATTGATCTTGGGTGTTTTGGATCATATACCATTTCTAGAAGTTAATCGTGTCAATCAAGGGTAAAACAACTCTGTTATTGTTTTCTAATGATGGATTAAATATTGCCACGTTGGTGATTTTAGATAAACTATCAAGGTGGTCCCTGTTTCGTCAAAAGAAAGTGAGACGACCATTGCTTTGTGTTGTTCTTTTATCAGTATTTTATCCATCCAAAACTTTTATTTGTTTTGTTTGAATGATTAATAAAAAGTAGGAAACAACTTTTTCTCGTATCTGGTAGGCTTCTCTACCGATCAAGGACTATCACATGTGCGTTGTACAAATTGCAAAATATTTTAGGAAATCGTAGTCCTATTTAAATTTAAAAAAATTATATCTATTGAGTTGCCTGAAAAAATTTCGGGTAACTTTTTCCACAACCAACTTTCGTTTGAAAAGAGAAGAAAAAACAATAAAATTACAAGCCATGCCGTGTCATTGGATAATTCTTTTTTGCACTTTACCTCTTTTTTTTCTTCTTAAAGGGAGACCGAAATCACATAGTGAACTGGATGCAGGGTGCATTGTTGGCTGTATGCTTTTATTTTACTTTTGCTTTCCCAATTTATAATCGCAATTAGAAGGATCTAACTTAACTTTACTAGGTTTAGCTCCTGATCAATTCTTTATCATCTAATTCCTTTTGTTAGTGTTTAAGCTGCGGTTTGTCCCCTGTATTTTTTGTATTTCCTTTTTATTTTGCGTCGTGCATTGCATCAACTATTGTCTCATTAAGTTTGATCTTGAAAAAGAAAAGACAGCTAATACAAGTAGAGTCGCAGAGGTACTATACATCTACAAAATTTCCAAGAAAGAGTAGCACCGGACTAAACCAGAAAACATGTATCGGGGAAGCAAAATTAATCATAAGTTTATGATATCAAATATTAAATAAAATACATTATAATTTGAATAACTAAAATTAGTAACGCCAAAAAAATGGCAAGGATTTGATCTGCCTCAGAGAGAAATTTAATTCCACTTTTTCTTCTTAAATTATTTTCTAAATATGCGATTATTAGTTGTTTTGTAATGCAATTCCTCTGAAAACGATAATTTTCATGGTAAATAAACTGAAACTTTTTGGGAATAAAATGAACAATATTTAACTTATTTTATATATTTTATAAAGTATTTATATTTATTAGAATACAAGTCAATAAGTGTTGGGGTAAATTTTGTAATCAAATATGAAAGATAATGTATTTTGTGTAAATTAAGGGGCAAATGCCCCCCCCCCCCAAACCACCCTTGCTCCATGCCTGCATTCATGGCACATAGGGGTGTCAATGGGTCGGGTCGGATCATATTATTTTTTTTATTCATTTAAAATAAATAATTATATTTATATAATTTTAAGCAATAAAATATTAATATAATTTATAAGCAATAAAATATTAATATAATTTATAAGCAATAAAATATTAATATAATTTATAAGCAATAAAATATTATTTTTTAGATCAAATCGGATCGGGTTTGGATCATATCAGTTAATCTATCGAATCAGGTTAATAATTTACACCTCTAATATCACATGATCTTATAATTCATATATTATATATTTTAAAGTACATCCAAGTTTCGAGACGCATTCTATATTTTAATAATTAATACTTAGCATTGAAAGACAATTTTGGGAGCTGGTATACGCTTTTTGATGCGGTTGTAGTTTTAATTATGTGAGTTATTATGTCTATATATTGGTGACTAAAATATGTAATTCATTTTCTACAGTGCTATCATTATACATATTGACTGAATTATTAGGCATGTTAACGGCATTTAAATTGAATAATGGAAGTATTGTACAAAATGAGTTGCACAATATAGTTATTAACATATGTAATAAGTTGTATAATATTTTCCTAATTTTTTTATTCATAATAAGATTAATTTTAGCAATTCATCTTTTTTAGCAGAAAGAAAATATTTCTGTGCGTGACTATATTAATATTGGAAGGTGAAAACTTTAAAAACCTTGTATGAGATTTAAAACATTTTTAATCTACGGATTTAAAAACATATGTATAATAATTTTTCAATTTTTTATTTTTTCGAATTTTTTTGAAATCTCATTATCAAGTATAACATATTTTATTCGCGTAAATGTGATATTTTTTTAATGGAAGCAATTCTTGTTTGTAGCGTATCACGATGTCTTTTTTTAATGATTTTCTCAAGTTAAATTCAATTCTAGTTTTGAAAAATCATATAATATAGTCATCTGCTTTCCCAGAAGCAATTTCAAGTATATATACCTGAAGGGAAAACGAACAATAGCCAAACCGGTAAGAACATGCGAATTTTCATTAATTGTTATATAATTAAATAATTAATAACAAGATCTCTGGTATAAAATATATCGAACCATGTAGACAGTAGACAGGATTTATTTTTCCCAAGTTTTGAGACATGATGAAGTCGGTAAACCCGACCAAATTGGAGCAAACCTATGTTAGAGTTCAGAAAGGTAGTCAACAACAACATGGCTATATATGACTCGCAGACTTGCCATTTCACTAAATTAAGGTGGAAGTGTTAGCAAGAAGAAGAATTAAAAATTAAGAAAAAGAAGAGAGATTAATTTAAGAAGGAAGATCTAACTGATCTCTGGACTCTGGCTGTGAGAAAATACACGTCAGGAGATTAAATTACTATTATTATTAGGGAGGAATCAAGCAATGAAGCAAAGCCTTAAATTACTAACACAAGTTGCTGGTTATTACATGAGGTGTGTACACAACTCTCGGTGACAGAGACAACTAAAAATGAACGTTACTTGGAAAGCACATTATGTCTTGAATTTCAGAACTTGCTGTAAACATACGGGTAATTAACTAGGTTTAGGTATAGTGTTTAAATTAGTATCTAGACTTACGTTTTGCGTGACTGATTTTTATTTTTGTATTTCACTATTTTTGAAGGGGAGGCAAACAGTCTTCTCATATTTTTATTAAAAAGCGTCGGATTTATAAAGATGAAAATAGAAAAAAAAAAAGAAATAAGAATTTGCAAAAAGTTTGAACTGACTTTGGACGGCGGATTTATAAAAAGAAACAAGCAGGAGAACAAAATTTAAAAGAAGAAAATAAAAACAGAAAAACAAAAATAAAAATAAATTTGAAATATAAGCATTGACTCATTCGGAGGCGGGGTTGTTGTCGTGGCTGCCATCGGTGAGGTGGTTGTCATCATGACAGTCGCTGTACATCAGATTCGGAGGTGGGGTCGTTATACGCAGTCATCGGTGAGGTGTGTCATTGTACGTCTGATCCGTTCGGATGGAGGTGAAGACAGATGAGGTGGGTCGTTGTACATAGTCGGTGTCACGGAGGCGGAGGCATGTAGACGATGGCAGACATTGTACATCAAATCTATTAAGGGTTTGATTGGCACTCTACGGAATAGCAAAAAGTAGGAATATAATTGCTATTCCGACGAATTAATTTGTCAAACGAATTTTAGACTAAGTAAAAGAGTGCGAAAGAGTGCTAATTCGGTATACCAAGCTATAGGTGGAATACCGGATTAGCTCTCGTCGGAATAGCGACTATTATTTGATTATATTGTATTATATTATTATATTATGATTATGATTATGATTATGATTTATTATTATTATATTATTATATTATGATTGTGATTTATTATTATATTAATTTATGATTATTATTTATGATTATTATATTATTATTATATTATGATTATGATTATATTATGATTATCATTATTATTATTATAATATTATTATTATAATGATTATTATTATTATATTATCATCACGGTTAGTATTATTATTATATTATAATAATTATGATTTTAGTATTATATTATTATATTATAATTATAAATATGATTATATTATTATTATATTATTATAATTGTGATTATTTATTATTATTATATTATTATAATTATGATTATAATTTTATTATTATTTATTATGATTATGGTTATATTATTATTATATTATTACTATTATGGCTATGATTATTATTACTTATTATTATTATTTTATTAGTTTATTATATTGTATTATATAATTATATTATAATTATAGTTATGAGTATATTATTATGATTATGGTTATGATTATATTATTATATTATTTTGATTATGACCATGATTATTATTATCATGATTATGATTATGATATTATTTTATTGTTATTTTATTATGTTGTATTATATTATTATGTTATGGTTATATTATTATTATATTATTAAAATTAAGATTATTTATTATTATTATTATATTATTATGATTATATTTATAATTATATTATTATTATTATAACTATGAATATTATTATATATTTTTTATTATAACTATGAATATTATTATATATTATGATTATGATTATGAATAATGATTATTATATTATTATTATTACTATTATTATTGTTGTTGTTTTACTATTATTATTATCATCATCATCATTGTTAGTATCATAATTATTCATATTTTAACTATTCTGATTAACAACTGTCAAACGATATTTTCACTCTTCCGAATAGTCAAGAATACAACTCTTCAAAAAAAAAATTATTCTATTACTCTTCCAAAATTAGTATTCTTCCAAATCTATTCTTTAATTTGCCAAACGAACCCTTAGAATTTACTTGTAGAAGATGAGAGAGAGTTGATAAAGGAGGAGAGGAGGTAAGGGGGAGAGGAGAAGAGGGATGGAGGGGAGGCGAGAGGAGAAAAAGGAGGGAGGGGGAAGCCGGCAACTGCTGATTTTGATTTTGTGAGGGAGTTTTTTTTTTCCGTTTTTTCCTGTGCGCTTTCACCCCACAGAGGCAACAATTGTTGCATTTCACTATTACTATTATTGATTTCTTTTTCGTTTGTTTTAATGAAACTTATGTGTGTTGATTGGCAGATTCAACATTTAAAACATTATCAATCCAATTTTGATCACACCAGAATAGAGACCAACGACTATAATTGTCAGATACACAACATATTTAAATTGCAACGTAAATAAATAAATAAAATATAGTCTTTGCATCGTCACCGTTTGTCAAATTAGAGGGATGAATCTATAATAAAATTCAGGGAAAAAAAGATCCAGATATTGTCCATTTCGTCGAATATATATGAGTAGATGTATCATTCATATATGCGTTGCTTGATTATAACATGAATCTTATGATATCTCGAGCTAGATTGAGTTAGCGAATCGCCAGGAATTTAATACTATTATTGTATAATACTGAGACCACGTATGCATCCAAAGGCTTTTCATAGGTTTATTTTGACGCGGACAACTGAAAAGATATGCGTTATGGAACTGGCCAACATGACCGGATAATGTAATTAACAGATCTTGCGCCTAGTATCTTATCTGGTACATTTGATTATATCAAAAGAAAGAGTTCTTAAAAGAAAATAAATAAATAAAGAAGGATCAGACTCAGGATGGTTTTGCTAATTTGCTACATGCCAGAGACGAACAACCACATTAGATTTATAGAAAGTTGTTAACGCCTATATATGGGAAATTATTTTTGCTTTAAGTATTTTGAATAATGTGAATAGAGATATTCACAAATCACACCTTTATAAAATGTATCCATAAATTCATAATCATCCCCTTAAAGTTGTTCTAGTACTCTACAATTGAAAATATAAAATATTTTAATTTATAATGGAGAATATGAATCTTCCTCTTCGTGGCTAGAGCCTAGAGGTAGATCCATTAATTCACAAGTGACAGGAGTTCAGCCTATTATTTTTCATAATTTTACAATCAGTAGGATATTGATTATTGCATAATACTTCAACAAAAGTAATGTATCCAAACAAAAAGCATCAATTGGGCATCCGGAGAAAATAAATAAATAAGAGAGAGAAACCTCCACTCCCACAAACAGCAGCTACCATGGCGCATGTCGCCGCACATGGTCTTGGCCTCGTGGGTCGGGCTCTGTCCTGGCCCGGTACGCAACCCCACCCGCTACCAAGTGACAAGAGATTTGTTTAGTAGTAATAATACCTGGATTAACGACAGAATCAGCTCATACCTGTCTCTCTGCTTCTCGCTGTCCCGGCACTATTCCAGCTAACTACTTGTTTTTCCTTTACCAGTATTATTATTATTGTTTTTTTTTAACATTGTCCCACGTCATACTCTTTACTCGGAACATATATATCATCATCATCGTTATATTATGTTCTTTTTCTTTTCTCCAACTATCATCAGATCATGTTCATTGTTTAATGATAAATTCTGGATTCCTCTGTACGCGTTTCTCGTCGTTGGAGTTTAAATAATAACCGCCACACAGGTCTATCTGGTTCTCTTGCAGTTTCGATTCAGCTTCTGTGAGGAATTTGTTTTTACAAATGTAAAATATAAAACTTGAAGGAATTTTTTATTTGTGATACGGATTGAGGATTTGAATTATGTGAATTGATCAAATTTTGATAACTAAAATTATGATGTAAGTTTATACTGAAATTAAATACATATATATGATCATAATATATTAATTAAGCAGTTGTATGATTTTTTAGCATTTAAAGAGATAAATGGAACAAGTCAAATTATACATAATTATATATGTCATAAGCGATTCTAAAGAAATGATTCACACCAACTTATAAAAGGGTTATGGGTGGAAATAAGTTACGAGGAGTTTTGCTTATCAACGGATGAATGTGATCTCTCTCGTACTATGTATTCTGACAGTGATCTTGTTATATATGCATAACCATTTTCAATTGCATGTTTTGATATATTAGAATGAATTATTTTAATTTAAATTTTCGGACTAATTATTTTATAAAGCTATTTTAGAGAAGATGTATCGTTAACCAGTTACTAAGATTTGTAACTGACTTTGTTTTGTTTATTTTTTTTATATATTGGATTGTTGATAATTACGTCGGATGTTAATCGTTGGATAATACAAAAGATACTATTTATGTAGCGTCTTGATACGAAGTGTTATATATTATACATTATGAATATTAAAAATAATCAATTTTAATTGTTAATGTAATAAAATATTTCTTATAAATCTAAATAAAGCATACAAACATATATTCTTATTATAAAAATATATATGCACTCGGTTAAAATTTATTTTATATTTATGTAATAATATTGTTCATACAAACATAAACAAAATATATACATAAAATGAAAATGAAAAAAAAAATACTACGTAATCTAAATATTTAACAGAGTGCATTTTTTTAAATAGTTGCTAAATTTATGTAAATTAATAATCTATAAAGTAATTACTTTAAATATAATTTTCATAGATACAAGAGTAATTTGATCATTTTATAATTCTAAATAAAGTATTAAAGAATAATTATATGTTGAGAATCGTTTGTTATGAAATGGATCTTTTCAAGAGGATTTTTGTCAAAATTTAAAATTCAAAAGTTATCACATTCCCTAAACGCTATATAATTGATTGTTCATAGGAAAAATATATGGTGCCGCAACTTTTGCCTCGACACCCAATGATGTGCTGGCATACTGTTTCAATTTTTGTCCTCGACTTGTTGCCCGCATGCAATTTGATTTGGCGGTTGATATGAGATTTTGATCCAAAGTCTAACTCTTATTTTTTTCGGTCCAAGTTGAACACTTATTTTTTATTCTAAATTTAGCACTCTGACTGTCAGTATAGAAAAATATAATAAATTTAACACAAAATTCTTAATCCTAAATTTAACACTTGTTTTTGGTCCTAAATTTAACACTTCAATTCTCAGTACGTAAAATTATATAATAAATTCTTGCTCAATACAGATGGTACAAACTCTTTCACGGACATAATTAATTTCGGGTAAATACAACTCAAAAGGAGTAGTGAGTCTTACCTTAATCTACTTTTCGACCTAAATTTAACACTTTTAGATCTGTCTCAAATTTGACACTTTTCTTCCTCCATCTCAAAAATTGACACATTTTAACGAACTATCCGACCAATTGCTTCCTCATCAATGGTAAAACTATATTACTACTGTAGCAATCGGACGGGTCGGGTCATCAGTTTAACCTTCTGGAAAGAAATCGGATCAGATCGGGTTGGCGGGTCGGATCAATTTACATGTTGTGTTTTTTTTAAATTTTGATAGATTTCAATTGGATTGAAAATTATTTGATATCGGATCGGATCAGGTCAAATCAGATTCGGATCGAATCGGATTAATTTAATTTTTTTAAAATATAAATTTGATCAAATTCGAATCGATCAAATCGAATGAATTTTTCAAATCGAATCTAATTCTACCGCCTCTAATTACTATCCTTCTTCATAACATACAGTTCATACTTCCATCTGCTCATCTTTAGGTGTTTCGAAAAATAAATATTTTGATTGGCCAATTTTCGATAAATGTGACGCTTTTGATGCTTTTTGGTAGCTCAGGTCAATAAAGAACATTAAAACATGCGGATGCATCCGTCTCCTTCAGCAAAGAGGTCGTAGTCCTTTCTCTGCACGACCCTATTTTTGCAGATATTTTCTTTTTTTGATTGGATCTGCTCATTTGAAAGAATTTTCAATTTTCGTTTGTAAATCAATCGCACTAGCTACTTGGTCGGCTCCTCGCTCAGGGAAACAATAACTTCACACACGTTGCCACTCACGAAGTCACGACTGAGGGAGGGCTTGTGAGAGGAAAGTATCCTCTGTAAAGTATGTTCTGTGGAGAATTTTTAAAAAATAATCACAACTGTTTATATTAATTATAATAACTGTGAGAAAGTTTAAATATGAATTTTGATGTATGAAAGTTTATTATTATTAAATCAGGACCGTTGATTTTTGATTGAACGGATCAAATCAAAAGTACTCCATCTTGAGAGTTTTTTTGCTCTCCAATATGTCATTCCGGCTTGTGAGGTAGGTAGGAAGCGAGTCGAAGTGCACTTGAAAATGTCAGAAAAAGAGGATCTTAGAGGTCACGTGCAATCAGGATACGAAGGCAGAATTTTAGTATAGGGAGCTGAAATATGGGTTTACATCGTTAAAGAATTAAAATCAATAAGTTAGAAGATGTCGATACACTGTACAAAATAAAATTACATGATAAATTTTAACCATGACGTGTAACTTTCTAGGATTGGGGGACCCCCGCCCCAAATCCGCCCCTGCATGCAATGGACTAAATCGCAGGTGGCAAACTAGTCGTTTGGTTGAGTTTACTACGTATTGGAGTGTCAATGAGTACAAATTGGATAAAAATATTTTTTATGAGAGGAATCTTAATAATGAATTTTTAAATTCTTTTATTTATAGATTTGATGGTGATGCATATTTCATATAATTTTACTACCGTTTGATAGTTTTATGTAATTTATAACGGTTCAAATTAAATGATTTTCACGGACTATCGAACGATAATTAAATTGTACGAAATTTGAATCACCGTCAATCTATAAGTTAGAATAACATATTTATAATTTTTTTTAAAGTTTTTTCCGTCTTTATTTGAAAATCCATTCTCAAAAATGACTATTGTCAAGTGATCCCTCCTCATATTTTTATTACCATACTTATTTAAAATTATTCTTATCCATATAAGTAAATATAGTTAAATAAGATAAAAGTAATTATAATAAGATTAGTCCTGAAGCTATCTCTTGTAGCAGTGGAGCTATCGGTTTGGAGATATTTGAGAATGTTTTAGCACAACGTGACCGCCAGAGTATGAATGTTGTAATTTCTATGAGATATGTTTGAGTTTTAGAGCTTGGAGTAGTTATAATAGTGCCACATAAATTTTTTTGTTATAATTGTTGATATCTATTCAAAATTCTTTTAGCTCCGCCGGTTATATGTATGCAGTTCAGAAAAAAAAATTAATTCCTTGACTAATTAGAAATCACATGCATATGTTTCAAAAACTTGGGTATTAAGGAGGGAGATGGAGAGTTACATATTACTGTAACAACAATGTAAATACTAAAACTTATTACTGTAACAACAATATTTATATGAAGAGTTGCATCACATTCTCCGCATGAAAAAAAATGCGAGCTAAATGCAAATTAAGGAGGGAGATGGACAGTCTCCACAGTTGGGACTTTGGGAGTACTAAGATTGGAAGTATATGCCGACTGTTATGTATGATTGATATTTAATTTGAGTTAATTAATAATTACAATAATGTAAATACTTTCGAACGAGGGTCATAGAATTAGGAGTCCCCCCCCCCCCTTCTATTCTCCACCCACCTATCCATCTTTTCTTATTTATAAACTACAATAATACATTTGTTAAACGGAGAAGCGTGATTATTAATTATTTAAAGCTACAATTTTTTGTGTACATTTTGTATATATAAAAAATTTAAATTTATCATTCAATATTATCCATTTGCAGTTAATAAATAAAGAGGTGGATAAATAATTATTGGACACTGCATGGACTATAAATTGTTTCCTTCTATTACCACTTACTATAGCACGTCTTCACTTACTCTCGGACAGTGACAAGTCTGATAGGTCTCTTCATTCTTTAAAAAAAAAAGTAATCATTGAAATTATATATTTTTCATGTTTTAGCATAATTGGATGTTTGGATATTATGTCTGGAGATAGGATAACATTAGTGTTTTATTTTTAAATGCGGCCGTAAATACGTATGCAGTAGCCAATTCACATGAAAATCACTATACAGTCTCTGCCATGCAGTTTTTTCATATATATACCTTTTTTGAAGGTATCACAAAAGATATGAACACTTACTATTTCTATTGGGATGTGTATAGGGCTGTCAAATGATATTCATAATCCGAAAATTTGATTCGAATCCGCACAAATGGATCCGCATATGAATCCTTAAAATATATTCATTAGTTTATTGGATCCGCATATGGATTCTAGAAAATAATTCATCTAATATAATGGATCTTATAAGATTCGAATTCAAATCCGCTATGAATTCGATAAATAAATAAAATTATATCATATGTTAATTAATAAAATAGACATGTCCAATTTAGTTTAAATTGAAGAGCAATGTTTATGTTTCAATTTGTGTTAATTCATAAAGTTGAATAGTAGTTATTGTATTAATTAAGTAAATTTTATTATGTTATTTGATGTTTATTGTATGTTTTGAAAGTTAGAACAAATAGTTATGATTGTTGCTACGTTTATAATTAGAACAAATAATTTTAAAATTGCTATAATAGTAAATGTGAATTATGATTGTTGTTACGTTTGAAATAATTTTAAGATGACATAATATTTTTTCTCTTGTCATATATTAATTATGTTATTTTTAATATTGTTATAATATAAGATTTGAAATATAATCCAAATCCGCTTTAAGAGTAAATATGAATTCGCATTTGGATTCTCAAAATTTTATTGGATACGGATCCATATATGGATCTTATAAATTTTTAATGGATTTCTATTTGAATCATCTAGAATTCGATTCAAATCTGATCCATTGACAACCCTAGCTGTGTAAAACTCCAAGAAAATATTTATTTTGGAGGAGAATCGAACCCAAAACCTCTTTGAGTATTCTCCAAGGGACAAAGCCACTAGACCCAACTTCTTTTTATTTGCAATATGCATTTATGTTTTTATATATTCTCTATGAATATATCTAAAAATCCACATACACATCTCCGAATATACGGCTGCATCCCGCATATGCGATATGCAGTGGCTATCCATATGTATGAAAAAAACCGCATTTTAAAACATTGGATAACATCACGTTTTAAAGGAGCAGAACGAAATTTACAGTTCTGAGTTATAAACGTGATGTTCTGCATTTAGGTGTTTCATGTCGTGTGTATTTTTTTTTACGAATATATTCAAAGAGAAGGGGAAGCATTTTTTGAAGCGTGGTAAATAATCAACAATGATATTTATAATCTGTGCGTAAATAAGAGTAAATAAGAGATGAAGAGATCACAATCTTACGGTCCACCGGTCAACCAAGTGGTGTACTGAATGAGAAAGGTCACGTTGCAGTTACTAAGGCAAATTAAATTGATGCTGTAAAGAAAGAAAAATGAGCACGGAAAGCAATTAATATTTATCAAGATTCGTGCAATACTTGATTCTAGCATGGAAAAAAGAAAATTTGAGAATTCGGTGAACAAACGGGAATCGGAAATTTCACTTTTTATTCCTAGTCGGAATCGTTATCGAGATGTGTTCATGATCTGATTGTTCAATCAACAGTTAATAATAACAGATATAAAAATTGCATTTGAAACATATATTAAATCATTAAGTAAATAAAATAATATATATTAATGTTAAATTCATTTTGTTAAATAAAATTTATTTTTTATTTTATCACTCATCATATAGCATTAGATTAGGATGACTCAAACGAGCAATTTTATGTTTTGCTCTTCTTTCAAAAACATTAAAATAAAATGTCTTCTTCTCTAAATTATTCAATAAAATGTCTTTATGGATAGTTTTTTCTCTTTCATCTCCAATATTATGCTTTATTTATTTTTTTCTCTTTCATCTCCATTATTATGCTTTATTTATTTTTTCATTTAGTTTCTTTCATTTACACACATTTTTTCATATAAAATAATTAACAACATGTATTGTTTATTTTTTTAATTTATTCTTTTTCTTTTATACACTCAAATTTTCATAAAATCTTCATTTATGAATTTTTTAATGATATTATAAATTTATTCAAAAATACATATAATTTGAGTCATCTAGTTCAATACACTCAAATCATATCCGAGAGAAAGAAGAAAATAAAGCAAACATTAAAGGTTCTTTCTGCAAATGTTACTAGAACAGCACTAAACTATCCCTTCCATCACATTAGCCGTTTACTATAAAACGCAGAGGCCAGAGTCATGTCCTTTAATCAAAATAAACCCCTGCTCCTCTTACTGTAAAAAGCCACAGGTGGTAAGTTAAAGGCTGCTCTGCTTCCACTCCCCTCCTCTCTTCAATGAAGCTTTAGTCCTCTTTCTCCTTGGATTTTTCTTTCAAGCACTAGCCCCACAGCTCCTCCCTCTGTAAAATACAACAACTAGTACTTTAAAAGCACAACTCCACCAAGAAAACCAGAATAGAATCACTAATCTCTGTTGTGTTTCACTGTTCCAAGATCTTCCCTGCTAGGCTTTTGTAGCAACCAGCCAAAAGATATTCCCTGTTTCTATGCCCACCACTATTCCTCCCTATTCCTCGCCAGAGAATAAAACCTCTCTTACTCTCACATCCCTTCCACCACTCAAACCAAACGAGCAAAATCCCATAACTATGCTAGATCTCTCTCCAGACTCTGACATGGAAACCGGGTCTGAAACTCTAAATTCAAGCCAGAGTTCTGGTAGTAGCAGCACCGGCAGTTGTGATCGCAGCTCCAGTCTATCACGACTCTCCTTTGAAGCGACACAGCCTCAGGCACCATCTCCTCCTCCTGTGACCACCTCGCCGGAGAGAGTATCCATTAAGCCTCACCGCTCTGCCGAAGAATTAAACCTGATAATACACCGACTTCCCGGCCCACTTGGACCAAAGGATTTCATACTTATAAAACAAATTGGCAGCGGTGACATTGGCACAGTGTACTTATGTCGTCTTAGAGATGAGAAGAAATGTTATTATGCCATGAAGGTTGTTGACAAATTAGCACTGGCAAAGAAGAAAAAGCTCGAGAGAGCCGCGACAGAGAAAAGGATTTTAAAATTGCTTGATCATCCTTTCTTACCAAGCCTTTATGCCGATTTTGATGCGGCACCGCATTACTCGTGTGTCATCATGGAGTTCTGTAGTGGCGGCGATTTACACTTGCTTCGGCACCGCCAACCAGGCCTCCGTTTCCCAGTTGCTGCTGCGAGGTAATACTTCGATTTAATTTCAAATTTGTGTGTTTATTTATTAATGTCTATTATGTTCTAATAATTTGGATAGTGGAGAGGAAATTCTTAAAATGGACAAAGCTTTCTAGAAAAGAAAGTGCGAAGGGAATTTGTATTTATTTTTTTGACTGAAAGTAAGTCATTTCAAATTTTCAAGTGCCTTTAACCAATGAATTAAAAGAGGTGCCTTTTCAATTGGCCTCAAATGGGGTTTCCTATCAGCCAGTAATATCATCAATAACTTCACGATTATAAATTTTTATTGCACATCTGCTTCCTGAAAATTGTAAATTGTAACCAAAGACCTTTTTTTTATTAAGTGGGCATTTTTGTCTCTCTCAGGTTTTATGCAGCTGAGGTTCTATTGGCGCTAGAATACCTCCACATGCTCGGAATAGTGTACAGAGATCTGAAACCAGAGAATATTCTAATTCGATCTGATGGCCACATCATGCTCTCAGATTTTGACTTGTCATTAGAGTCCACGTCATCACCATCTGTCGAAGCCGTCGAGTACACAGCCTTCAGCGCTGCCCCTTCAGCCGATCCATCATGTCTCCCCGACCATCTGTTCAGGCCAAGAAAATCAAACAGCAGTCGAACCAAGCCTAGTCGGCAGTTCATAGCCGAACCTGTCACCGCCCGTTCATGCTCATTCGTCGGTACTCATGAATATGTTGCACCGGAGGTTGCCGCCGGTGGGTCCCATGGCAGTGCAGTGGACTGGTGGGCATATGGAATATTCCTCTATGAACTGATTTACGGTCGAACACCATTTAAAGGGCCCACAAATGAGTTTACTCTACGCAGCATTGTTAAGCAGCCGCTCGCTTTTCCATCGGGCACATCTCCGGTGGGACCTACTGAGGCAGCAGCTCGGGACCTTATTGCGGGCTTGCTGGTGAAGGACCCAGTAGCCCGGCTTGGTTCACGCCGTGGTGCCGCTGATGTGAAGGCGCATAGTTTCTTCAAAGGGATAAATTTTGCATTGCTGAGATCGTACCGGCCTCCTATTGTACCTGGTCTTAACCGGTCTGGTTCAGGCAACGATCGCCAGAAAACAAACCGGTTCGACTTCTTCTAGCTTATGTTATTAAATCCGGACGCGTATTAACCGAGCCAAAAGACAGTGGACCCAGTTTCTTGTTGTTTATTTTTTTTAAATTTTGTTGATTAGGATGATAGGATGTGATTCCTGACCAGTGAGATATTGCCACGTGTAGAAATGAATGTATTTGTGGGAAACAAGGCGCCGGCTTACTGTGGAATTTGACATCTCAAAAACTGTCCACATGTTTTCTAGCTTAAGTACTAAGGATTAGAGTTAGAATGTATAGGGGGCTTGACTAATGGTAATGGTAAGAGGAGAGGTAGCAGGTAGTATTTCTTGGAATCTGATGTCGAGTTAAAAATAGGTTTTTATGTTTCTCTATCATATCATACTTTTTTTTTGTTTGAGGAAACATATCATGATTCATACTTCCCAAAATCGGTGGATCTTGTGTTTGTGCGCGTTTGCAAGTTACAACTGACATTTGCACAGTAGTTCGTTGTGACACAGTTTTTCTTCATCTATTTGGCATCACCTTACCCAATATCACTCTGAAAAGCTACTTATCCTTTAACAGCAACCTCTGAATCTCATGTTAAAAATAATAAAATGCCTTTTTTTTTCAAAAAAATACTGTCAAACGGGTCAGATGCTATAACCACTATTTAAAATATTAATAATAATAAATACTAGTATCTAATAATAACCGATATTTTTATTAATAACGTAAAAAAATCAAAAATACGAAAATAATATTGTTGGGTCGGAAATCACGAAACTAACAAATCTGCTTTTGTTAAACGCGTACCTAGGTCCGTATTTGTTAAAAGCGGATCCAGATCCATACTTAACAAGAGTGGGCCTAGAATTTATTTATTTATTTACAGATCCGAATTTAAGATATGGATATGAATATGAATATGAATAATTTATGTAAGTCATTTTTTTCTAAGATTTAAATTGTATTAAGAGTAGTTCATGTATTTGGATTTTAATAATAATAATGAAAAAAAAATATCATCAAGAGAAGCCCATAATACAAAAGTTCATAATACCAAAGCCCATAATATAAAAGTTCTAACATCTAAGTGACAAATAAAGTTTATAACTAATAATTAGAAGATAAATAGAGAGTCAAGCACGGGGTGTATATCACACGCGTGGATACATAGCCCGTCGTGGTCGTCTCAATGTTAGTGGAAGAGTATCAAGCAAAGGATCATCATCAACATGCTCCATCACCGGCTGTTTTAGAGTACCATACTTGTTGTCGATCGAAATATCATACTCAAAATCAATTAGTAATGAAGACGTGGTACATATGGCTGAGTATCCTATGTATGCATGTAACACCGTGTGAATGACTAAGAAGTACTCGGTCCATATGGGGCCTGCTGACTATCATGTGTATGCGGGTAGCCCTGCGCGAATGACTGAAAAGTGCTCGGTCTAGCATCGCCACCTCGAGCCAACATATCAGTGAAGGATAAGTCAACAATACAAAAAGAATACCAATTTGCATCAGTGAAGTGCATAAGCTCTGGCTCAGGAGCGACATCAAGCTCGTCATCCGTGGGTATATCGATGACATTTACATGTAACACAACCTCTCTCAGTATGACCTCTAGCCGGTGGGTTTGTCCAACATCATCCAAATGTCCATGATAGGACTTCAATATCCCCTTTCCGACCCGTTTTCACCCTCTCGTCAAAACTTATTTGATCACGAAAAATGCATCCTTCATAGCCCGCAAACCTCATAAATATTTTAAAAAAATAAATTGGTTACATGCAGTTTTATTTCTAATTAAAAATATAATAAAAATAAAAATTTCTGAACCTTCCTAGTAGGGATATCACCTCGCGGGACATATGTGATAGTATTGACCGGTTCTGATGGTACTGGTCGCGGTTAATCCAAATCAGTAATAAAGTGATGCTAAAAAAATACAATACGCATGCCAGTATCCTCATACCACTACATGTAGTCTAATCTGAATCAAATATCATACGGACCCGCAATATGTACCAACCGATGACCGACATCTGCCCACTCATCAATATAAATATGTCAATGACTCCTCCAATTTGTGTGGTTTTTTTTCAAAGTATGGTCAACATTGTCCAATGTTAAATGGGTATGCCATGATAAAGGTGTCGAAGGAGGAATATAGTGAAAAAATCCGAACTGTCGTATGACTTTATCCGAATAATGATAAGAAATAATCCAGAAATGAATCAATGGTACCCTAGCCATCCAAACACCAATATCACGATGTACTACTGATGGCATGTGCTGCAACAAGTCATTATATAGACACCAATTGACCAAATTATCCTTCAAAGCATCCAACTCATCGCTAGGATTAGCCGGACTCGGTGTGATCAGGAGCATGTTGGAAAGTATGTCAAGCTGTTCAATATGAAAAGTCAATATAAATTAAAAATATAAATGACAAAATATAAAATTAAAAATATAAATTATAAAATATAAAATAATGCATACCGTCCAATACCTCCCGTATGGCTAGCATGAATCGAGGTCGGGCTTCACCTCAAGATTCGTATAGAGTAATGGATGTCACGCGACTAACATTGAATCATGTCTAAGCCCACATCTGAAGGAGTATCAAAGGCCGAAAAATGCTCTTCACATTAGACCAAGCAGTGAACAAATTATAATACAAATAAGCCAACACTACAGCTCCCCAATTGCATATCAGTGGGTGCTCCAAGTCAGTGAGGAACTACAGATACATGACAGACACTCCAATCGATGAACTATTTGGAAATAATATCGTCCCAAACATCTCCATCACAAAAGCCCTCGTGTATTGGTCAATCTGCGCTGACGTGGCGTCCTCCGGTAAATTTGAAAAATGCTCCCGCATCTAAGTTAATTTCAAACTAAATCTGGAAGTTTGATACACTATCTGATCCCTAGTACCCTTCTTTTTACTCATCCAAGACGATGCATCAATTTGTCTTCCAAAAGAAGCCTCCACCAAAGGCATTCAATCATCACCAAAGACACTAATAACATGGATGTCGTCGACAGGTAATCCCAATAAACACGCCACATCCTACAATGTAATGGTCATATCATTCACTGACATGTGAAATGTATGAATTTTCGGTCGTCATCTTTCGACAAGTGATGTGATATAAGCTTTGTTGATATTTGTTTGTCCGATTTGAGCAACATGATATAATTTGAGTCTTTTCAGGGCTGGCTCATATTTTACATGATATGGAATATGAGATCGAAGTCCTTTGCAGGTTAATATATTTTTTCCCTAATTTAATAATAAAATAATAATTTTTCATAGAAAATCATAATATATTATGATTAAATGCACTACATATTTTTTCTTTTGATATATATCTAAATAATTTCTTAAGGTGCAACTCATAATGACATCTAAATAATTTATGTTTTGTCAAATAAATTTATTTTCGCAGTGCATAATGCTAATAATTTATATGATAAAACATACTACTAAAAATATAATAAAATATATAAAATATATAAAATAAAAGTGATTACATGAGATCAAATTCTGAACACTCTATGTTAGAAAATGACATCTGCATCAATGAAGTCAATGGTCGTGTGTCGAGATGAATCGCACAATTCGGTGTCGGCTCCGATCCGATTCTGATCTCAACATACTTTAAATTTTCAAATCATTTTTTAATAAAATAGATTTTTAATTACATTAATAAATTAGTTTTTTTTGTTCGGACAATGCATGAGTTATTAGTTGGCCTTCTACTAGTTTTGACCTTTATTTATTTAACTGATAAATAAATTCAGAAAAAAAATTACATGTTGCTTTTGTTTTGCATCGGCAGAGAGGGGCAAAGAGGAAATTGAGGAGAGAGAGTACGGAGTGAGGAGAGAGAAAATAGGATGCGTTTTTAACAAATACGGAGCTGAGTCCGCACTTAACAAATGCGGATCGGGAATCCGCACTTAATAAAAACGGATATTTAAAAAATCCTTCGGGTCCGTATTTGTTAAAAGCGAACCCAAATATGCATTTAAGAAAAGCGGATTGGTTAGTTTTATAATTTCCGACCCAGCAATGTTTTTTTCCTATTTTTAATTTTTTTACGTTATTAATAAAAATATCGGTACTAATTGTATGTTTTATTGCAAAATGCTACATTTTCTTTGCTGAAAGTTGTTAAGAAACATCCTTCAATAAACTATTCCTCTGGGATGCTGCCGATTATTGCCACAAGTTGATTAACTAGAGAATGGTGTGGGACTATTTCAACACGTCGCAAATTCCGAGGGGTCCAAAGAAATTATTGCCGCTAATTGAGTGCTAAAGCAAGCAAAGCAACACCAATACCCCTCTTTTCTCAAAATTCCACCCAAGCCTGCTTGGGATTAAATTAATTAATTAATGGAGACATAAACAGCTGTTGAATTCTGTGGCAGATTTGACATGCAGGGGTTCTGTCGGTTGATACATGGTTGTAGTATCCTCCTTTGCGTAAGCACCTCCATAATCTCTGGCCGTCCTTTACAAAGGAATTTTTGTGAAATTTCAGTTCAAAGCTAACTGGAACAGTTATATTCTTTTTTTCTGATAAGTGTTACTGTTTGTTGAAACTGAGGTAGTGCTTAGTGCAGTGTATTTAGCTTGTTTTCAGATATGAAGCTTGTAGTCCCTTGTTTTAAAATTTTAAATAAATTAGTTCAGTAATTTGATAAATTATATTATAATTGTACTACGAAATTATTAGCCAACTCTCTAAAAAGTCAAAATATTAGGAGTTGATTTAGAAGAAATAAAGTGTTTCAAACTCTCCATTTATTTGAATTTTAATTAAAACTCCATTGTTTTTTTTCAATACCACATGTGCAACAGTATGAATACATAAACTGATAGTAGCTATAGCCACAGAAGATCTCATAACGGTACCCTTGAAATAGAAAATGCTGGGCTTGTCTGCTGAGAGCCCACTTCCCTAATCTCAGTTGACTTGTATTTAAACTTATTTTGTTTTGATGTTTGGTACTACAACAATTAACATTGAACCTAATCAATAACTGTTCTTTGCGGTTATAGTGGGGTCACAAATGGGTCCGTTAGTACGCCTTTTGGGTCCGTTAACCATGTGCTAAGCCACATGTTGGGCTCACCAATTGGCCTAATCTGGTTAGTTCGAGCCCAAGTGCGCATCCGATTTGTTTCTCTACAATTTCTTATAATATATGGAAACATATTTTAGCAAATTTGAGTCTTTTGTATTTCAATGAAATGTAAATGAAAATATGCTAGACAAACTTTATAATTTTTTTAATATTTAAATATAAAAAACCACAATGACTCTTTTCATAAATGGTTTACTATGGCATTGTACAATATTTTTATATGAAACCTCGAGATTATCTGCCCTCCAGGGGCTTCCTCAAAAAAGGAATTCCCCAGACTCAAACATATTTTTTAAAATAACGTAAGAATAATATATTTAGAAGCTTATATTAACTATTAACAATGTAAAATATTATAATATTTACTGTTATTCATGCAAATATTAGCATAATATAGAAAGTGCTAAGAGCATCTTCATCACTCAAGTCGATTTGTTAATTTAAAACTGTCAAATCGCTTCTCACTTTGAGTAAAAAAATATAAGAAAACTTTCTAATAAAGGACTTTAACGCTGAGAGCCTGTGAGTTATTTGAAAACTTTATAATAGCATTTAAGTAAATATTAATTAAATCTAATTGGAGCATGTAACTATTTAGCTGGTGAAATTTTTTTTTTCCAACGTTGAATCTGACATGACATTTTAAAAGGAGTTGGTAATTTAACAAGCTTGCTAAATTAGAAAGTGGCATGCAATTCTCCTCTAACTCTCAGATTGGTTGAGCAATTGACACATATGAATTAGCAATTTCCATTGAAAGTGCTCTAACGTATCAAAAACTAGAAACTATTTGGTATTATTGACCCCATTTCTTTAAAAAAAAAAAAAAAGTAAAAATTGCAGACTAAGAATCCGATTGAATTGCGGAGGAGATGAGACGCTAAGGGGAACTGATCACATGCATGTCAAACCGGACCCGAGTCAAGTTTTTTGTGGGTTCAATTAGTGATGCACGTTAAGTGTTTGCCTCTTTTGCCGGATGGTGAGAGCAACCACTGATGCGACTTGCCTGCCTTTTTCATGCATTAATTCCCTTTTGCTTCCAGCTTTTATCAAAAGAGAGAAACAAAATACCATGCCACTGATTTGTTCGCCAGAGTACCCTGCCAGCCTGTTATTTTATCAGCTAAACATTGTGGCTCCGAAACCATTCAGTTGGTTGGTCATGTAGTTTCGGAGTGCGTTTGGATTGTTGAAAAAAATGAAAAATAATCACGAAGTATATTATAATTAAACATTGTGTACGAATAAATGTACGAAAAAAATATATTAATATGATGCTAATCTATGCTGCCCTGTTACGCCAAAAGGCCCTGAATTAATTAAACGTAATTTTGTCTGTCCAGATCCTAGTTAGATATCAACGTCACCCTTTATTTTTTTTTTTAAATTTAAATAACTTCATATTCACTAAGTTGTTCCTGGATATGATATTAGCGTTAATCGGTTCAGACAAAAAAGAAAAAAGTGCACTATTTCCTAGGAACGGATATCTTAATAAAAAGAAACATCTGAATCTATGCATATTACTTTTATTAGCTGTGGGCCAGTAAATACAAAATTATAATTATTGGTATTGCCTTTTGGATTGGGGGCTATCATCCAAGAGATCTAAATTCTCTGTTAAAAAAAATATCGTGCTGGCTTGGCTGAACATGTATCTATTAATTTCTGCCATTTAGTATCCCTTTCCGTCGTTACTATTTGACGGACGTTTAATTTTTATAAAACATAAAAGAGAGTTAAATTCACAGTTTTTTAAATATATCATATCATCATTTTTTATCGTTAATTTTGTTTAAGTCTTTTCATCTACTTGAATTCAATGATTTATATAAAATAGTTTCTCTTTTCTCATTTATAGTATTGTGTGTAATATAGTTAAGCTGAAATTTAATTTTTAAAATGATTCAACTTTTGTAAATGATCCTTTATATATTATTACGTGTTTAATTATATTTATTATTATAATATTAATGAGAAGGGATCCAGTGTCACTAACTTTAGTGGCATCCGATGCCACCAACTTATCTTTTAATTTATATTTCAAGGTTTAATACTTAAATTTTGAATCCAAATCATTGATCTTGTTCATTTTTATAATAGATGTATACTTGTAAAATTTTATGATTTTTAGAGATAATTTCATACTATATTCAATGATAATAAAACGAATACATAAAAATAAATCAATCATAGTTAATTAGGTTCGCTCATTTTATTATCATCGGATCTAGTACAAAATGATATCTAAAAATCATAAAAATTTACAAGTATACATCTATCATAAAAATGAACAAGATCAATAATTCAAATTTAAAATTTAAATATTAAATTTTGAAATATAAATTAAAAGATAAGTTTGTTGTATCGATGCCACTAAATCTAGTTGTATCAGATCCCTTCTCAATATTAATTATTATTATTACCATGATTTTTTATAATTTAAAAATATTATGTCTAATGTAAAATTTTATATTATTAATTATTTATTTGAGACCTATATTTCGGGAAGAACCCGAGCAACAACTCTAATTTTAAGAGAAATCATTTGATGATAATTATTTAAAAAATCTTAATAATTTTCGATAAACTCTGAAAAAAATCTAAAATAATATTTAAAATAAAAATTATAAACTTATTATTAAATTTATAAATTGATTATACTTTAAGTTTTATGTAATTTAAATATCATTTTATAGGCAAATATTAAATATCATTAAGTTGAAATCATTTGCAAACTATATAAAATTCTATTGGTACTCCATGAAAATCAAACTACATATCGAGATAACATGAAATCTAAAACACAATCAATCAATATATTGAAGAATATATATTTATAATTTTTTATTTTTAAATTTATTCGGAAATAATTCAAAGTTGTTAATTAATTATCGCTAGATAATCCCCGCCATTAATTAACCATTTCGAAATGCTATGGCAAAATTTTACACATATAAAGCTAGTGACAAATATATGCGGGTTATCCGTTTCAACCATAACACCGGTCCTGGTGTGATATGGGAACCGGCGAACAGCAAATTGATGGAAAGTTGGAAACGAAGTGGGGGTAATTGCCGGCTCCAAATCTGCTGTTATTCTGTAGAAAAATAGGATCCGTTATTTATTTAAAAAAAATAGATTTTTTTTAAAAAATAAAAAAAAATTCTAAATATGTTATTTTACTTATAGATTAGTAGCCTGTTAAATTTCATATAATTTCATTAACGTTTGATAAATCCATCAAATACCGTTAATTTAAAACCATTGTAAATATTAGTGAAAGACCGTTAAATTTGATAATTTTTGATGAAGTATTAAATATTTATGAAATTATATAAAATTTAATGGATTATCAATCTACAAGTAAAAAAATATATTTATAATTTTTTTTTCTATTTTTTAAAATAAATAACGGAATTCTATTCTTCTTCAAAAATAACAGCAAGACAGAATACACATTGGAAGAGAATGGAAATTATCACTTGCTTTGTCATCTGGAGGGAGAGATGTACAAGGATATTTCAAGAACAAAACAAGGCGCCTATGACGATAGTGAGGGAGATATTACTAGAATATGAAAATTGGTTCGGCGACAGTGATCAAGGATAACAACAGTTAGATCGTATTCACCTTTCCGTTTTGTGTTCTCTCTTTAACATTTCTTCATTTCCATTTTTCTTTTTATTAACTGATCTGTATTACAACGCTCACACGCTTGTGATCAATGTAACTCCACAGATTAATAAAATTTAAAGGCGCAGACCTTCATCTTTTCGAACAAAAAAAAAATAACAGCATATTTGGTACCGTCATTGCCTCGCCTCATTGGGTCAAGGTCAAGGACCTCGACAAAGTTACATTAGCACATGGCGGGGATCATGACTCGTGCCGAGTTCTAAGTCGGTCCATTCTATTTGCTCCGAGATTTGTGACAATCAATTCAAGAAAAAAATGCCTCCCTACAAATCTACAACGCAAATCTGGAGCAGTGTATGCCCTTCTGGTCATGATAATATACAGCCGCTCGTTTGACTAAAAAAAATGTCCTCCTTTTGATACATATAATCAAAAAGGAAATTATTTAAAGATATGGATTTATTATTAATTGGTTTGATATGTATTAGATTTTAAGTAACCCAATAATTATAGTTTGATTATGAATTTTATAAAAAAAAATATTGAGTAAAATCCTACCTGACTGTTGTATATTATATTATTTTATTATTTTATTTTGCATTAACTTTTATAGTAATATCATTAAACAAATAACATAACGTTTTACTAAATTTTAAAATTTAATTTTACTGAAATGTATGTAGTCAGTGCATTTGATTTTTTTTGTTATGTTTTTTTATCATGCTTTATTTGGTATTAAAGGCTTTGTTGTTGTTGTTGTTGTTGTTGTTTCTCATCATACTTTAATTTTACATCCATTTTTTGTAAAATAAATTTCTTAAAAAAACAATAATCCATAAAATATAACCGTTAAAATGAGACCCGAATTAAATGATATTATCAATTACTGAGTAATAGATGAAAATTAGCATAATCCTACTATAAGAACTCAAATTAATTATTTATGAGATTTGAAAAACCCGGCCAAGCCGTTCCGTTTACTCCTGTCCGGCAAGCAGCTTGCAATGTGAACCATAATCATGAGGTATGAGAAGCCACAAGGGAGAAAAAGCACAGGGAAACTATATGGGGGGTTTTGCTCACAAAAATAAAGATAAAAAAATACTAGAAATCAGTTTTTTTGATGGATGAAGAATAACAACTTTTTAAATTAATTATTATTTTCATTATTATTTTATGTTTAAATGAGAAAATGTATTTTTTAAAAATATTGAATTAGTGATTATTTTAATTATTGGAGTTAATTATTATTAATTATAATATGTATGGGCTTATATGTAATAAATATATATTATATAATGGACTGTCAAATTATATCCATAATGAAGTGATCAAATTTTATTTCGGATTTATTATATATCATGAAAAGTAGGTCATTTAATGTGTAAAATGCGTATTAATGACTTTATGATTCAGTGATGATCTGAATTATATAAAGTCTGATAATAATATAATTATGCTATTGGTTCCTAGAAAATATAATTATAGACAGTTTTCTGATTAAGCGGCAAATTCGTTAAGAGAGTTTTGGATTCGATATGGACCCGCTAAATAACTGCTCTCAGTTATATGAGCATCCATTATATATAGGGATATTGTTGGTTTTCAAAACGATTCTCATTTCTTCATTTTCTGCCACCCTTTCATTTCCCAATAGAGATCCATCTCTCTCTAAATAGAGTTTCAGAAGAGAAGAAATTGTTTGTGTCGATCCTCTCAATCGATCCATTGAGTTAGAGGAAGATCGCTGGAAGACTAAAAGAGTTCGGTGATCAACGAGGTTATGTCTTTTTAAAAGATCGACAATATGAATCAAAATAATATAATTAATGATTAGAGATTCACTAGAGGATCACGGCCATATAAAAATAACTAACATTAATAATCCAATAAAAAAATAATTTAGCTATTACTTCAAATTTTAAATTAGTGATTATTCTAGTTAACTCACCTCTTGATGCAAACACACTCTAATAATTCCTGTCCGAGACTTAAACATGAAAGCTTCGTTTACACGTACCTCCTCACTGTGTACAATTAATCAACAAAAATAATTGACAATTAAGCCCACTAATTAGGCGTCATTAATTGCACCTTTGAATCAAGGAAGAGCTAATTATACACTTGAAAAGGTAGGAGGTGCTACAGTTGTCGCTTACATGCAGATTTCAACTGAGCCTATTAAGCTAGTAATCCCATCAAATGACACTACGTGGCTTCGCTTCCCGATTCAGCCAGTATAGTATAGACACGAAATTAGCTCGATTTCATTGACAACGTGTAGACATTATCCTTAAGTCGGGCTCAATTTTCAAAAGTTGATTCTAGCGGATTTATAAAAGAGCTGAGGAAGGGTCTGATTTAATATTTTAAATGATCAAATTTAAATAATTTAATTTTTAAAAATGAGTCTGATTATTATTAAGTACTTCAAACTCTAGAGGCGGATAAAACCGAATAAGAAATGAAGGGTAAAATTTGATATATATATGAGATGTACTAATGTTTTATAAATATAAAATATTTTGTACTTCACGTTTATAAATATATTTTAAAATTCAAATGACGATCCAAACCGTTAAATATGATCTTCATATCAAAATCTCTTTGGTGATTTTTTGGATTTTTTTACTAGTTTTTTGAAGGGCTACAAAATTCATTGATATGACATCTTCTGGAACCATTCAATATCAATGATTTTATACCCCTTTAAATAAATAGCAAAAATATTTCAAAAAATATAAAATTTGACACCAAAGAGATTTTGATATGAAGATCATATTTAACGTTTGGATCGTCCATTTAAACTTTGAAACATGAGATATAAGCATGAAATATTTTGTGCTTTATAAAACACATTAGCACACATAATATATTTTTTAATTAAAAAATTCAAAATCGATGTGGCTTGAATACTTTAGATATAACGCGTAACAAATTTGAAATCATTTTAAGATTAATAGATCATCACAATATCATTTAAATTTCATCGTTAAAGTTTTAAATTTTATATGATGAAAGTTAAAATCTCTTTCAATTTTACTAAAAAAATACTCATTCAATCTAAATCATTAAAAATACATCTATGATTTTAAAATTTATATTTAAATAATATTTTTTAAAAATATTTCATAAACATTAGTTATTCATAAAGTTGATATGTATGTACTGGTGTACTCTAGAATAACATTTCAAAAAAATGAAGATGAAATCTTTACAAATCAACATACTACAGTTAAGTTTGTACATGAAAAGAGAGTGTCGGACGTGCTCTTTGACACTTTGTGCATCACGAGCCTCAAAGTTCTGGGATGAAGAAATTAAAAATCACATCGAAATTTTTGCAAGGCCAGAACCGTAGCAGTGCAAAGTATTTGATGCGACCGTGTGTATTGCTTGAGACAAACTGCAACCTTTTTCCAGTTTTTTGTACAGGCCCGTAAAAATGGTGTATTTATAGTATGCACGGGGAACTAAAGTACTGTCAATGGATATCCATAATCTGAAAATCCGATCCGAATCTGCATAAATGAATTTGTATAGAGATCCTTAAAATATATTCGTTAATTTATTGGATCCGCATATGAATTCTAGAAAATGATCCATCTAATATAATGGATCCGCATTTGGATCTTATAAGATTCGAATTCGAATCCGCTATGAATTCGATAAATAAATAAAATTATATCATATGTCAATTAATAAAATAGACATGTCCAATTTAGTTTAAATTAAAGAGTAATATTTATGTTTCACTTTGTGTTAATTCATAAAGTTGAATTGTAGTTATTGTATTAATTAGGTATATTTTATTATGTTATTTGATGCTTATTGTATGTTTTGAAAGTTATAACAAATAATTATGATTGTTGCTACGTTTATGATTTGAACAAATAATTTTAAGATTGCTATAATAATAAATATGGATTATGATTGTTGTTACGTTTGAAATACTTTTAAGATAACATGATAATTTTTCTCCTGTCATATGTTAATTATGTATTTTTAATATTATTATAATATAAGATCAAAAATATGATCTGAATCCGATCCGAAATTCATTATAATAGTAAATGTGGATTCGCATTTGGATTATCAAAATTTTATTAGATACTGATCCGCATATGGATCTTATAAATTTTTAATGAATTCGCATTTGAATCCTCCGGGATCCGATTCGAATTCGATCCATTGACAGCCCTACTGAAGCATGAGGTAATTTATAAAAATTTTTTATGGTGGTAATTGGCAAAAAAATTTCTGTGGAGATGTAAGAAAGATGTAATAATGAGTCATGTAGCAGAATCAGAAGTGACCAGGATGCAACGTAGGCCGAATAGAGCCTATGAAAGGATGACAATTTAAAGGCTAGAAGGAGAAAGGCTGAGAAGTGAGATCTGTTCTGAACTAATTTAGGCTTGATTTTGGAGAGAAGAAACCTGATTGAGAAGGGAAGTGGGGAGATTTAAAGTTCTTTGAATTAAAAAAAATAGTTTTAAATTTTTCGCATTGATTTTTCATCGAGATTTTATTTTTAATAAATTTTAAGATTCAAAATTCATATTTTCAATGATCATTACGAATTTCATTGTAAAATTAACGGTTTGAGAAGCCTTTAAATCAAATTTTTGGTTCAAAGGATTTTGATCCTCCCACTTCTGATCGAGAAATGGAAGATGGGATTAATAAAAAAAAACTCGAATCATGTGGAGAATCAGCTGGTATAAATGGAGGGCATAAAGGCATAATAATAAGTTTTACAAATAATTCGTGTTTAATTGGGTAAAATTATTCTGCTGAATAAATGGATGTTTTATTTCTTTCTGGATAACAGTTGTTATTTCGATCAGAACTGTCAGATTGAAAATTAAGAATTCAAATTGATTAATTTATCTCCGCTCTATCTCTTCGAGATGCGTCTGATTCGTCAATTTTTAATCTAACGGTTCTAATCGAAATAACAAAATCCTGTTATAAAAAAAAAAAAAAAAACAGCAGATTCAAACTCATTTGAACACCAACGCATTCATATATGGAGAGAGTGCATTTTGCAATTTAATCTTGGAAATAGCTGATCTTGTTTTCTAATGTCTCAAGGATCCCTTTGATTTATTTATTTTTATAAAAAGTGTGATAGACTTAGGCCATTAGCTTGTTAGCTAGGTGTTGTAGTTTCTTCTTTTCTCAAGTTCCAATTTAAATTAGTTAAATATTTTTTGAAATAGAGTTAAATTATTTTGAAATATAGTAAGATTTAATGTGGCCATTAAGTACCTATTTTTTACATAATTAATATTAATTTGAGATATATATACGACAAATTATTTTTGAACTACATTCATATTTTATTTTAATCACAATTTTTTTTATCTCGATGAATCATACATTTGGTACCCTGACATAAGATTGATGTGTTCGAGAGGATCCCGCCATGCCGCCATGCCGCCATGCTACTAGAGTGGTGATATGGTAAATAAGGGGCGTTGACGTGGGCTACCGTCCAAAGCACTCAAAGCATACAAGGATTCTCATGTAGGCTACGGCTGTAAACGAGTCTGCTCATTAGCTTAATAAGTGGAACTGAGCTAATTTGTTAATTATTTTTAAATTAAAAAATTTAATTTAAGATCAGCTCACTAAGTTAATTAATTAATTGAATTGGTTTATTAAGTTTTATTAAGACTAATTTAATAGTTAATAATATTTTTATGATATTTTATATTAAAATTTATATATAGATTATTAAAAATACTAATGATAAAATATTTCACACAATTTAATATATTAATTTAAGTACATATTATATTATAAACTATTTACTATATTAAAAGTTCATAATAAAAATATATAAATAATAGATAATAATATTTTAACGAATCTAACAAGCCGAATCGGTCTAAGCTTAAATTCGGCTCATTAACTTAACGAGCTTAATAAGCCAGCTTGTTAACGGCTTGATCCATTAATGAGCGAGTCAATAGCGAGTCGATCCCGAACGAGTCACAAGCCACAAGGTTTTTTGCCAGCCCTACAAAGACGGTTTTTTTAGGCTCCAGCTTTTTTAAAGGTATGTTTGGATGATGGAAGAATCAGTGTAAGAATAATATTTTTTTTAGTTATTGATTGAGAATAGTATAAGGTTAGTGATATTTTGTGAAATGTGAGAATTGAGGTTAGTGATATTTTAAAAAATATAAGAATTGAGATAATAGTTAATATTTTGGATTAGTAAAATATTATTTGGATGGATTAGTAGAATTTTCGTTGAATTAGTAAACAAGAATAATGCTAAACAAAGCTTTTATTGGGTTAGCAGAATAGTAGCTAATTTTAACTATTTTGAATAGTAATTTTGTGTTTGAATATCATGTGCTATTCCGAGTAGCTGCTATTTTGGTTAGTATAAAAATTTGTATGAGCAAAATGGTTTGTAGATTTCATATTACATACTTCCAATGAATGAACTATGAATTAAATTCATATTTAATTTATAAATATGATTTAATAGTTGGTCTTTCAAAACAAAAATGCTTTAATTGAATCAAATATTCATTTTATCAGGTGGACAATTTTAATTTCGTGAGGTGTGAATCCAACCATTAAATTTGGTCCGTTCTGTCTTAAACTTGTAGTTGGACTAGAAATAAATAATTGTCAGAATAAAAATGTTTAACTTCTCGTCCTTGGACCTTAATAAAGGTACAATTTTGTTTCTTTCTAATCAGTGCTAAAATTACAGAAGTTGAAAGCCCAATAAATGATTTCATTTAAGAACGGACGCAGCGATTTCAAATTTTACAAGTTTTAGCCCAAAAAAGGTTCCTTTGAAAGTAGGCTACGGTCGGAATATAGATTTTCAATAAAGGTCGTTAGCGAGGCTTCATGCACTAAATTAGGCCATTTCAGAACATGGGGCCATGTGTGCGCGCGTGTGTTTTGCCCAACACATAAAATAATATATTCTAAATCTAAAGATTTATATTATAATCTTTACGTACTTTAGCCGTTAAGATATGAATTACATATGAATACCGTGAGTTTAAGTTCACGAACACCTTCTGTGAGTTTAACTCAAAAAACATATCAAATAATATCCAAATTTTAATTTATCATGCTCATTAAATTCTTTATATGAAAATCTTGTGGGATGCAAATATTTGGAGTGTTTTGAGTTTTTTAAGTCATGATTTTTAATTTTTGAAAATTTGTTCTAAAAAAAATAATAATAATATATTCAATACTTGAACATCATTTTAAAAAATTAAAAACAGTGACTTAAAAGCTCAAAACACTCCAAATCTTTACATCCCATAAGATTTTTATATAAAGAATTTAATGAGGATGATAAATTAAAATTTGAAGATGATTTGATGTTATTTTTGGAGTTAAGCTCACGGAATGCATTTGTGAGTTTAAGCTCATTGTATCATTATTCTCTCTCTCTTTATATATAGTGAGACTATGATGCTTCATGAAGCATAAAATCTCCCGTTGTTTGCGTCCATTTTTCGAATTTAAAAGTTAAATGCCGATTCAAACCCAACACCACACTTGGAAGGCAACTGGTTTATGAGATCATACCGCAAGCCCTTAGTTTTTGCACTGAAGATGCTAATAGGAGTCGATGTTTTGCCTCGAAACAAACTTCCCATATACGGTTGGAGCTGATAGTGGGCTAGAAACAAATAACTTCTGGGCCTTAGGCCTAAGGTCACAAGTAAAAGAATATTTTATGACATTTTGGACCGACACCACACCTGTAACTATTTTCACAAGATGTCTCTGAAATGGCTCATTCCATAAATATAACACCCATATTTTCTTTTCAAGTATAAACAGTTCATTGTGAAAAAAGTAATATATTTCTATTACATAACGGCCCGTGATTGATATAAAATTGAATAAATGAAAAAAAATCGTGATAGATTAATTTATAATATATAAATAATTTAAATTAATACGTGCTTAAATATTAAAAATAGACAAAAATAAAATGGGAGGAATTGAGTTTAGAAATAGCTCGTGATCGATAATGCAAAATGCATTGAACTAATAATGCTTTCGCCGTTCACGTGTGAGGCTTCTCGATCGGAATATACAATTCTAGGGATGCTATAATTAGCTTTTTTCCGTGGTCACGACTTCGAGATGGATTATGGGACTGCCATTTACTTTGGAACATGCAATATTATTGTATAGAAATTGGATATTATTATTTAGAGTGAGTATTCTCCATAATACTTTATAGTAAAATAATTATCTGAAATCGTGACGGGTTTTAAATTTGTGTCATGAGTTGTCTGAAATCAATATTCATCTTTAAATACACGGATCATTTTATTTGAACACTTTATCCACGATAAGTACCGGAGGATGTGAGTACTTGAGGAAAACATAAATACATTTCTTGGTCGACCCTATATAGGCTGATAATAATTAATTGGGACAAATGTACTTTAGTGCAATCTCAAACACATCCTCAGAAATTAGCAACTGAAGAACGTTTCAGCTGTTATAACTATTCTTAATATTTGGGTAGCAGCCGAGATCCTTTCAATTAATTATAAAAATGGATCTTCATTATTTGTATTTTTTATATAATTATATGAATTAGTCTATGGTGCTACACATAGTTAATGATTAAAATTACTACGGACTATAAAATATAGCAATAATCTCTAAATTTTAATTTATGAGTCTCAATAAATTATTCATATCAAAATCTTATAGGATACAAAAAAATTATGTTTGAAAATTTTGAAGTATTTATTTTTAATTTTTTAAGATTACTCAATAATAATAATAATAATAATAATGATGATAATAAATGTTTTCTAGGTCTTTTCAAAAATCCAAAAATTAATACTTAGAAAATTCAAAACATATAATTTTTTTATATCCTATCATATTTTGATGTAAAAAATTTATTGAGATCTATAAATTAAGATTTAGAAATAATTTAGCTATATTTTAGAGTCCGTAATAAATTTAATCATTAACTACGTGTAGCGCCTGAAAATTAATTTAACCATGAGTCATAAATAATTATATCTAAAATATTAATAAAAAAATTAATTTAACCATGAGTCATAAATAATTATATCTAAAATATTAATCAAAATAAATTTTTTGTTGATTTTATCTTGTCTGTGTTTCCCAGCATCTTCCCGCATGGTACCATTGATAAGAGGCTGCTGATTGTTCACTAAAGATTCATGTGCACACAGTAGAATGAGAAATACTGGTCATGGTCGGCTTAGTGGATGTCAATGTCTTGTTGGTTTGGAGAACAAAAAAGAAAGAAAAAGAAATAAAATTTCGAAAGGCAGCTAGACAAGCCAACTAAATTGTCCAATTTATTTAATCAATGCATACGTAATTCAAGCATCCAACAATATGTATCGTTTGAGCCATATCGCTTTAATATAACTAAAATTTTTAGGAAAAAAACAACATAAAAGAAAAAACGCATCAGAAGTATACAATATATCTGAATCAAATTTAATTAATGTATGTAAATGTCTAGAATAACAAAATAACTATCGAAATCACTGAGAATGCCGCCCTTCATAACAGAGACAAGGATAACAGTTGCTTTTGGCTGTACGGAGAGGCGGCAGCCATTCTCGTCTTCCTTTTCTGGAGAAACCGTTGCAGAGATTGTTTCATGGAGAGTTCTGATGGTTGAATCGGTAGCAGCACTGCTTGTGAAGGTGCAGAAACATTCTGATTTGTTGCATCTTTGTGCTCGGACATCTTATTGTTGTTGTTGTTTTCTTGAATTTGTGGTTTCTTTTCATCCTCAATCTGTTTCATCGCTGAACATATAATTACTCTTGCCTGTTCGAGAGAAAAAAAAATCAAGTTCAATAACAGATATTTGTGGAACCAATGGCGGAACCAAGTGATGAGTTTGGGGTCCCAGAACCCACTAAAATTTTAAAAAACTCAGGGACTATATTGAAAAAAGGTCAAGGACTCTAGTGAAAAAGAGCAAGAATCTCAAAATTCAAGGATTCTAGTGAAAAAAGCAGAGATTTAGTAAATTGTCATTAAAATTTTTTATGAGATCCCATTGAGTTAATATTCTGACTATGTCACTGTGTGGAGCACAAAAAGAAAAGAATCAGTCAATGTTTTAATGTGTAGATTAAGAGAAAAATTAGATCTTCTGGAGACGAAATATATGGTGGTGCTTAACAAAGCTATGATGCTCAAAAAATTCATGGTGACCCATGAAATTGTACTTTAATCAATATACTTCCTAATAACATGGAGCCCAATATATTGGAAAATTAAGAATAGTCAATTGGGTTGTTGAGTGTTGACTTAGTAGTGCGCCAATCTCCATACAGCAAGATACTTTTTCTTAGGGAGAATGATACATCAAGATGCTTGTTACTTTTTTAATTTACTCGGTGCCTTGAAGTCAAAAAGTTTTAAAAAAGTAGAATTAACTTTTGTGACAAGGAATTTGTCTACCAAAAAAGGAGCCTGTCTACAAATTGGAGGTGGTCTATTAAGTAGACGGCCACCTTACTTTTAGGTTTCGATCTTTGTCAACTTACGTAATGAAAAAGGAAATTTCAGAACTCCATTATATTTGGGCATAAGAAAGGAAATAAAAGAGCTAGATTAACTGGTAAATACTTAATTTGGAACAAATTACAGTTTTATCGTATTTTCATCATGAGAATCGAGAGATCTGGCTGGTGCATTCACTATCCTCAATAAATTTTTTTTCTTAAGATAATGCTTGAAAATCAAATTGCATACAAAACCAATCATTTGCGTGACAGAGGTAATATTTCTTGATCGGGGTAACGGAAAAGTTGTTATTTTTTGTTGAGATATATATAAGTAAATAAATGTTTACTTCAAAATATTTTTTCTAAAAAGATAGGATTCGTATAAACCTAACATATATTATTTTTTATGTGATTTATTTAATCTTGAACTTATGTCACTCCGTACAAAAATGAGACTCATTTAACATATGTACTAGATGTCTATAAACCTAACATATATTATTTTTTATGTGATTTATTTAATCTTGAACGTACGTCACTCCGTAAAAAAATGAGACTCATTTAACATATGTACTAGATGTCTAGATCAGTGATTGATTCATTACTATTTGTATTAGGTCCATATAAATTTACTCTAATATTTTTAAATAAAGAAAAATTCCCACGAAAGCTTAAACCCGAACAAGATATCTGTTACATGACTTATATGCTAAATTTGCTGAAATGGAAATATATATATATTTTTTCAATTTCGTTGAAAGTGCAAATTTTTTTTTGGTAACAATCATGCCTTTTTGAATAAAGTAATTTTTGAGACAAAGGTGGAGGTCAATCATTTCAATTTGATTTTTAAACTGTAATATTTTAAGTCGAAGGTATTTTCTTAATTAATACCTAAACCAAAATTGATTCTCCATTTTCGATCTTAAGTTTACAGAGAAGCAACAATAGTTCTAGAAATTTTTATATTTAATTTGATTTTCGAACCAATTTATCGTGACAGTTAGGAAATATTTGTGATTTGAATGCATTGGCAACAAATGGGTAGCAATTTAGTCACACATATTTATGCGATAGAAATAATTAGCTGTGTTTGCATTGTTCAACTCCTGCTTTACTACTGTACAGGAATCTATTAAGCAACTAATCAGAATCGTCACATCGATCTAAGAAAAAAAAATGTACTAAAAAGACCATATATATATATATATATATAAAGAAATCTACTCATATATAGAGTAAAACTAGCATATTCATAGGAGTACAAAGCCCTTCCGTGATTCTAACTCAAAAAATATATATCAAGTGATCTCCAAACTTTGATTTATCACTCTCATTAAATTTTTCATATTGAAATATTGTGGGATTCAAAAATTTGAGGAGTTTTGAGTTTTCTAAGTCACTCTTTTTAATTTTTGAAAATAATATACAAATATTAAATATTTTATTATTATTTTTAGAGTTGATTTTCAAAAATTAAAAATAGTGACTTAGAAAATTTGAAACACTCCAAATTTTTGTACACTATAAGATTTCAATATGAAGAATTCAATGAGAGTGATAAATTAAAATTTGGAGATCATTTGATATATTTTTTGAGCTAGGATCACATAGGGGCTCTGTGCTTCTAGAAGCACGCTAGCTTTACTCTCTCTCTCTCAGTTATGCTATGGCTAGTCGCAAAGTACAAAATATTTTTGTATTTCACGTCATATTTCTCATTTTCAAATACAAAAATATCGATTCGACCATTCAAAGTGTTCTTCATATTAAAATATATTTTAAAACTAAATTTTATATTTTTATTTTTTTTTCTATTTTTTTGTTTATTAGAAAATTAATTATTCTTATTGAAAACCTTAAACTCAATGCATTTTCAACCCTATAAAAAATGGAACAAAATTTCCAAAAAATAGAAGATTTCCAAAAAATATGGAGAAAACTTTAAATGGTCGGATTAGCATTTTGAATTCAGAAATAAGAGATACGATGAGAAGTACAAAAATATTTTATACTTCGTGACTAATCGTAGCATAACTCATACATAGTGACAAAACAAATTAATATTTTGGAAGAGGAAACTAAGACACAAACCTGAGTCTCAGTTACGTCAAGTACGCGCACCTCCCCATTGAAGAAGATTGTCATCATCTTCTTCGTGATTTCATCTCTTGGAGAGTTATCATGGCTGGGGCCTAACTTGAGAGAGAGCTCCGGTTCAGATCGCACTCCTACCATTTCTCCTGACCTCTCCGTCCTCCTCTTCTAATTGAAATGACATGGATTTTTCTGAGGAGAGAGATGCTTGTTATATGAGGTAGGAAAAAAATGTAGGCAATAGTACTCTTTGCTTCATACACGTTTGTTACTTGGGCGAAAAAAATAAAGGAATAAAGCACGTGCTGCACGGGGTTTTCGTGCGCCGAAAAATTCCTCCGTCGTCTAATCGGCTTGGGCTCTTGAGCCGGTTGCTGGAGCCAGCGGAACCCGGTTTATCTGTGGCTGTACTGGTGTAATTCTTCCCTGACGCTGACTGCGCGTTAATTATCTACTCTTTTTAGGCCAACCCCCACATTAATTAAAGTGATACTTCAAGCATACAAATCGCTTTTTTATTGGTACTCGTTCCGAATAGATAATTAAATTAGTTTGTTCTTTTCATTTACAAGCTTGATGATAAATTAGACCATTTAATTAATAAAAATGAACATCCTTTTATGCTCAAATATGTAGACCTTTTCATTCGTACTTCTATAAAAAAACTACTGAATAAAAATAAATAATTAAATATTTTAATAATATATATATATAATAAATTTATGGAGAAATTATGTACACATTTTTTTTTCAAAATGCTAAAAAGTTATATAACAATAAATGATATGCTCAACTATAAGCCAATATATATAAGTCATATAAAATTTAGGCACATCACTCGTATTTTTTTAATTGGGCAGAGAGGAAAATGGATTATGATTGCATGAGCCATTTGTTTAAATAATGAAGAGAAATGAACAAAATTAATAGTAGAGAGTATATGATGTAACATAGCCAGAAGGTTTGATAATTTATATATATAAATGCATTACGTTGTTTTGTAAAGCAAAAAATTGTTTTTATTTTGAGGTGAGATTTCATATCTCGACAACTCAAATGCTCAATCTAAGTATTAAACTTCATCATTTTTTGAGCTTTCTAGTTATTTTTAAATTATTGTTAAAATCAGCTTTGTTTATCATAAAAAAAATATCTATTTCAGGGCTATTTTTTAAAATAATTTAAAAATAGCTATAAGGCTAAAAAAATCATAAAATGTAACATCTCACAAAATTTTGACATAAAAATTATTGAGCAACTTAGATTGATTAATTCAGCCATCGAGATATGAAATCTCACCTCAAGGAAATATTTTTTTTTGCTTTGCAAAGCACCATAATTCATCTCTCTTTTTTCTCTCTCTCTCTCTCTCTCTATATATATATATATATATATATATATATATATAGTTGAATTATGGTGATATACATAGCACGGATCGTCCATGTGCTATAGATAATTATTTTTGGTCTTAAAGTCTAAATGGTCTATCAAAACTATTCAAAATGATTTAAATATGAAAATCTAATAGGGGACCAACTTTATATTTTTTAATTTTTAATTTTATTTTTTAGATAGTTAGAAAATCACTTGATTTAATTATTATAAGCTGTTCAAAAGACTGATTTTCTTAATATAAAAAAATAAAAAAATTCTAAAAAAATATATAATATTTGCTCTTCGATTAGATTTTTTATATGTAAATGATTTTCAAACGGTTCGGAACGACCATTTAGATTTTGATATATATATATATATATATATATATATATATATATATATATATAGTGTTTGTCTAGCATACTTCCGTTAGCATTTCAATCGAAATGCTAACGAGTCAAATTTTAATTTTTCATGTTCATAATTTTAATTTAAGTTTCTTAATAAAATAATAATAAAATATTGAATTATGTATTTTTTCATTCTATTATTAATTTAAAGTCAGAAATGATCGATTAAAACTACTTAATCTAATCTCTATATCAAAATCTATTAGTAAACTAAATTTTGTATTTTTTAAAATATATTTGCTATTTTTTTGGATAGGGGGAAAATCATCATTTTTGGATGAACTGGAATTCTCAGATCAAGTCATTTTCTCCACAGTAGAAAAAATAGCAAAATAATTCTAAAAAATATAAATTTTGGTTTACTACTAGATTTTGATATGAAGATTAGATTAAATGGTTCAGATCAATTATTTCTGACTTGAAATTAAAAATAGAGCGCAAAGCACCCAAAGCCTACGTGCTTTGCAAAGCACCATAGTTTTGGTTTACTACTAGATTTTGATATGAAGATTAGATTAAATGGTTCAGATCAATTATTTATATATATATATATATATATATATATATGAGTAAAACTAATATGCTCATAGGAGCACCGAGTCCCTCCGTGATCCTAGCTCGAAAAATTTATTAAATGATCTCTCAATTTTAATTTATCACTCTCATTAAAATTCTTCATATTGAAATCTTATGGGGTACAAAAATTTGGTGTGTTTCAAATTTTCTAAGTGGCTCTTTTCATTTTTTTTAAAATAATGTACAAATATTAAATATTTTATTATTATTTTTAGAGTTGATTTTAAAAAATTAAAAAGAGTGATTTAGAAAACTTGAAATACTCTAAATTTTTATACCCTATAAGATTTCAATATGAAGAATTTAATAAGAGTGATAAATCAAAATTTAGAAATTATTTGATATATATTTTTGAGCTAGGATCATAGAGGAGCTCTGTACTCCTAGGAGCACGTTAGCTTTACTCTCTCTCTCTCTCTATATATATATAGAGAGAGAGAGAGAGAGTTAGACTATTGTGAAAACGTTTGCATTCCGAGCCCATTTGCATACGGCTCAAATTTTATCGTAACACGTCCGAAATTCAAAATGATCATTCTCATTAAATTCTTCATATCAAAATATCATGGGATACAAAAATTTGGGGTATTTTGAGTTTTCTAAGTATTTATTTTGGATTTTTAAAAATCAGCACTAAAATAATAATAAAATATTAAATTATTGTTGCTGATTTTCAAAAATCCAAAATAAATACTTAGAAAACTTTATATATCCCAAATTTTTGTAGCCCCTAATATTTTGCTATGAAGAATTTAATGAGAATGATAATTTTGAATTTCCGATGTGTTACGATAAAATTTGAGCCGTATGCACTTAAGCTCGAAATGCAAATATTTTCATAATAGTCTAACTATATATATATATATAGAGAGAGAGAGAGAGAGATAGAGAGAGAGAATTAGGCTATGGTGCTTTGCAAAGCACAAGAGTGTTTTGTGCTTTACGCTATATTATTAAATTTAAGTCAGAAATTATCGTTCAAAACCGCTCAATCTAATCTCCATATCAAATTCTACTAGTAAACCAATATTTGATGTATTTTTTGATTGTTTTTGAACTTTTTAAGCCACCATTTTTAATTTTTAAATATGATGTTTAATATTAAATATTTTAGTATTATTTTTAGAGCTGATTTTTAAAAATTAAAAACCTTGACTAAAAAAGCTCAAAACACTCTAAATTTTTGTATCCCACAAGATTTTCTTGTAAAAATTTAATGAGAATGATAAATTAAAATTTAGAAATGATTTGATGTACTTTTTGACTTAAGCTCACGGAAGACCTCCGTGAGGTTAAGCTCACAGAAGACCTCCGTGAGTTTAATCGCACAGTATCTTTACTATATATATATATATATATATATATATATATATATATATATATAAAACACTTCGGTTGAAACACTTATGATCTAAATTTCAAAACTTAGTGTATATATATACACATATTATGAATTATGATTTAATATTAGCATCATTAATTTGGTAATTAAGTAGCATTATATAAACAAGTATTGAAAAACTAATATGATTAGTAACAATATTAATGTTATCTATAAGTTTTCTAGTAATTAGCAAATTTGAAACCGAATTGAATACATATTTTTGCTAAGTAAACTAACTTTTTATTGCAAAATGGACACAGCTTTTATGCTTTATATGGAAGGTATCTAATGTTTGTAATGACAAGTTAAATAACCGAACATAAATTTCTGAAGTTTGACATAAAAAAATTATTTTTGTACAATGTATTATGTAGTTGTGCAGCCCCAATTATTCAACACCCTTATAGTGGTAGAAACATTTCGGATCAGCTTTTTTTATTACTTAGATCGGTCACAATGTTAAATAATAGGGTATTTTTTTTCTTCTAAAAGGCACTCTATTTGATATTTCATCCATTTTTATTCACTCAATTTCAAATTATTCATTTTTAGTCCCTCAATTTAATCATCTATTCATATTTAATCCCACCAATAACTTTTACATCCAATATAAAGCTTCCGTCTCTTCTTTTTACCCCTTTCTCAATCTCTTCGTATAAATACTACAGACTGTAATTTTTTTTCTTTTTTGCTCTTCCTCTTGTTTGTAGAAGCTATCTTCATTTTTGACTTTGTTTGTTTGCTGCATATTAGATCAGTAAACTTTCTCTGATTGTTATTATTAGTTTTATTCTTCACACCTTCGTTGGATCTATGTCCTTTGAAATTTTATCACGAATCATTCTTCAATTTCACCTCAATTGAAAGTTTAGAGCTCCTAAATTAGAAATTTTGTAGACGGTCTAATGTTGCTCACTGGCTGAGGAAGCATCACATTATATTGGTTAACTAATTGACAATTTTAACATAGTTTTCTGAAATATATCATGTTATAAATTGTACCATGTGGGCAAAAGCAATAGCAGAGAAGTCAGTGTGTTGTTTTTAATTCATCTTGTATCAAATTCTACAACATCAATCGTAATTGTCAAAGAATAATTTAGAAACTAAATTATAGCTTGTAGAGGTCATTATAATTGGAACTATATTATTAAAATTTACTGGCCCAACATGTGAGGCTTAGTTATAGTCTAAATAGTAATTTAGTTTAGTATATGAACTTATAATACAAGTACAATTTAGAAAAGAAAGAGATGAAAACAGTAAATTTATTTAAAAAAAGTTGAGACAGGTGTTTTGTTTTATAAAACGAAAAGAGAAAAACTATATGCTACAGGATTGGGAAGTGAGGCAATCGTCGTGACTATTATAATTAAGAAAGAGATTATTAAAAGACGGTAAGACCCTGAAATTTCAGTGGCGGCACAATATTCTGATTTGGTATGTTGAGATATCATTCAATCAAAGAGGTCCTCGTAGAGTAGGCACTTTAATATGGAATGAGCATATATTAATAGCGTGAGCAGAAAAATAAATATAGATTGAGAAGGGAGAAAAAAAGAAGAGGTAAGTTTTGAAATAGACGAAAAAGTTAACAAAGAGATTAAATATAGATAAATCATTAAATTGAATGATTAAAAATAGATAATTTAAAATTGAGTGACTATAAAAGAATAAAATATAAAATTCAATAAAATATTAAAATATCCTAAATAATATGTTAATTAATTTTTATTATATTTAACAAGGGATTGACTAACAAACCCCGGAGCAAATCCTCTAAGAAAATTCTCATACTTAACTTTTCATTTTTGACAAAAAAAAATACATCCTCTGTAATTAATTTTTCATTTTTGACAGAAAATACATCTGTCTACATAAGTGAATCGGATAAACAAGTCAGATATTTATATAAGTGAGTTAGGTATTTAGATATGTGACTCGGGTATTTAGATATATGACTTAGATATTTAGATATGAGACTCAGTTATTTAGATATGAGGTTTATGTATTTAGATATATAACTTAGGTATTTAGATATGTGATTCAGTTTTGTTGTAAAATAATAGCAAGATAGAGAAAAATAATTTCGAAAAATAAAGTCACATGGGAGAAAAATGATAAACATCACATGGGTTGTACGAAAAAATATACGTGACTGATGAGAGAGAAGAAAAATCTCAGAAAATAAAAAAAGACCTGAGTATTATATATATTTCTCAGGTATTTAGATAGATGAATTAGATATTTAGATATGTGAACTGGATAATTAAATAGGTGAACTGGGTATTTAGATAGGTGAATAACGTATTTAGATAGAAAATGTCAAATATAAAAAATGAATCAGGTATTTAGATATATGAACGCGATATTTAGATAAGTGAATTAGATAGATGAGCTATGTATTTATATAAGTGAATCAAATATTTAAATAGAAAAAGATAAATATCACATGGATTGTACGAAAAAATACATTTGACAGATGAGTGAGAATTTTTTTTTTGGGAAATAAAAATGACTTTGATATTTATATATATATGTATCAGATATTTAGATAACTGAACTAAATATTTAGATAAATTAGCTGAATATTTAGATAAAAAAATGATAATATCACATGAGCTACATAAGATGTCATGTTATACGGAGAGTCACGCTATATAGAAAAATAAGTGAAGGATTTTCTTGAGGACGAAAGCTTTGAGATAAAAAGATTTTCTCATTTAGCAATTGTGTCTTTCAATTCATGGTGCATGAGACGGCATTCTACAGTCTATACCAAACGTGACATAGAGAAATCAAATTTGTCATGGATTGGTTGGCCACCAGTTGTATGTGGGGCAGGAATCATGGGAGTGGTTTTTGTCTCCTTTGAAATTCAGAATACTTATCACTCTATCTAAAGTTGGCAAAACTTGACCGGCCAGACAAAATCGTCCAGACGGATTTGAATTCGATCTAATTCAATTGAAATTAAATAATTTATAATATAATTAAAATTAATGTAAAATCTGAAAATAGTTAATATATAAATTGATCCAACTCAACTCAATTCGATTTGATTTCTATTCGACCCGTCCAATTATCACCTCTAATTGTATCAAATTCTATTCTCATTGTGAAAATAAAAATAAAAAATAAAAAAAATCATTGTGAGAAATAAAAATCAAAATTCGAAAAATGAACTAAAAAATGTATAGTTTAGACTCTTATCTTTAATAGTTAAAAAAAGAAGTTTGAAAGTTCTACATTTTTTTTTTGCATTTTGCGAGCACCATAAAAGTTGGGGGTTAATCTTCTGATATGTCACTGAATTTCGATGTTTATCTATATTTGATTACTGAACTTTCATTTATACGTTTTTAATCACTAAACTTTGATGGTTATTCATATTTGATCACTTCTATTTGCTTTGTCATTTAAAAATAATTGAAATGAAATTATATTTATTGGCAAAACTAATTGAAATGAAAAAATATATAAATAAAATAAAATTATATTTAATTTTTATTAGTTTTTTAATTATCTTTACATAAAAAATAATAGGAGTGATTAATATGAATAAAAAAAATTAAATAATTAAAAATGAATAAATAAAAAAAAATCAGTAATAAAAAATGAATAAAAATCAAAATTGAGCTACTAGAATATTAGCCCTAAGGGCCCGTTCGATTTGGTGGTTTGCATCACGCAAACCATGGCTGTAACTTTATTAGACTTTTGAGTGTTCGATGAGCTGATGAGAAATTTGGTTTTGTACAGTTTTAACTATGGCTGTAGATAAGTTCACAATAGAAATTAAGTTCAAAAACAGGTTTTAGAAAAATCTATTATGACTGAATTTTCGCTCGTGGTTTGCTCCATTCTGAATCACGCAAGCAACAGCTGAAGTTTGGCTGATGCCAACCAAAATTATAAAAGAGAACACGCCCTAAAAGTTGGCTCCGACGTTTGTTCAATTTATCACGTGAGCTAAAAGTCTAAAACACCAGGCGACGAGCAACAGTATTCCATGTCAACTGGGTCCCTTGAGGGTTGTACAATTTTATATTTTACTGTGTCGTTACGAGATATACTATTTTCAATTCGTCGGCCTAAAGATTCATGCGGTAACAGAAAAATAATAATAAAAATAAGTTGGCCTGAAGATCTCATCCGGAATTGTCTTGCTCTGACAATAATTATTTTTCAACTTCTGTTTGACAAATTAATTTCTTATCATTTTACTGTTTGCTTTGTTTTTATATGACTAGTAGGTGTATTACATAACTAGAAGGCGCCCCAAAAATTGTTGAATAAGTATATTCAAGATCTCGTGTTGGTTTGGTACATTTGTTAATTATTTTGGGTTCAATTTTTGTAGACAGTGAGTTTAAAAGGTAGAATATATACCCATTCTTACTATATAGTATTGAGTAAAAAAATGATAAAATCATTACTTAAAAAGTTTACCAAAAAAAATTATAAAACCATACTTGTCAATATTCTCGAAGATCCAAATATTAAAAAAAATGCACTTTAGATAGACTATTTTTGACGGTTTAATGAGTAACAAAAGATAAATTACATACATATTATTACTAAGCAACATATAATGAGAAACATCAAATTATGATTACGCCAAAACGTAAAAGCTAGACCTTTTTTGCATAATATTTCATTTACTTCTTTTTTTTAAAGCGACAAAATAGTCACCCACTTTTATTTCTTCCGAAAGTAATACATTTCATTGAGTTCTTGTTACAAAACTTCCCACTTATCATAATTTAAGCATCAAGGAATGGATTAATATTTTCAGTAAAAATATGATTTAATAATTAAAAACATTTGTTATAACAAAATAATGAACGAAAATTTTATAAAATACTAAAGAACATCTTTGTTCATGAATCTCATAATTAACAGTAAAAATGACATAAATATAATTCGTAACGAAGCACAAATTGACTAAATAGAAAAGTTTCAATTGACATGTAATATTTGTATATATTTCTCACATTTTGGAACTCAATGGACATGATCAAAGTATGCTTTAAAGTTACTTAAAAATATGTTAGTGTTCCTGCGGAACATGAAAAAAATTGAAAACACACACATTCCTCGTCCTATGAAAGATAGCATATCTTTGACTTATATGTTGAAAGAAAAGAAAAACATATTGATAGATCAACATTTTAATTATTGCAAACTTGCGTTGACCTTAATTACTGCCTTAACAGACACGTCTCATATGTAAAATAAGGGCTAGTTAGTGGCGACCGACATAGAAATCAACTCACAATATTGACAATATTACTACCACCAATTACCATGCTTATTCTCATGCTTTCAACGTTTCAATGAATGCCTATTTTACTTTTCCAAAATAAAAATTATGCAGCGTCCATCCTAAATAAAAGATTATATTTTAGAATTCCGATTTCGTTATTTAATCATCATATTAAGTGGTTGAACTTGATGCGTCTTTCATCAAAAGACTATACTACGTATATACACATCGGTTGCAAACGGATCGGATTCACACATCGGTTGCAAACGGATCAGATTCAGACGGATAATGTTTTTACTGTATCCATATCCGTTATAATTTTTCAGATACGGATCAGATATTGGACGGATACATATATAAATACGGATATATTTCGGAATATATATATAAATACGGATATATTTCGGATATTAAGTAAAAATATTATATATATCATTAAAAAAATAATTGCATATTATTTTTTGATAGAATTATTAATTATAAAAATTAAATATTAATTATTATTATATTAGTAGTTCAAATATGTCAATAAATTATTAAAAAATATAATATATTAGCACAAATTATTGATATTTTAAAAGAATGATTTATGGATTTTTTATCAAAAATGACAATTTGATCTAAGTACAGAAATTATAAAGAACACTGAAAATATTAACGGATTTCGGTTTAAAATGCCTACGTCTCCGGGTCTCACCCCACTAACGGGATGCCGCTTTATTACTAAAAATTCAGTTACAAACAAGAAGCTTTAGTTTCTTCACAATATAAGTGCAAGAAGACTAAAAACTGTAAAAAACAACAACAAAGGAGCACTCAAGGCTCAAAGAAACTGTAGTATAACTGCTGAGAGAAGATTTGAGACAAAACTCAAAGAAGTGTTGAACTGAAGAATGCACAAGAATTTCTTTTTTAATTTGGCTAATTCAAGATCTATTATTCTTGTAACTTGCAAGGAAGGAAATGAGTTCTTTTGGTTATAGTTGAGTGCTCTGGGTTGCTAGAAATGTTGATTATTTTTAATTAGTTAGTCTACTCCAAGAACATTACTTTTTATAAACCATTAACAGAGAACTGATATTCTTATGCCGAGAAACGTTATAACGTTTCATCAATCATTATAACGTTTATGTATTGAGAATCTTGAGTATCCAAGAATACCCCTTATCAAAATTATATATAACGTTATAACGGTTAAAAAATGAATAGGATGAATCGTTATAACGATATAAAGAAATGTTGAATGCTTTACAAAAACGTTTCAACGCTTTGACTGTTTGACCAACCTTCTGACCGGTCTACTGATCTTCAGAAATATTATAACGATTCACTGAATCGTTATACGTTTCATGAATTGCTGAACGCTTTACAAAGCGTTACATAACGATACACTCTATTAAGTTTGGTTCATTTCTGCTCACAAAGAACTTAGAATATTTTTGAGTAGGTGTATTGATTCGTTATAACGCTTGATGAAGTGTTACGTAACGATATACTCTGTTAATTTTGGCTCATTTATGCTCACAGAGAACTTAGAATATTTTTTAGATGTGTATTGAATCGTTATAACAATTGGGAGGAATCGTCATAACGGTTCTCTGCGACAGATAGCTCTTTCTTGCATAATTATGAAGAGTATAGGATTTTGAATTATACATGTACATTGAATATGATCCAATATCTTTATAGAAGACTCTGAATTGATCTTGATCATTTTTTTTTCATTTCCTTGAATCTTCTTAGAATCCTGTAATCAAATCTTAAGGAAAACTTATTAAATTCAATAATGTTTTATAAAATAACAAAATTAAAGAAATTGTTAAGTGTAACAATCTCTCCCTTTTTATTGTTTTATAAAACCAGATGTATGAAGACTTGAGCAAAATTTTCTCCCCCTTTTTGTAAAAATAAACAAAAAGTTTGAATATCACAATCGATATTTAACATAAGATTACTCCCCTTTAATCTTTGCTCTCTCTATCTCCATACACTCGTTGCAAATAAAATGATAAAGTAAGAAAAATAATGAGATAAAAGCAACAGGCCATAGTAAACTGTCCCTTAAAGATCAATTATAATATCTTGAATAATAAAAAAATATAACACAATAATATAGCAAAGACAATTCAAATATTCAAACATAAATATTTAAGACATTACATAGACATGCAAAATTCAAACAAGTTATAACATACAAAACCATAATAGTCAAAGCATAACTCTCATCTCACAAAATGGTAAAACCAAATTAAAAGATCAAAGATCAAAGAAATCCTAAATAAACAGAAATGGGTCTTCATGCTTGATCCGGTGTGTCGGTGGAAGTGACCTCTTGTTCATCCTTCATTTCAGTTTCTTTTTCTTCCTCCTCTTCTTTCTCTTGACCCCGTACATTAGAATCATCAGCCATTTCCATGTCAACATTACCCGATTCTAAGTTAAAATCCATGTCACTCGTATTATCCATCAATTTCCATACTTATTAACCCAATTAGTTTGAAAGTTATGTTGTCAATCCTCCATGCGGGTTAAATTACCTTTGAGTGTGGAAATTTCATTATTGATATTTACAAATTCATTGTTCACAAGGTTTTAAAAAAAATTGTTGGTTCAAGTTCATATGATACATGAATTGAACAATATATCCAAAGTAGTCTTGCATAGAACTGGTTTATGGTGGAGCAAGGTAGGGGTCAAATGAAATTTTATATAATCTGGTTCAAAGGTAAAATTTAGTATGGTTGCATACGAAGGAAGTTGGGAAGAAGTTTTGGCTTCTTGAGTTGGTTCGGGTTCCAAGATAGGTTCATCTGAATTAGGATAAGTATATTGGTTAACCTTAGTATTTGAATCCTCTATCTAACTATTGATCGGGTATTTATGGTTTGGAGTCCATACCGGTGGTTCACCAATCGAGTTATTAACCCACCCAAGATTTGGCAATTCATGAAACAAGTTGGTGGGGTGAATCATATCTCTTTGCAGTATATCCCTTAAATGCAACCGTAGGATTCGGGTAATAAGATTAACATATTTTAAATTTACATTTTTGACTCGATATGCATGCTTCATATGGTTTATGATAATAAATGGAATACAAAATTGCATATCCATTGAAACGAGATGACGCAAATAGAAAATGGAATTTATTGCCGTATTAGTTTTCAAAGTAGCCTTTAGAGTTAGAATTTTGTTGATGAAGTGAAATGCTAACCTATGCACGGGCGGTAAGGATGTTGTAAAACTTTCTCGATCATTTATCAACCGAGGTACAAACCACCTCTTATAATTCCTTATTGTACCCTAAGTGATTTTTGGTCATTTACGGTAGACATAGATTTGTTCATCAGTTTCAAGGGTTGAAAACTATTTAACAAGTTATGGTATTGTTACTACAATTGGTTGACCACAAATAAGTGTAGTAAAACCTCATGGTTCATCTATGAATTTCATATTGGCATAGAACAATTGAGTAAAAATTTTGTGAGATACATCATTACACTTAATTATATTTTTCCATGGACAAAAACCAAAATAGCTTTCAATTTGAGTATCTTCTCAATCAATCATTCTACCATTTTCACTCTTATGATAAAAATAACAATCAGTAATTTTTCTGTTTTTGAAATTACCAAAGAAATAGCTTGTTGTATTGTTTGATCAGTAGAGAAACTGGTTCCTTCGATCATTTGGTGCAGTGACATGCTTATCATCCAGTAGAACTAAGAACCAACCTCCCGGCATGGTGATCCTAGTCATTTTAAATCGCTGCTCACTGGATTTGAAGTCGAAAGTGGCAGGAGGACCAAATAGTGGTGCTGCTATTGAGCGGATGATGACTTGAGAGGATGATCCCCCGGAATTATCTTATCCTTGAGGTTGAGATGGTGGTTGTGAAGAAGAACCACTTGCTGAATTTTACTTTGAGGGATCAGACGAAGTTGGATAGAACGCTTAAGCTTAGAATGCGGTTGGGATCGGCTCCATCACTTGATCGTTCATGCCGTAGTTGTTATTCAGTTTTTCGCTTTTTATTCTTGATGAAGGGTATTTTTGGTGCCATAGGAACAAAAAGAATGAGAAAAATGTTGAATTGGGAGAGTCTAAGGATTGGAGAGATTATTTTGGCAGGTTTTTGTAGAAGATAGAAAGTTTAACAGAGATTCTGGAAGGAGGATTTGAGAAGGGAACTTTGGCTCTTGTGTATGCGTTGGAAGAGAGAAAGAAAGGTTGAGACCTATAATGAGAGGTTAATATGAACAGTCACGTCTGTTGGCTTTTAAGGCAGATAGTCCAAAAGACGCCACTTCCCAATAAATTAGATATCAAGAAGATTCTGTAACGGTCAGAAATCTGTTCAGCTTTGCTGAAGCGTTATAACGATTTACCAAGCGTTATAATATTTTACCAATCGTCCAATGGTCAAAGGAATCGTTGCAACGGTTCATTCTATCACGGTCAGATGGGACCTTCTCTAGTCGATAAGAAAATTGAATACTTTTGCTGAACCGTTAAAGGAACCGTACTATTCATTGTCCTCTTCCTCTCTTCTATTCATGACTGAAGCACCAAAAGAGTTGGCGAAAATGGGGCTGAACTCCACACCTTGCCTGAGCCTGGTGTCGCTAGGCCCAAGCTCCATGGAATGAACGAGATGATGTTATTTTAGGAGAAGAATAGGTCCCGTTATCAATTTCAAAAAAATAAAAAAAATTAAATAATAGAATTTTTTTATAAATATGTTATTTTACTTATAGATTGATAGTCTGTCAAATTTCATTAACGTTTGATAGTCCATCAAAGATAATCAAATTTAACGGTTTTCATTAATATTTATAACAGTTCCAAATTCATGTTATTTGATGAACTATCAAACGTTAATAAAATTATATAAAATTTTACAGACTATCAATCTATAAATAAAATAATATATCTATAAAAAATAAAAATTCAAGGGCCAAGATGGATAAAAAGCACATGAAGAACACCAGCGATGGTCAGATAGCATAGATGAGCAAGCAATTAGGGAACACACAAAGGCGAGGGTAATTGAGCGAGTTCGCCCATCTCCACAATTGTTGCCGTAACCTGAAGCCTATATAAACCCTTCCAAAAGGAATAGAGGAGGTCGAATGACTGGAGAGAAGAGAAGCACAGACACACATACACACACTGTAACCCTAGCATTACCCTCAGCAAAAACCTAACCTAGACTGGTTGATCTCGGTCAAAGACCTGAGAACTCAGTCAACACAGAAGGAAAACTCAGCAATCCGATTCAAGTTCAACAGAGAGAGAGAGAGAGAGATAGAGATAGGTAGAGCTATAGTCTAGATCTTGAAACGTAGATGCATATTTGTAATTTTACTCAAATTTAAATCAATAAGATTGAGTGCAAATTTCTGTTTCAAGTATTTTTTTCAAAATCAATTTCGTTGTTTCATTTCTTTCTACTTCTATTCCTTTTTTTATCCTTTTGCTTATCTCTTTTATTTACTGCACTTTCATTTGTTTGTAAGTGAGATAGTTATTATAAGAGGCATTAATGGTCTATGACTCTCAAATTAATGAAGTTTGTTCGAACTTCAAAAAAAATAAAATAAAATAAACATAGAGATGAGACTTGGTTTGATCTTTTGCTCCTTTGCTTTTTCTGCTTTAATCTATATTTCTGTATTGCAAACACAAATGCATACTAGGATATAGACATAGTGTAATAATACGCTTATGACCCCTTTGAAGTTCAGAGCAGTAAAAAGGAAGATAAGTCCAAAGAACTGCCAAAGGGTGAAGCTCAAGTTCTTCTTTCTAGCATCCTTTTGTAGTTGCATACAAATCATATTGCATATAAGGTTGACACAACCAGATCAGTCAATGAAGCTCTCTTACTTCTGAAAATAGGCTATAAAAATTTATAAAGTAATGAGAAATCAGAGAAGTGAGTTGAGACTGTTGAGTATATTTAATAGTGGATACAATTCATATAGTGGTAGAGAGAAGAGATGGAGGAAACAAACAAGTTCTTATCTAAAAAACTCTTTGTAATTCTCTATTATATTATCTCTCTTGCATTGTCTTTCAAAGTAACAGATTACAACTCTATCTATAGAGCCAAAACATCAAAAGAAAACTCTAGAATTCGTAATAAATATAAAAACAAAAAACTAAGCAGCCCAATCAAATCTGACCTATCTCTATTAAAACTGTCATAACTTTCTCTAGAAAACTCCAATCGACTTGAAACTTGAACCATTAAAAACTAGACTTAAAGAGCTTTAAATCCATAGCTAATATACCTAAAACAAGGTTCGGATGGTCTATCAAAATTCCTAATGAATCAGCCTTAAATTATATTGACTGGACAACAAACTTCAAGAAAATATTAATTAAGTTTATATTTTCAACATCCCCTCTTAAACTTAATTATTTCTGGCTTGCATCCCGAGCAACTTCTTGAACTTGTTGAAGAGTTCTGTCGGTAGTGGTTTGGTGAATATGTCCGCCACTTGATCACGACTCGCCACATGAGTCATCTCTACATCACCATTCTTCACATGTTCTCGTATGAAGTGAAAACGCACATCTATGTGCTTGCTCCTTTCATGATGCACCGGATTTTTCGCCAACTCAATTGCCGACTTATTATCCACTCGAATATTCGTCGCCTTCTCTTGAGAAAAGTTCATCTCCTTTAGTAACTTGCGTAGCCAAAGAGAGTGACATACGCAAGAAGATGCGGCAACATACTCCGCTTCACATGTGGACAAAGTAACAATAGGTTGCTTCTTAGAGAGCCATGTAAATGCCGTGCTTCCCATGAAAAACACAAAACCCGAAGTGCTCTTCCGATCATCTAAATCTCCACTCCAATCACTATCGGAATATCCAACAAGATCAAACTCATTAGTATGAGAATAAAATAAGCCATGAGATAATGTACCTTTGACATAGCGAAGAATTCGCTTTATGGTTTTCCAATGCGTCATTTTCGGCTCCTCCATATATCGGCTCACCAAGCCAACTCCATAAGCAATATCCGGCCTTGTGCACGTCAAATAACGCAACCTTCCAACCAAGCTTCTATATAGTGTTGCGTCAACCGTCTTTCCTTCATCATATCGAGATAATTTCGTCCCACTCTCAACCGGAGTATTTACGGGATTACACTCATCCATCTTAAACTTCTTTAAAATCTCCTTTGCATATGATTCTTGTGAAACAAAAATTCCAGAATTTTCTTGTCTCACTTCTAACCCCAAAAAATAAGACATGAGACCCAAATCGGTCATCTCAAACTCATTTGTCATTTCCAACTTAAACTTCTCAATCATATCTCTATTATTTCCCGTAAAAATTAAATCATCTACATACAAGGCCACAAATAAAATGTCATCTTTTTGTACCTTCAAATATAGCGCATGCTCATATGGGCATTGCACAAACCCATGCTCCTTAAAGTATGCATCAATTCGAGTGTTCCATGCCCTTGGCGCTTGCTTCAACCCGTACAACGCCTTCTTTAACTTCAACACCATGTGCTCTTTGTCAACTTTTACATAACCGGAAGGTTGCTCGATGTAGACTTCTTCTTCAAGCACTCCATTTAGAAATGCCGATTTCACGTCCATTTGAAAAATGCTCCATTTGTTTTGAGCCGCCAACGAGATTAGTAGTCGGTTTGTCTCCATTCTTGCTACCGGAGCAAACACCTTTTCATAATCAATCCCCGCCTTTTGCTTGTACCCTTTCGCCACTATTCTCGCCTTGTATCTTTCAACCTCACCTTGCGCATTCATCTTTTTCTTATAAACCCATTTAACACCAATCGGCTTGTGACCCTTGGGCAACGTCGCAAGTTCCCAAGTGTCGTTTTTCTCGATTGCTTTCATCTCCTCTTGCATAGCGGCTTGCCACTTCTCATCTTTTACGGCTTGCTCGAATGTGATGTCCTCCGCATCCGCCAAAAGACACACCAAATGCAATTCACTTGTCGCCTCGTATATTTCTCGCAAATTCCTTGTCTTTGGTGTCCTTGGCTCATCTTCATCATCGGATAAAGGTGAAGATGGTTCGGCTTGTGATGTTGTCGATGTAGTTGTGCTTGTCGGTGTAGAGATAATTGTTGATGTCGCTTCTTTTCTTTCTTCATGAGACATCTCCTCCATGGAACTCCAATTCCACATGCTTTCTTCATTGACCTGCACATCACAACTCACATGTACCTTTTTAGTAAGCGGATCATAAAGATTGTACGCCTTAGATTTCTCATCATAGCCAATAAAAATCAGCTTCTTGCTCTTGTCATCAAGTTTTGTGCGCTTTTGATCTGGAACGTGAGCATAAGCCACACTTCCGAACACCTTCAAATGAGCTACTGATGGCTTCACACCGCACCATGCTTCTTATGGGGTAATATTCTCCAAACTTGCCGTAGGACATCGATTTTGCAAGTAAACCGCACACCTCGCTTTCCGCTTGAAAAAATTCCTTCGGCATATTTTTGCTCTTTAACATGCTTCGAACCATGTCGAGTATGGTCCGATTTTTCTTTCCGCCACTCCATTTTGTTGAGGTGAATAAGGGGTGTTAAAAACCTTCTAATACCTTTTTGTTCACAAAAATTCACAAACTCCTTTGATGTAAATTCACCGCCTCTATCGGATCTCAAAGTTTTTATGCATTCACCACTTAAGTTTTCAACAAGCACCTTAAACTTCTTAAAAATAAAAAATGCTTCAGATTTCTCCTTTAAAAAATATACCCAAGTTCTTCGAGAAAAGTCATCAATAAAGGTAATAAAGTACCGGTGTTTACCAAGTGAATTAGGGGTTATTGAGCCACAAATATCGGTATGAACCAATTCAAGCACCTTCTTTGCACGATAACTTGCTTCTTTTGGAAAAGAATTCCTTGGGTGCTTTCCTAACACGCAACCTTCACATAATTTGTCACTATGGTCTATGTGTGGTATATTTTTCACCATTCTTTTATTTGATAATTACCTCAAACCACCAAAATTAAGATGTCCAAACCGTAAATGCCACAACCAAGTCATATCTTCTACACATGCCTTTAAACATCTTGCTTGAACATTCACCAAATTCAACTTAAACATACGATTTTTGGTCATTTCTACTTGGGTTAGCAACCGATTATCTTGGTCTCTCAAATAAAGTGTTTTTTCTTTCATAAAAACCGTGTAACCACGTTCTAACAATTGTCCCAAACTCAAAATATTACTCTTCATATCCGGCACATAATAAACATTAGAGATAAACCTCCAATTTCCATCTTTACACTGAATAAGAATTTCACCTTGGCCTTTAACTTTCACTTTTGAGGCATCTCCAAATGATACATGGCCTTCTACAATCTCCTCTATCTTGGTAAACATGTGCTTGTAGCCACACATATGATTGCTTGCACCGGTATCCAAATACCACACCGACTCGTTGTTGGAGTCGGCCTCCTTGCTTGCTAGTAATACCACACCATCACCTCCTTTCTCTTCTTTTTTCTCATCATCTTTCTTTTCATTGTAATAACACTCCGCTGCATAATGACCATACTTTTTGCAAGAATAACATTGAACATTGTACTTACTTGATCTTCCTCTTCCTCGACCTCGGCCTCCGCCGTATGAGATCGATTGGTTCTTCTCTTCCTTGTTCTCTTCTTGTCCTCTACCACGGCCTCTACCTCGACCTCTAAAGCCACCACGGCCTCTTCCACGACCACCTTCACCGTTTTCCGGCTTGTCTTCTTTTAGTGTTACCTTAGCTTGAAGTGCTTCCTCTAACACCTCTTGCTTCTTCTTTTTCTTTCTTTGTTCATGTGCCTCTAATGAACTTGAGAGCTCATCCACCGTCATTTCTGCCAAATTCTTAGACTCTTCTATGGCACACACAACATTCTCAAAATCATTGGTTAATGACCTTAATATTTTCTCTACTACTCTATTTTCACTTATCTCTTCACCATTTCTTTTGAGTTGGTTCACCACCATTTCTACCCGTGTGATATAATCGATACACCTTCCGACTCTTTCATTCTTAAAGTTTCAAACTCACCTCTAAGTGTTTGTAACCGAACTTGCTTCACTCGGTCCGCTCCTTTGTATGCCTTTTCAAGAGTCTCTCATGCTTCTTTTGAAGTCTTCGCACCGGCTATCTTCTCAAAGCCCGACTCATCTATCGCCTGGTACATCAAGTAGAGCGCGGTTTTGTCTTTCTTGCGTGACTCCTTCAACTCTTTCACTTGATTATTCGTCAAGCCTTACAAGGTCGCATGTTCGGTATAGCCAAGCTCAACGACTTCCCACACATCTTGCGAGCCGAGTAACGCCTTCATGTGTATGCACCAATTTTCGTAGTTGGTCTTCGAAAGTCGCAAGCATGATACATGCCCGACACCTCCAATGGTTGCACCGTTATTGGCCATGGCTCTGATACCAATTTGTTGAGTATATTTAATAGTGGATACAATTCATATAGTGGTAGAGAGAAGAGATGGAGGAAACAAACAAGTTCTTATCTGAAAAACTCTTTGTAATTCTCTATTATATTATCTCTCTTGCATTGTCTTTCAAAACAACAGATTACAACTCTATTTATAGAGCCAAAACATCAAAAGAAAACTCTAGAATTCGTAATAAATATAAAAACAGAAAACTAAGCAGCCCAATCAAATCTGACCTATCTCTATTAAAACTGTCATAACTTTCTCTAGAAAACTCTAATCGACTTGAAACTTGAACCATTAAAAACTAGACTTAAAGAGCTTTAAATCCATAGCTAATATACCTAAAACAAGGTTCGGATGGTCTGTCAAAATTTCTAATGAATCAGCCTTAAATTATATTGACTGGACAACAAACTTCAAGAAAATATTAATTAAGTTTATATTTTCAACAGAGACTAGTTAAAATTTAAAAAGTTGTGAAACCATTATAGTTCATTTAGCCAGTACTTAGAAAAAGCATTGATAAGTATATTAAAAAAATATTATCCTTCTCAAAGCTCTCTTACATCAGAAAAGTAAAATAGAACATAGTAGCTACTTTTTTTTTCGATTTGAACCCTGTTAGATTAATTCCTCTGCATAAAGCATATGTACTTTCTAGAAATCTTCTAAAAAAATTCATTTCCTATTCCATCATTTTCAGATTCATCAAAAATACGATTTAATCTGTTGGATTGCCTTTTTGAGTGATTTCTTTGACTAATCAGAATAGTCAACCATCACTTCTCCTTCTTGCTTCCTTTCACTTCTCTCTTCCTTTTATTTGCTTGTTCTGTTATTGGAGCTTACTCATGGAAATCAAAAGCAATAAAAAAACTGTACTAATAGCAAGGGCTAGTTGAAGACCAATGGATCTCCTAGCTTTCACTTAAACAAAATAAATAGATATTATAAAATCAACCATGACTGATTGAAGATCAAAGGATCTCTCAGTCCCTACGTTGTTAGCTGACTGTTCAAGGTCAAGCTCTTGCTCAAATAATAGCTAGAGATTTGAACATTGAGCAGAACCTGGGTTAAAACAAATCAGTTGCAGTATTGATCAATGCGGAAACAAAAATGTACAAATGCTAACCCAAGTTCTGATCAATACAAATATAATAAATAAACATCCAATGGAGCAAGAGCAAAAAACAAGGAGGAAAGAAAGAAAGAAACCTTGACAGTCAGTTAGCAAATAAAGGGACTGGTACCAGACTCAGATTATCAGTTATGAGATTTACGATGCCATAGGTTAAGCCCCAATCATTGAAAAACACCTAAACATAATCAGTAGAGCGAGACAATGGCATTTGAAAGAGAATTGAGCAAGTTTGAATAATAAACCTGTAAGAACCAGTCCTCGGTACCATAGTCTGTCTAATTCGGTACCAAAGTAAAAGCGCACTCGGACTATCCCTTGATCTAAATCAAGCTCATAGACATGATTGAAGTTGTAAGGTGATGATGTGTAAGGAAGGAATCGAAAGAATTAATAAAATATTGGTAGTCATGAATTAAGTGCTAGCTTTGAAACCTGACAAAATTAGCACTAAAGTCTGACAAGATTCACATTCACGATAGAGATTAAAATTGAAACTATACATATACTTTTTTATATTACGGATTGGGTTAAAACCAAGTTAATTAAAGGAAAAGATCAAAATTGAGGATAAGCAAAGCTGTCAGTACTAAATCGGTACCGGCGACCCTAATTATCAACCGTATGGATGTAAATACTAAAGACACCGCGATATCCACCCCACTCAGGCGATTCTGGTGGTGTCATTTGATGTTCGATCAGAGCCTCAGAGGACCCTCGTTTGACCTGAGCACGAATCTTGAAGAATGCTGAGAGGTGTTGCTCGAAAAAGAATGTTGCACGATTCGTAAAACGCTAAATTGATCTTGTGCTTGAGCAAATAAGAAAAGAAAGGGAAAATAACAGCACATAGCCCAGAACCGATTAAAGCAAAACCGGCCCAATGTATAATAAAAAGAAAGCACTCAGTTCTAGTCTAAGAGAATAAAAAGATGGACTGGCCTGAAAAGTTCAAAGAGGAGAAGCTTTGATCTGGCCCAAAACAAGAAAAATAAAATAAAATTGGCACTACAAAATAAGACCCAATCTCAACACACGAACAAATAATTAGATAAGTAAAGTTTAATGCCAGACCAAGTATAAAAGAAGTAATTCTTAGCCCAAGAATAAGGAATTTAAGTACAAATCAGGCCCAAGACCCAATGAATGAAATACAGTCCAGTGTCAAAAGAGGTTAAAGGAAATAATTCGTTTCATACACTTAAACCAAAAAAAAAACACAAAATCAAATTAAATAAAAAAATTCTCAAACTCTACTTATAAAATAAATCCAAACAAGTAAAACTAAACAAAAAATAAAATAAATGAACTAAATCAACGTTAAACTTCAAATAAAACAAAAAAAAGTAAGAACCTAAATAAAAAAAGAAGAGAAAAGAAGGCTAAATACATAAATAAAAGTAAATAAAAGGGTTTATTCTTTTATCAAATAAAAACTCAATTTTAGAATTAAACTCAAAAACAAATTTAGATCAAATTTAACTCAAATTAGATTCAAAAAAAAGTCACACTCAATTCAAATTCAAAATCAATCAAAAATTAATTCTCGATCTTGATAGTTAAGTTCGTAAGGAGTCTTAATTCAATATTTCATATCATTGGAATCCCTTCATGATCTCTACATGGATCATCGAGATATCTGAATGTATAGGTTCATGAGTTGGCAAAGTGTTTTATGTTTATGATCTAGAAGATCAGTTAAAACGTCATAATAATATTCGGTATTATGATGTACCAACCTCAATGTTAAACTGACACAACGTTTTAGGTTTAACTTTGAGTGATTGGATATGTTGTGTCACATTTGAAATTAAAGACACACCTAGGTTAATGAATTGACTTAATACTTCAGATTCATAATTTATAAGATTTGTTAAGACGTCGGAATATCATTCGGTCTTCTGAAAATGAATCTAGCAGGTTCGACCAGGCCTTGATGATGAGCAAACAGAGCACTTACATTCACATCTTATGTTTTGATTCCTATGTCACTAAGTCAGCAGAGCGCTTCAGACTCGTGGCCACGAAGATCAATTAAGACGTTGGAATAGTATTATGTCTTCTAAGTACCTAATAGGTATGATTAAGTCTTGATGCTAAGCGGGTAGAGTGTTTGCATTCACATCCTGTATTTGAATTCTTAAGTTACTCAGTTGATAGAGCGCTTCAAACTCATAATCTAAAAGATCAGTCAAGATGTCGAAATAACATTCGATCTTCTAATAATAACCTAGTAGGTTTAACTAGGTAAAATGACACTCAGTTACCTTTATAAATCCTCTCCTCTCCTTATCTTTATTTTACCGTGATCATTTAAATTGCTCAACTATTATATTTGTCTCTCCTTTTCAAGATCTAAAGATGCCTTAAGATTCGTAACTCAAGATAATTAACAATAGTGGTTTACATTCATTGAAATCTTAAAAACAACATAATTATTAAAAATCTTTAAATGTATATTTCATATTTATATAAACACCATAAATACACACTTAGAGAGAATTTTATGTCTTTCTTCCGTAATCCATCACTTAGTTATTTTTCTTGAGGTGAAAGGCGCAAAAAAATATCGCACATTATTCTCATGAAAGCCCCCTTACATGATCGCAAATTCACTTACTTCAACAAAAAACCACAACCTACCTTCTCTGAACTAAGACAAAGTATCCCTCTCCAATCAGTGGAACGATGGCCACATTGCTGACCACATCCCTATACTGTCCAATCTCTTGAACACCACCAAATCACGCACGGGTTAAGTTATCCTTCCAATGAATCCACCCTCATACAAGTAAAAAATTTAGATTTGAACGCCACTGGATCAAATATGAGGAAGTATTGGCATTATAAACAGGATAATTTGTCGAGCACGAAGATTTTTATGAAGATGTTGCGTGAGTTTAACTCAAAAAATACATCAAATTATTTTCAAATTTTAATTTATCATACTCATTAAATTATTTATATAAAAAAATTATGAGATACAAAAATTTGGAGTGTTTTGAGTTTTTTAAGTCACCAATTTTAATTTTTAAAAATGATTTTCAAACATTGAATATATTATTATTATTTGTAGAGTTAATTTTTAAAAATTAAAAATCATGACCTAAAAAGCTCAAAATAATCCAAATTTTTGTATACCATAAGATTTTCATATAAAGAATTTAATGAGTATGATAAATTAAAATTTAGAGATAATTTGTTGCACTTTTATAGTTAAGCTCATGGAGGACTTCCGTGAGCTTAAACTCATGGTATCTCTACTCTATATACTAAATTTTAATTTATCAAACTCATTAAATTTTTATATGAAAATCTTATGGGATGCAAAATTTTGGATTGTTTTGAGCTTTTTAGGACATGATTTTTAATTTTTAAAAATCAGCTATAAAAATAATAATAAGATATTCAATGTTTGAACATCATTTTTAAAAATTAAAATTGGTGACTTAAAAAACTCAAAACACTCCAAATTTTTGCATCCCACAAGATTTTAATATAAAGAATTTAACGAGCATGATAAATTAAAATTTAGAGATGATTTGATATACTTTTTGAGTTAAGCTCAAAAATTAAAAACGGACTTAAAAATCTCAAAAAAATTTTTTCATATAAAGAATTTAATGAGAATGAGATCATTTAAATGTTTTTTGAGTTAAGCTCACGGAAGCCTCCGTGAGCTTAAGCTCACGCTATCTCCACTCTATATATATATATATATATATATATATATATATATATATATATATATATATACATAATCAGACTACAATGATTCCATAAGCAATTCGACCAAGTATTTATGGCTAAAATTTTAATTTAAATAGTTTAATTTTTTTTTCGTATCATAATTTTATAGATTATCAATTTTCACCATGTTTGAAGTTATTTTAACCATGCTTAATGATTTTTGAAAGATGACCTACATAAATTGATATTTTTAATTATTTTTAGAGTCTTTTTTCAAATAGAATAAGTCCAAATGTGATGAAAAATAATAATCTACAAGAGTATGATATGAAGAATTTTTTAAGCTATTTAAATTGAAATTTTAGGTATGCGATTTTAAAATTTGAGTCATAATCATGTTCGACTCGAAATTCTTATAGAATCACAATATCCAGTTCTTATATATATAGTTTGACTATGGTGCTTTGTAAAGCACAGAGGCGTTGTGTGCTTTGCGCTCTATTTTTAATTTCAAGTTAGAAATAATCGATATGAACCATTCAATCTAATCTTCATATTAAAATATACTATTAAACCAAATTTTATATTTTTTAGAAATTTTTTGCTATTTTTTCTGATGAGGGAAAATGACTTAATCGGTTCATCCAAAAATGGTATCATCCAAAAAATAAAAATGATGATTTTTAAAAAGATTAGATTATCGATTTGAATCGATCATTTTTGACTTCAAATTAATAATAAAAAAATAACAACACTCTTGTGCTTTGTAAAGCACCATAGCCTAATTATATATATATATATATATATAAATGAATTATATATAAAATATAAAATTTGCCTTCCGTGAGCTTAACTCAAAAAAACTATTAAATAGATTTTGATCATTAAAAAGATTAGCAAAAATTTGAGCGTTTTGAGCTTTTTCGATCATTTTTTTGACTTCAAATTTTCAATAATAAAAATGTGCGTTCCAAAGCATTTTCATATAAAGAATTTAATGAGAATGATAAATTAAAATTTTGAGATGATTTAATTGTTTTTTGAGTTAAGCTCAAAGCACCATAAGCCTATCTCCACTCTATATATATATATGCAAAGCACAAGAGCGTTGTGTGCTTTGCGCTCTATTATTAATTTTAAGTCAGAAATGATCGATCCAAACCGCTCAATCAAATCTCCATATCAAAATCTATTAGTAAACCAAATTTTATATTTTTTTTGGATAAGGGGAAAACCGTCATTTTTGGATGAACCAGAATTCTCAGATCAAGCCAATTTCTCCTAACCAGAAAAAATAGCAAAAAATTCTAAAAAATATAAAATTTTGTTTCCTAATAGATTTTAATATGAAGATTAAATTGAACGGTTCAGATCAATCATTTCTGACTTGAAATTAAGAGTAGAGCGCAAAGCACACAATGCTCTTGTGCTTTGCAAAGCACCGTAGTCGGACTCTCTATATATATATATATATATACTCATATATATATATATATATATATAGAGAGAGAGAGAGAGAGAGAGATAAAGAGAGAGTTGGGTTATGGTGTACAAAATAATTTTCAAATGAATATTTAGATATAAACCAAATTTTATATATATTTTATTTTTTTACTATTTTTTAAGATATTTAGAAAATTACTTGATTTAATTATTATGAGCTATTCAAAATAATCGATTTTCTAACTATCTTAAAAAATAGTAAAAATTTCCAAAAAAATGAAATTTGATCTACTTCTAAATATTTATAAGAAAATTATTTTATATGGTTGGATCAACCATTTTCACTTTGATAATAAAAAACAAATCCATAGCACAATAGCGATTTCAATTATATATATATATATATATATATATATATATATATTATTTTGATTTTGATTATGATTATTTTATTATTATATAATAATAATAATAATATAATAATAATAGAATAATAATATAGTTATATTATAATAATATAATAATTACTATAATTAAAATATAATAATATAATAATAAATAATTATAATTATATAATCCTAATTATAATAATATAATAATATAATAATCATAATAATCATAATAATAAATAATATAATACTAATATCATAATAATAAAAAATCATAATTATAATAATAAAATAATAATAATAATAATAATAATAATAATAATAATAAGATCATAATAATAAATAATTATAATTATAATAATATAATAATAAAGTAATCATATTTATATTCATAAACATAATAATATAATATTAAAATTATATTATTAGAATATAATGATAATAAATAATATTATAATACTAATTACAGTAATGATAAAAAATAATAATCATAATATTAATATAATATAATATAATATAATATAATATTATAATACTAATAAATCACAATCATAATATAATAATATAATACAATATAATCAAACAATAATCGATATTTCGACGAGAGCTAATCCGATATTTCACCTATAACTTGGTATACCGGATTAGCACTCTTCCGCACTCTTCTACTTAGTCTAAAATTCGTTTGGCAAATTAATTCATCGGAATAGCAATTCTATTCCAACTTTTTGCTATTCCATTGAGTGCCAAACATACCCATAAACAATTTAATGAGCATGATAAATTAAAATTTAGAAATAATTTGATGTAGTTTTTGAGCTAAGCTCACGTAAAGCCTTCGTGAGCTTAAGCTCATAATATCTTTATATATATATATATATATAGAGAGAGAGAGAGAGTGGAGATACCGTGAGCTTAAGCTCACGGAGGCCTTCCGTGAGCTTAACTCAAAAAACATATCAAATCATTTCGAAATTTTAATTTATCATTCTCATTTAATTCTTTATATGAAAATCTAATGGGATGCAAAAATTTGGAGCGTTTTGAGCTTTTTAAAATGTGGTTTTTAATTTTTAAAAATCAGCTCTAAAAATAATAATAATATATTCAATACTTGAACAACATTTTAAAAAATTAAAAACGGTGACTTAAAAAGCTCAAAACACTCCAAATTTTTACATCCCACAAGATTTTTATATAAAGAATTTAATGAGAATGATAAATTAAAATTTTGAGATGATTTAATATGTTTTTTGAGTTAAGCTCACGGAAGGCCTCCGTGAGCTTAAGCTCACGGTATCTCCACTATATATATATATATATATATATATATATATATATATATATATATATATAGTCGACTACGGTGCTTTGCAAAGCAACATAATCATAATATAATAATATAATAATACTAAATAATCATAATATGATAATATAATAATAATAAAATTATAATCATAATCATAATAATATAATCATATTTACAATCATAATATAATATTACAATAATACTAATAGTGATCATAATGTAATAATAATATAATAATTAGGATAATAATAATATAATCATAATCACAATAACACTAGATAATAATAATATAATAATAATAATAATCATAATATTAATATAATAATAAATTATAAGCATAATCATAATACTATAATATAACATAATCAAATAATAATCGCTATTCCGACGAAAGCTAATCCGGTATATCACCTATAGCTTGGTATATCGGATTAGCACTCCTCTACACTCTTCTACTTAGTCTAAAATTCGTTTGGTAAATTAATTCTTCGGAATAATAATTTTATTTCTATTTTTTACTATTTCATAGAGTGCCAAACAAATAGAGTTGGGCTATGATGCTATGTATAGTACGGATTACCATTGTGCTATGGATCGGTTCTTTATTTTGATAATTCAAATGGTCGATCCAACTATACAAAATGATTTTCATATGAATATCTAGATGTAGATCAAATTTTATATTTTTAGTTTTATTTTTTAAGATAGTTATAAAATCACTTGATTTCATTATTATGAGCTATTCAAAAGAAGTAATTTTCTAACTATCTTAAAAAATAATAAAAAAATTTTAAAAAATATAAAATTTGGTCTACTTGTAGATATTCATATGAAAATCATTTTGTATGGTTGGATCGACCATTTGCATTTTAATAACAAAGATTCAATCCATAGCACATAAGCGATCCGTGCTATGCATAGCACCATAGCCCAACTCTCTCTCTCTCTATATATAAACTAATATGAAAATATTTGTATTTTAGTATGAAGTGCATTTGTCTCAAATTTATTATAACATATTTGAAATTCAAGTTTATCCTTATCATTAATTTTTTTATAAAAAATATTGGGGGATAAGATGTTTAGAATTTTCTAAGTATTTATTTTGGATTTTTTAAAATAATGTACAAAAATTCAATACTTTATATTTACATTAAAACTGATTCAAAAATTTTAAAAAAATACTTAAAAAAGTCTAACACCCCAAATCTTTTGATCTTTTGGATTTCATCCCTTAAATCGTCCTCCAACTCTCCTCTCTTACAATTTCTTTCTTGAATGCTATTTTATTTTTGACAACTTTGCACCTTTAAAATCAGTAAATATACCTCAATGTCTAGGCATAAACATTCTCATGACCAGATATGAATACCGTGGAACACGATGAGTGTTTCACATACAGTTGATCTTAGAGCTTAGTACTTCAGTTCGTAGCAGTGTGCAGTCTCAATAATCAGGTTGATCGGGTATAAACAAACCCAAGGACAGAGCTAGGATCTTATTATCGGTGTGCCAAAAAATAATAATACAATTTAGTAATACATAATTACAATCAGCAATCATAAAAGGCATAAAGGCATCAGTAGTTAAATTATAATTTTTTTAGATACATTCGGTAGATACTCGGTAACATATAAGCTTAAATTAAATAAGTGCAAACAAAAAAATAGAAATTTATTTCAAACAAGAGTATTAATCAAATGGCAGCAAGTTAGACAATACAAATTCTAATTGAAGGAGATAGTTCGAGAATACAAGTATTAATCAAAGGAGAGCAAGTCACGGAATTTTGATCAAACTGTATACAACCGAACGACCACAATGGGCTGCTTCCTGCTGGTGTAACAGTAAAACAATGTGTCACACCTGAAAAAGCAAGCGTGAGTCTCACGATTTCAATTCTTGTCGACTCGTCTCTTGGCTTCTTTCATTCAGATAATCGAAGAAAAATCAGGTACAAGAAGTGACATTACGAGGCGAAATTCTTGCATGCTGAGGTGGACAGATGAAATGAAAAGGTATCAACATCGTCACTCAGTTTTTTTTTTTTACCATGCTCATCACGAGACGAACACAATCGCAGGCAATAAAGTACCCAGTTGAGTCGTGTCGTGTTCTCAACAACTAAGGCCCGATATGAATATGTTTCCGGGTTTGTACTTCTAAAGAGAAACTTACAAAACTGTCAATCCAGGATAGTATTTTTAGCCTAAATTACAACATGGTCCGATGAATATCACTTAGCTGCTATTTACATAGATATTTACTTAAATATAAGTTTATTTAATAAAACTATGTACGTAATATTACTGCACAAAATGTCTTTGACTCGTGACTCATTTGGAATTAACTTGTAATTTAGTTTCATTACCGCTAGCTCGACATGAATTGGTTCGAAATCGGTTTAGTTCGTCATTTTCTTGAATTAAAATTGAGCCAGACATATCTTACACGGAATATTTCTTACTCAAATAATTTAAATAATGAGCTAACCCAAACAATATCTAATTAAACTAAAAAATATTCCATCCAATTTACTCCACAAACCAGCAATTTTTTTTTTAAAAATAGAAAAATATTTCATATATAATTGAATGACTGGATTTTTTTCCATCATATAGTAAGGACCGGAAATATTTTCCCCATCAGGGAGCTGATCCGAAAAAATTTCACGATCCAACATACCCATCACACAAAATCATCTCGCCATCACAGAAAATCTGAAATTCCAAATCTATGCTTCGCTGACCCATAATTCCTTTAGGTGTGCTCCACAAGATGAGTAGAGGAGGAGAGAGTATGGAAGGGGAGGAAAATTCAATTTGTTACTTGCTCCATAGAATTTTACATGAAGAGAAAAGGAATAAAGTTACCTTCTTTATCCTTTAAATTAATAAAAATTTTCTCCTCTAAATTGGAGTGTAGAGGATGTGAACTCAATTTTAACATCCATTCCTTCCTCCCCTCTCCTCCCCTTCTATCCTCTCCTTTTCGTTTCTATTTTTTTTTATGGAGCACAACCATACGATATAAGAGCTAGTTCAGACAAGTTTTTTTAAGGGGTAGCCTGAAAATAAGTTACGGTCCAGATTTTTTTTTTAAGGTATGGCCCGAAATTAGATTACAGTGGCATATATATATATATATATATATAAATGCCAATTGCTGGCTTAGTAATAAATGCCAGCATCATTATTAGTCTCAAAACTGGATATTATATTTGTAATTGTTGCAAACAATAATGTGATTAGGAATTTCATTCCTAGGTGGGTAAAGATTAGTCCAGGTCTCCTGGATCGTTAATCAAGTTCTGGAAAATAAAATGCAACCCCAATCTCCTCAAATTAAGAACAAGAGAAAATATAAGACACTGGTTTTTCTGTTTTGTATTTGTGTTAATTGTTTAGCGTAGATGATATTTTTTTAATCATTTATATCTTAAATTTTAATTTGTACTATAACTTTGAATATGATTTGTAGTGCAACTCTTTTTTTTTTCTAAATTTTTTACATTATAATAAAAATAAATAATAATAATAATAATGATGATGATGATAATATAATAATCATAAAAATACTATAAAAAAAATACCTCTGATCCGAACAAAGGGCAACATGGAGGAAGGAAGAACAACATACAACATGGAGGACAACACGGGATGCACAACACAGATGATAACATTGGATGTTGTTGGGATAAAATGAATATGATAGCTGGATGGTGAAAATTTTCCAGATCAGCTCCCTAGACCGAGAAATATTTCCGGTCCTTATTACACAACAACAACAAAGTCTTTAATCTCAAATAAATTAAAGTAGACTAAAATGAAACCCAATCAAAAAATATAAAATCAAATATTTAAAATATTTTTATATTTTATATTTTAAAAAAAAAATTGACTCACCAGTGTCTACTTTTCTTTTTCTTTTAAAAAATTGATAGTAGCTCTCATTTTCCCTCTTCCTGCTCTTTAGCCTCGACTGTCATATTCAGTTATTGCACCTATTTTAACTCGTGAGTCGTGAGCCAGATTGAGTAGCGGCCAATTGAGTTCATACTGAGTCTCTTGGCTAGTTTGCAACATAGTATATAATGGTGTGTTCGATTACATGGGATTAATGACTGATCGTCCATTGTTTCTTATTAACCTCTAACTAAATAATACCAGTAATTAATTATTGTTTTTGTATGATACAAATGGAAATTAAAATGCATCGATGGCACATTATGTTATTAAGCATTTTTGAGAATTGGACAATCACATTTATCAGTTTTGCTAGAAGTCAATTAGCAGTTTATTTTTAATATTATTCGCTTAATAAGTACAAAATGCTCTTAGGAGACAGCAATTTATTTCTTACAACAAAAATTAGCAAATACAAAATGATCCATAAATTATATTCTAGTTCCTCAATTGAAAATCGCTATGATTAGACAATGAACAATGCGGAACGAACAGTGATATTTAGTGGATATGAGTGTATTCGATTTTCCATGATGTAGATCAATGATGCTGTGAATTGTGATAATACGAGCATGCGTGACAAATGAGAAAATTTCCTACCACTGTTTGAACTTTAATTAATTTACTATTTAATTAGGCTTATTTAAATTTTTAACGCAATATGACTCGAGTCCGCATCCGATGTCTAGAAAACTAAGAAACATTATATCATAATTTTCAAATCGTTCGATCTCATTTATATGCTTCATATTTAGTAACAGGAAGTACCTTCTTTATGGATCTTATTCATCGTTCATAAAAAGAAAACAATAGTATATGATGCCATATATTAAAAACATGTCACTACAAAAAAATAGATATTGAGTGGCGACAAAAGTCGACACCATATATTAAAATATCACCACAAATGACATTCAGTGGTGACTTTCTTTGTCACCGAATTGCCTCTGTAAATGTTGTCACTAAAAATAAAATTTGACGACTTCAATCGCCACTAATTATGGTGGTCATATTTTATAGTCACTATTAGATCAACAATCAATCACAATTTTTATTGCCACTTATAATATAATTTATAGTGGCGGCTTATTTATAATGATGACATTTATTATCACTATTTATCTAACTAAAAGAGACTATTAATGTCATTGTTATTAATTAATAAAATAGAGACAACCGTTCAATTAGCCACCTTTACTTTTATTAGAGACTATAAATAATCATCATCTATAATATTTTTGTGACAATACATGTGGTCATCTTATATCTTAAAAATGATGGCGACTTATTTATTGTCACCTTTCTTAATTAGTATAGAGTTCGTATGTGTTGTTACCCTTAATTATTTAAGAAATTATTTTATTTTTTGTTTGGATGACTATATTAATTGCTTCTTTTGTTTGAATTAATCGGTTCCTTGCATGTTACCAAAAAGATTTAAAATTGCGATAATATGATTTTACTACGATATAATGATTTTTAGTAACTTCGTTAAGTCATGATAGTACGACTTGTGTGTTATATTAATTTATGTTATTAATCTATTATTGCATAACTTCTATTATAGATTGAATATATTTTTATTCTTTCTGTAAAAATATGTATATATTAACTAGAATACAAAATAATATAATAAACTCGGATTAATCGTTCAGATAACTATTAATCATTTTGCGGTACCATGCCCATCTATTAAGCATATATCATTTTTACAACACTTATTTTGAGAGTTGAATTTGTAAAATTGAGAGCAAAAATAATTTGTACCGGACTCCTTATTAATCTTCTTTTATTTTTCAATCCAATATGCAGATAATGGGAAGTATTCAACGCTGTACAATTGGATGCGTTATTCAAGGAATTAATGCAATCCTTTGCAACTTATATATGATGTTTATGATTAGTTTTTAAAAATAAATATCATACAAATGAATGAGCTCAGTATATGACAAAGTCATTTAGCATTTTGCTAAATTTTATATTTTTTCGTTCAATCGGTTGCTATGCCGAATTTTTTCTAGTTCGCTAAATTAAAATCATTTCAAAAAATGTTTGAAGATCAGTTTTATTATAAGATGAGAAAATATCGCATAATTGTTTGAAAATTACATACAAATTTTTATTTGAAATGAAATGGGTGACATTAATTAAAAGAATTTTATGCATTCAACATAGAAAACCTTTAATCAACTAAACAAAATTTCAAACTTATTTCAGTGAAATATTTTTTATTAATGATTAAATTAAGATTTATCTACCGTGACAGTGAAAAAACATTAAGAGGATAGAAATCTAACCATCTGTTAAAAAAAAAAGTAACACAACGGCAAGATATTTCATAAGGAATCTCAAATCTTATTCTTACGTGTTGCAGATTTCTATTTTTTAATGCCCTAATTAAGCATTGAGATTTATCAATGTGAAACGGGGAGAGAACCAAAATAAAGAGGAATCTTTTCTTTTAGCCCTCGATATTAATTTTAACTCTCAAAGTAGCAAATCCTAAAATAAGAAAACTTGCTTATTTAAAATATCAGAGATCGATCGATGGAAAAATGTAAATTTATATTTTCTCGATGGAAATTATTTCGTTCATATTTAAAGATCAGTTCATGCATTCCTCTTCACATATGATATGAAAAAAAATATATAGTAGCGTATGTACTTTCTAAATTAACATATAACATTATTGGCCTCTAGTATCATGCATTAAAAATACAATATATTTCTTATTCCTATATGAAGAATGTGCATCAAGAACCACTACAATTTTGGATTATTATAGCGGTTAAAAACGGGATTTTATAGCGGGTTCGGGGGGCTGCAAAAGGGGTGCTATAAAAAGTCTTGAGAACCGCTATTAAAGCACCCTTTAATAGCAGTTATTATGCAACATTCGCTATTAAAGGTTGTGCCGAATTTAAAAAAAATGCTAACAGATATGACAGCTGTCACATTCGTCAGCTTTTAATTTTTTTATTTTTTCATTTTGAAACACAAATTTTAAATTCAAAATTTAAAAACTAATTTGAACAAAAATTTAGAATCAAAAATAATTTGAACAAAAAATCTAAACATAAAAATAATTTGAGTTTTAAATTTGATCACAATTTGAATATAAAATTCAAAATAGAAAAGTAATTTGAATTCAAAATTTGGACTCAAAATTTGAAAAAATAATAATTTGAATTCAAAATTTGAACAGAAAATTAAAAAGAAAGAATAAATAAATAAATTTAAAAAGAAAAAAACAAAAAATCTATCCTAATTTTTTTTTAAATTTTGAATTTTTTGTTTAATATTTTGTGTTTGAATTTTGAGAAATTAGGAAGATGAAGAGAAAATGAGAGATGAATGTGGGATGGAGAGTGGTATATATATATATAGGTAAGAGAGGGATAAATCCGTGGGAATTTTCTGAGTGATTTCTGAGCGTTGGATCGATTAAAATGGATGTTGTAGAATAAAAAATATATTGGCGATCCGTGGATAGTGGTGCATATTCGCATGACCTTTTTTATAGCGGTTGCTATTGAACAACCGCTATTAAAGGTCAACCTTTAATAGCTAGTAATAGCGATTTTTTGGAGGGACTGCTATTAAAGGTACCCTTTAATAGCGGCTCTTTAGTAGAACTGCTATAAAAGGCTTTAATAGTGGCAGTTTAATAGCAACCGCTATAAAAGCTCAGTTTTAATAGCGGTCGCTATTAAACAACCGCTATTAATGTCTTTTATAGCTATTCTATTATATAACCACTATTAAATAGAGCTACAAAAGTATTTTTCTGTAGTGAAGTCTAATATAATTTGGAAATAAATTAACTAGCAATAATAATAATATTAAAAATTGTTATTTTATTATTAACAACTTTAATGGCAATAACAACCAAAATAATCATATAATATTTAGTGCCAACTCTAATTTATCAATTATAAAAATTAAGTTATATAGTTATCATGATTTACTATATATAAAAATAAAAAAATCATCACGTTCATTAAATATATTGAAATGACTCAATATTGTCACCAATAACTAGCTAAAATGAGACGCCGCCATAATTATCATATGATGGTGACATAAATTTTCAATTTTTTAAAAAAATTATAGAGGCGACACTAATTTGTCACTAATTTATCTAGTGGAAGAAGGCGAACTAAACTATAGTCACTATAAGTATGCATTAGAGGCGATATATTATGTTACCATAATTAGATTAACAACAACGACGATATTTTATGACTGTCACTATAAATTTCAATTAATGGTGATGACTTTATAGTAGAGCCACTAAAAAAAATAAAATATATGAAGATTTTGAATTCGTCACTGAAAAAATGAGATATGTGACTTATATTATATGACCGCCACTATAAATTTTAATTAATGTATTGTCATCTACAAAATAAAAATATATGATCACTTTTGAAAGTGCCATTAAAAAAAAGGAATACACGGCGATTTTCGCCCTTGCATAAAAAAAAATGATGACAACACTTTTTATAGTCACTATTTGATGATATTAGAAAGCAAGATAGTTCTTGCCACCAACTGATATTTTTTTTTTTGTAGTTAATGTTTAAATCGGATCATCCAATCTCTTCTCTTTAAATCCCACGGTTCGAATTTGACTAGCTAAATTCTATTAAAAAATAGCAGATCATATATACTGTTCGAAAAGTCACAAAAGTGTTGCCGTGCTCCATCAAATCGCCTTGTTCTAAATTGAGTCCAAGGGGTTGGAACTTAATTAGAAACATGACAAAGGAGTCCCCTATGTATTAAGTTTAAGAGGAAGGAGAGCAGCACGTGTACGGCAGACCTAGTTGATAGTTTGGCGGCATATGAGATTTTGTACGACAAGAGTATCTACTTGGGCACCCGGACTGCCCAATCGAATCCATCTGGGTGTCATGTTCTACACGACATATTTTGCATGTTCTCACTCGAAATAGTGTCATACTATAACATATCTATATTACTATAGTATATACAACCTATCTGTTCAAAAAAAAGAAAAAAGAAAAAAGAAAAAAAATAACATATCCAATAGTTCTATTCCTGGCGTCTCTTTTGGCACTATATAGTTATATAGTGCTTGAAGATTCCTTTGGTTTGTTGTCACTAGTGTATTCAAATCGGGACGGGTCGGGTCGGCGGGTTTTGGCGGGACGGGTTAACGGGTTTTTACGGGACGGGTTAGGACAGGTCCATTTTGGGGGGTTTGGCCGCGATCCGTCCTAGACCCGTCGGGTCAGACGGGTCGGCGGGTCGGGACAGGTCGGGTCCAAGGATGGGGCGAGTCGGGTCGGGAACAGGACGAGTCGGCGGGTCAAATTTATTTTCTAAAATTCCAAAAAATTTAAAAATCGTTATAACGGTTCAGTAAATCGTTGCAACGGTTCAATGAATCGTTGTAATGATTCAGTAAATCATTACAACGATTTATGAAACGTTATAATGATTTATTGAATCGTTATAACGTTTCAGCTCAATTGATCCAACGGCTGCTATTTTTTCTAAACTGTTATAACGATTCCCAAACCGTTATAACGGTTCAGGCACTGATATGACTTAAAATAAATTGAAATAAAATTTTAAATGAAAAATTAAATAAAATCTTAAAGAATTGGAATAAAATGATAGAACTTTAAAAAAAGTGAGAAAAATATTTAAATATTATAAAAATTTAAATAAATGTTTTAAAAATAAAGTTACCCTCCTCCTTTATTCCGAGCTTGGGACCGACTATGTAATACATAGGCGGAGTTCTAACTTTTTTTTTGTTAGTAAAGTTTATTGAAAAATAATAAAAATGGGAAAAAATAAAGAATATAAGTGTTTAAAAATACCATCTAAAAATTCGAGTTAATATACCATAGATTATTTTCTGACATACCTTCTGAGTCTACATCCGCTTCTGTCATAAATTCACCGGATGATTGTTCTACGGGTGCATGTTGATATGTTGTTCTGCATCAAACCAATCTTTCAAGCATACGAGTCGTTCGAATGTCTTTGCACCCAATCTACCGCGTTTATCTGTTAGTATCATGTTTGCTGAACTAAAACAGGATTCGGAAGGGACGGTTGACACGGACACGGTAAATATATCACGTGCCATCATGGCGAGAGTTGGACATGCAATTTCATTCCTCTTCCAATAACCGAGAATGTCAATACCATCGGGTTCCATACTTCCTAAACAATAGCTAACTAATTCATTCATTTTTATTTGCATTTGTGAGTCGTCATCATCCTCCAAGTCTCGCAATAATGCAGATCGACTATTGCTCCTGACATATTTCAAAAAATAAAAATATTAGTCTCACAATATTATAATAATATAATGAGTTCGAATATTATAAATATGTTAGATTTTAGTACCTAATATTACGAGATTTTGAAGAAGATGATTGATTCGTTTGGTTTGCATGAAGTTGGGTATTGTATAGGTTGAACATTTCTTCAAATGCGGATGTCACACGTTGTTCCTCCCGGATATGTGGTAAATTTAGATTCTTCTTATACTGTTCAAGCAATCTTATCACACCCACAGATACAACAGGTTGGGTCTGTCTCAGCACAGATTTTTTTAAAACACTAGTTGTCACCTAGTGTTTTAAAAAAATTCGCGCCGAGACAGACCTGACCTGTTGTATCCGTGGGTGTGATCCGACCCGCCCTGATTCGTGACCCAATCTGTCAGACTCATGATCCATTAGAACCGGCGTTTTGAACCCGTCCCGACCCGACTCGAACCTCTCAACCCATGCAAACCCGCCCCCGACCTGACCTGGGAAATCTGTGCAAACCCGACCCAATACCCGAAAAACCCGGGAAAATTCAAAAAAAAATGAAAAAAATTAAAGAAAATGTGGGAAAATTATTTTTTTGGTCAAAAAATATAAATAGTTATATATTTTTAAATTTTTTGGAATTTTTGAGAATTTATTTGAATTTTCTTTGGTTGTTTTTGAACTTTGAAAAAAAAAACCCGCCGACCCGTCCCGTTTTTGACCCGATCTGCTCTACCCTAGGACCCACCCCGCCCCACCTCGCCGACCCGTCTGACTCGACAGGTCTAGGATGGATCGCGACCAAACCTCTCAAAATGGACCCGTCCTAACTCATCCCATGAAAATCCATTGACCCGTCCCGCCAAAATCCGCTAACCCATGCAAACTCGTCCCATCCTAACCCGACCCGTACCATTTTTAATACACTATTGTCACCATCGTTGATTGTTCGGGTAGATGGGTATGGAATTTTTTTTTTGTTATTTTTGTTTTACAAATATATTTTATATTTTACAATGTCGTAAAATCTGAATAATATCATTTCGACTAAGTACAAATCTAAATGTTCATTTTAAAAGAATAATATATTTTCTAAACGTTCATTCTTTTTTGAATTATTTTAAAACAATAGATTAAATCAAAAAATAGATCAAAAATTTAAAATGAACGTTTAAAAATCAATTAATTTAAAATGAACATTTAAAATATAAATAAAAATATCTTAAATCAATTAATTTGAAACAGTAAAATATAAATAAAAAAATTATTAAATTAATTACTTTTAAAATAATTTTGAATTATTTGAAAATAATAGATTAAAAAATAAAAGTTACCATCCTCCTTTATTCAGGGCTTGGGCTTGGGACCGGCTATGTAAAATAACATAGGTGGAGTAGTAAATTTTTTTTGTTAGTAGTTTTCTTTAAAATGAATAATATAAAAACTAATTGAAACGTTTAGAAATTTATAATTTAAAAAATAACCATAAAGATTAAAGGAGGTTAGAGATTAATATCGACACTGTCTTCTACCTATCTAATAGTTCGCATTTATGTACCATTGCTCGCTCTCTTCCGTACCGTCTGAATCGAATTATAACCCGGCCGCAGCTCGGTATCGTTTTCTTCAGTCTCGACTCTGGATGATTGTGGTTGATCTCGATATTGATTGCGCTCCTCAGCATTAATCCAATCTTTCAAGCACACAAGTCTCTCAAAAATATGTGCACCCAACTTACTACGTTTATCGGAGAGAATCCTATTCGCCGAACTAAAGCAACTTTCAGAAGGGACGGTTGACACGGGTACGAAAAATAAATCCGAATTTAAAAATTAAAATCTAACATATTCAAAACAAATATAATTACTTCACATATTCAAAAAACTAAAAATAACTTATTTTCTTAAACTATTAAAATTAAATCCGAATTTAAAAATTAAAATCTAACCTATTCAAAACAAATCTAATTACTTCACATATTCAAAAAAATAATTCTAACCTATTTTCGTAACCTATTAAAAATAAATCCGAATTTAAAAATTAAAATCTAACCTATTCAAAACAGATATAATTACTTTACATATTCAAAAAAATAATTCTAACTTATTTTTATAACCTATTAAAAATAAATCCGAATTTAAAAATTAAAATCTAAACTATTCAAAACAAATATAATTACTTCACATATTCAAAAAACTAAAAATAACCTATTTTATTAACCTATTAAAAATAAATCCAAATTTTAAAATTAAAATCTAACCTATTCAAAATAAATATAATTATTTCACATATTCAAAAAACTAAAAATAACCTATTTTCTTAACCTATTAAAATTAAATCCGAATTTAAAAATTAAAATATAACCTATTCAAAACAAATCTAATTACTTCACATATTCAAAAAAAAATTCTAACCTTTTTTCGTAACCTATTAAAAAATAAATCCGAATTAAAAAATTAAAATATAATCTATTCAAAACAAATCTAATTACTTCACATATTCAAAAAAATAATTCTAACCTATTTTTGTAACCTGTTAAAAATAAATCCGAATTTAAAAATTAAAATCTAACCTATTCAAAATAAATCCAATTACTTCACATATTCAAAAAAATAATTCTAACATATTTTTGTAACCTATTAAAAATAAATCCGAATTTAAAAATTAAAATCTAACATATTCAAAACAAATATAATTACTTCACATATAAATGTAAATTAATATAAACTAAATTTATAGAGAATAATATAACATGAAATAAATGTAACTTTTAAATCTTGCCGAAAAATCTTGCGGGAGACGCCGAACTTTGTAATTTCGATACCTTCATAATTCCGTTAGCGTATTTTTATAACTATATTTTTTTGGAACAATAAATTTAAAAATTGAGAATAATATTATATTGAGAGAGTAAAAGATTGAGAGAAGGTGAAAATTTTGAGAGGAAGAGGGATGTATTTATAGTGTTTTGATTGGAGGGAATACAATTTGAATTTTATAAAAAAAAATGGAAAAAACAGTAGCTTAACGAGTCCAGGTAGGTTAACGGGTTTTGGGGGAAAATTTTTTGAATTTTGAAAATTTTGGCGGGTCAAGAGTAGACGGGTACGGGTAGGCGGGCACGGGCGGGCGGGTAGGCGGGTACGGGAACGGGCAGCGGCGGCGGGTGTACAAGTACACGAGTTGTTCCCGGCGGATAGGCGGGTACGGGTACGATGAGTTTTTTCCGAAAAAACGCTGACCGGTCCATCTCATATCCGTACCCGTGTACCCGCCTATATCCGAGCACGGATACAAATATACGAGTAATGGACACGGGTAGGCGGATACGGATTGTACCCGACGGGTATAAGCAAACCAGTAGTGAGGAGTCATGTTCCTTATTCCTAGTAATACAAAAAAATAAAATTCCTTATTCCTATACGGAGATGATGTTATGATGCCAAACATTTATGTTTGTGGTACGGTAAGGAAAGAAAGTAGTCAGGAAAGAATGCCTTCATCTTTTCTTTTTTTCTTTTTGCAAAATTAAGAGATTTGTTGGTACTTTCTTGTCCAGTTTGCTAGGTTCCAAAATGAACAGGAGTGCATGAAAAAGATGCATCTCTGTAACTGCTGACATAATGGGGGGACCGGAAGAGCAACAAAGAATTGAGGAAAAAGGGACACATGAGCAGCTCAGCTATGCCATCTGCGGAAAAAAAACGGTTCTTACAAATTGCAACAGTACTTATTAACCTGAGTGAGTATTCTTTGGTATTCTAAAGTTACTTTATCATAAAATAACTGTTTAAAATTATTATGATTACATAATTTGAAAAATAAACTGTCCGAAATTAATTTTGACCTTTACATTTATGAGGCTCACTAAAATCTAAACACTTTACTCAGTAAAGTATTCTATATATTAATCCTTAAATTTATGAGGCTCACTAAAATTTGAACACTTTACTTAGTAATATACTCTAGATGATGTGAATTATGTTTACCTTGGGCCTTTCTAATGCTCATTCCTTTTTCTTTTTCTTTTTTTGAGAATTTGTACTAATAGTGACATGTTTATCCACGTGCTCAGCACAAATAATTTATACATCCAACTCTTTTTGCAAAACTTATACGGAAAGTATTTAAAAAGATGAAATGTTTTAAAGAAATAAGTGTCAAAATATTTAATAATTAATCATATTTTAATTTAATAAAAAATGTTGTAAAAGTGAAACATGTATCAAACAAAGAGCCATTGTGTCCCGTGTATCACTAGTTTAAATCAATGTGAAAACCTTTAAAACTTGTCAACTTGTTCATTCTAATGTTTGAGACTTTTCTTGATTGTTTTTTTTTTTGCATGGCTATAGGTACATTAACTTGTTTGTTGATGATTGTATTCGTATGACATAGATGTACTTATTAAAAAAAGAAGATGAAATGAAAATGGTGTTTGGAGTTTTTTATGAAATGGTACAAGATCATTTTGTGACAAATAAAGTTTCTTAGAAGTGATAATAGGATTTTCTTTTTTGAATAATAACCTAAAATAATATAGCTGAACGAAAGAATATACAATTCCTTAATACATGTAGGGCACTCTTAGTTGAAATATGAAGTACCACAATTTTTTTTGGGATTGTGCGGTAACCATGGCGATTATGTCATTAATATACTCCCTTCACAAATAAATTGATGGATTAACAATCCCCTTGAGTAAACTTACAAGTTTTGTACCTATATCATCAATCCTAATTTTGACACCAAAAATATTTGGACGTATTGCCTATATTCATGTACCAAGACATCAAAGGACTAAATGGAGTCATGTATTGTTGAGTGTGTATCACTAGAGTTTGGCATGAACCAAAAATGATACAAATATTATGATTTTATGACGAAAAAAATGGTATGTTATCATGGATGTAATTTATCTCGAGAATGAGACATTTTTTATCAAGAAAAGGAGAAATTTAATATCGGCTACACAAAATAAGTTTAGAATTAGTATACAGTCCGTATGAACCAGTGCACGACCTATGTAAAGAAATACATACATCAGGTACAAGTCTAAAATCAATGTACAGTTCATGGATCGACACATGGACCGAGTGTAGATGATTCTTTAAGGCATGTGAAAGAACCACCGTATCTTTGTCTAAATTGTAAAAAAATAGTTATTGAAAGAGGTATATGATGAGTTATTTGAATATACTAGATATTTGAGATATTGTCTAACTTGGATTGTCTAATTGGTTATGTACTAAAATATGACCTCTCACATTGAAATTAACAAAAGATTCCAAAATATAAATTTTTTTTTAGAAATTAAGGTAACAAATCAAAGTGTTATTTTATCTTAGAAAAATTACATCTTAGATTTACTAGCAAATGTTGGGATGCTAAACTACAAGCCAGTGGACTCACCAGTAATCATGAATGCCAAATTTGTAGAAACTACAATTCAAATTCTTACAAAAATATCTGATGTCTCTATAAGTTTTTTACAGTATTTTTTGTATTCATTCAACGACCTACAACCTATATCATCAATAAATAAAGAAAGCAAAATAGACAGAAAAATAAAAATAGAATCAGCTATAAAATTTAGTAATTGATTATTTAACGATGTAATTTCTCTATAATAAATTTATAAATAATTTAATTCAAAACATTCAAATTAGAATAATTCATTCTTCTTTGTCAAACATATACTTTAAAAATTATGCATAGACACATGAAAATCACACACCGTATCCACCGTGATAAATGAGGAATATCTAATAGATATGTTAAAAAGTGGGCTCCGAGGAGCCATCTTCTGCTCACAATCTTTTACGAGTTGTATGGACCATCTATTTCGAATCTTCTGCTCACAATCTTTTACGAGTTGTATGGACCATCTATTTCGAAATACGAAAGAGTTAGTTTATGACATGTAATTATACATAATTTGATCAGTACCATTTATCAATATCCAATTACTTGATTAACAACTATAATTATATATAAGTGCATTCAATTTCAATATCAATATGTATCAGAATTCTATTTCTCAAAATCTCATCAATTCAGATAATTTAAATCATTAACCTGTGTCACAAATTAAAGATCAATCACACAATTCAGGTCATTAACTCATGTCACATTTAAAAAAAATAATCAATTCAAACAATTCAAATTGTTAATCCGTATCACAAATCAAAGATCAATCAAATCCATAATAATAAATAATAATTAAATAAAAGTTATAGATAAGTCTAATTGCCTTAACAAATCTAATTATGATTTACGACTTGATACTCAATAAAGATACTTAATTCAAAATCACAACACCGTAGCGATATCTCTCTTCCTCGACTCTTCCTTTTCATTTTTCTTTATGTTTTCTCCACTATTTTCTTCATCAATTTCTTCTTTTCTTTTTACTGTTTCCTCTTTCCTTTCTTTGTTTCTTTCTTTTTACTTTTCGTTTGTTTTTTTTCCTTATCAACAGTGCGAGAAGGGGACTTAAGGCTACCGTCTGCCTACGCATGCACAAGCCACGTGCACTCGTATGAAGGGTTTACTTATTTTCTTTTTATTATTTTTATTATTTTATATTATGTTTTTTTCATTAACAAGAGAAGGGGATTTAAGGCTACCATCTGCCTACGCATGCACAAGCCACGTGCACCCTTTCTCCATGTTGCCCTCTGTTCGGACCAGAGGTACTTTTTATAGTATTTTTTTTAAATTATTATATTATTTATATTATATTATAAAGAATATATTAGATTTATTCATAACCTTCTCTAATAAATAGTTAAGAATTAATTAATTTGATGTATCAATGATTCTCATTTACTAAGGAGGTAAATTTGTTCGTCTCCAGTTTAATCGTTTTTTTTGCTTTACTAATCCCTTGAGCCTATTCATCGCTTCTTTTTCCCGAGAGACCTTCACAATTTAATCTTTCTGAGCATTCCTAATTGAGCACAAGAGAATCTAATCTCTTTCCTTACAAACACTTATAAAAAACTTCTAAGCTTTTGAATCAAGTCCAATCCTTTAGAGATTCTTATTTATAATTTTGAGTTCTTACTGATCTATTCATCTTTGAGCGTTAAGATCAATTTTTTAGCTTCTAGCTCCACTTTTTCTGAGCTTTGGTGTTTTTTTTGTTGATTTTCTTGTTGTCTCTTAGTCTTCTCGTGTTAGTGTTGTAAAAAAGTTAAGATTTCATTATAAAATAATTTTTGTTTAATAAATTAGTGCCTCGTTGGTGAAGCGGGTTTAAAAAATATAAATTTTCATAATCGAACTCCATTAAAATTCTTGTGTTCTTTTATTTTCAGCACTTATATTCTTTAGTTTTCGATATTCTGAATTTGATAAAGTTTATATTTCTTGTGAAAAGTTGTCACTCTATTATTTTATATTAATTGCTCTTTATAACGACTAATATTTGATCGATTCTCATTGCATATCTACATTCTTACACATCTTGTTTGACTAAGTTATACCAATCGGTTATCAATTTGACTTGACCATACTTGTGTTATTGGTTAATGTAATTACTAGTCATTGCATTCTACAATAACGATATAAGAAGGCGTTGAACGTTTCACCAAAATGTCATAATATTTTGACCATGTTTGACTATGTTGACTGAGCTCTGACAAGTCTGTTTATTTACAAAGACGTTATAACGATTTAAAGAACCATTGTAATGACTCAAACCGTTCAATATTTCTTAGTCATTATCTAACGATAGCCTCTGATAATTTTATGAAGCTTTATGTTTTAGAAATTTTTTGAGTTTGTCAAACATAATCGTTATAATGCTTGAGAACTATTATAACGGTTTACATCGACATAAATTTTTTTCTTTATTTATTGATTCAAAAACTCAAGTTATTGAATCATACCTTATATAATTTGTTTCTAAGTCTTTAAGTAAATCTTCAAATGTTTCTTTCAGCATCCATCTCGTTCAATTATTTAAGTCATCTTAGAATCCTATATCATAATTCAAAGAAAATTTGCTAAATTCAACTACATTTCATAAAATAACAAATATTTTTTTTGTTTATGTACGAAAATAACAAATAGATTTACTAGCATGGATTGAAATAATGAGATGTTCCACTTCGACTCAAATCTTCTACAAATGGGCATCTCTGATGAAAGAGCTCTGTTCCCAATTTTGTCCTTTTCTGTGCTATTTGCAAATTACTAGCGGTAATGAAAAATGATCCTTGCTATGATAGGTGTGCTTAACGTACCATCAGCTATTCTACCAAAAAGTGTTAACCAAATATTGTCTAGTTGTTGGCTTGGTAAACAGGCTCGAGAGTGATTTATTAATTCGGCATCACTTTCTACAAGACATTTTGGCCAATTCATATTTCATACATAGATGAACGTTTTTTAAGAAATTACCTGAGTTTGAAAAGCCTATTTTTCCTGTTTGAACTATACTTGATTGGTAATTCATTGCTGACCAATATTGCTCTGCTGTCGCAATAACAGTGACAAAGCCATAATAATTATAAAAGAGGGGGGACATTTTGTAATATTTGATATTTATTAAATTGATTTTATGATTATATATTATATGAAATTTTAATTTAAGTTATTAACACAAATTAATTATATTAAATTCTTATAATTAATTTTTAAAAAAAGATTACTTGTTCATAATAGTAAGTATAATTCATCATGAAATAATATGAGAGATAAGACAAAAACATGTTGGAGAGTTGACAAGCACAAATTTTTTATTACTTGACAAGCACAAATTTTTTATCATTCAATCATATTTTTCAAAGATAACTCTATTCTAGAAAAATAACAACAACAACAACAATAAAGCCTTTAATCTCAAATAAATTGGGGTAGGCTAAAAATGAAACCCAATCAGAAAGCATAAGATCAAGGATCTCAAATATCAATGATAATAATGAATATGATGAAACAAAAAGAAAATAAATAATAATAATAATAATAATAATAATAATAATAATATAATAAATAAATAAATAAATAAATAAAGATGATAATGATAATGATGATGATAATATGCTAATAGTAATAGCAATAATAACAATAATAATAATAGTACAATAAACCTCTATTATAAAACTTATTTCTAAATCCTAAAATTCTATTTTAAAACCTAATTCTAAATTCTAAATCCTAAAATCCTATTTATAAACCTCTATTTCTAAAATCTATTTCTAAATTTTAAATCCTAAAATCCTAAAAATCTAAGAACATGAAGTCTATAACTCTACTATTAGACTCTAACTCCTAAATCATGGTTCAGGTACATGAATCGCCATCTTCCAAGCACTCCTATCCAAAGCAAGCTCTTTGGATATATTTCATTCCTTCAAATATCTTTTTATTGCTTCCTCCCATGTTAGTCTCGGTCGACCTCTTCCTCTTCTTGTATTTTCAGGACGACTTAGAATACCGTTGCGTACTGGTGCTTCAGGAGGCCTTCGTTGGATATGACCAAACCATCGCAAACGATGTTGGACTAGCTTCTCTTGAATTGGTGTTACCCCAAATTTGTCCCTAATATCATCATTTCTGATTCGATCTTTTCTTGTGTGGCCACATATCCAACGCAACATCCGCATTTCAGCTACACTCATCTTTTGGACGTGTTGTCCTTTTGTAGCCCAACATTCTGCGCCATACATCATCGCGGTCTAATCGCCGTCCTATAGAACTTGCCTTTTAGTTTGTTTGGGACCTTCTTGTCACAAAGAACACCAGATACTTGTCTTCATTTTACCCATCCAGCTCTTATTATATGACTAACATCTTCATCGATCTCTCCTTCACTCTGCAACATCGATCCCAAATACCAAAATGTGTCATTCATGGGTACTACTGGTCCATCCAAACTAACATCTCCGTCATCTGAGTTTTCCCCGCTGAACTGACACCTTATATATTCAGTTTTGGTCCTACTAAGTCTAAAACCTTTCGATTCTAAAGTTTGTCTCCACAACTCTAGTTTCTGATTGACTCCAATTCTGCTTTCGTCAATCAGCACCACATCATCAACAAAGAGCATACACCAAGGAATATCTCCTTGTATGTCCTTTGTGATCTCGTCCATCACTAAGGTGAAAATATATGGACTCAATGCTGACACTTGATGTAATTCTATCTTAATAGGAAATATATCGGACTCGCCGTCACATGCTCTGACACAAGTCACAACATTTGTATACATATCCTTAATAAGGGTAACGTACTTTGTTGGGACTACTTTCCTTTTAAGCGCCCACCACATGATATTTCTCGGTATTTTATCATACGCTTTCTCTAAATCAATAAATATCATATGTAGGTCCTTCTTCTGTTCCCGATGTCTCTCCATAAGTTGTCTTATCAAGAAAATCGCCTCCATAGTGGATCTCCCAGGCATAAAACCAAAATAATTTTTAGAGACAATTGTCAGTTTTTTTAAACGGTGCTTGATCACTCTCTCCCAAAGATTCATGGTATGACTCATGAGCTTAATTCCTCTGTAATTAGTACAACTTTGAATATCTTCTTTATTCTTGAAGATTGGTATTAATATACTTCTTCTCCACTCATCAGGCATCTTATTGGACCGGAAAATGATATTAAATAGTTTAGTGAGCCACGCTATTGCTATATCTTCAAGACATCTCCATACCTCAACCGGGATATCATCTGGTCCTAACGCCTTACCTGTTTACCTGTTTTCATCTTTTTTAAAACTTCTTTCACCTTAAACTCTTGAATTCTCCGAACAAATCGCCTGTTGGTGTCAATTGAGTCATCCAACTCGATCGCGGTTTTCTCACTCTCGTCGTTGAATAGCTTGTCGATGTATTCTCTCCATCCGTTCTTAATCTCCTCATCCTTCACCAAAAGTCTATCAGCCTCATCCTTAATACATTTAACTTGGTTGAAGTCTTTTGTCTTCCTTTCTCGAAGTTTAGCCATCTTGTAGACATCATTTTCGCCCTATTTCGTATCTAATTTCCGATATAACTCCGTGTATGCCTGACCCCTTGCTTCGGTCACAGCCTTCTTTGCGTTTCTTCTAGCTTCTTTGTACTTCTGTATGTTTTCATCACTCCTGTTGTGATGTAAATGTTTGTAATATTCTTTCTTCTCATTGATAGCCTTTTGTATATCATCATTCCACCACCAAGTGTCTTTAGGTTTACGTTTATTTCCTCTAGTTACTCCAAACACCTTTATAGTCACCTTCCAAATGTGAGTCACCATCTCCTTCCATATATTATCCGCATCTTCACCTTTGTTTCACGATCCTTCTGCAATAACTTTATTCTTAAACACCTGAGAAACGTCCCCTTTGAGCTTCCACCACCTCGTTCTCATTATTTTCATGCCTCTATCTCGCCGAACGCATACCTGAAAAGTTGTGTTGTGTGACAACACACTCGCCAAGTATAACCTTACAATCCATGCAGTTTGATCTCTCCTCCCTTCTAGTCAGGACAAAATCGATCTGGCTCGAGTGCCGGCCACTGTTGAAAGTAATTAAATGCGATTTTTTCTTTCTAAAGAAGGTGTTTGCTACCCTGAGGTCGTTAGCTATAGCGAAGTTCAAGATGTCTTCTCCCTCTTGATTCTGTTTGTCATATCCAAAACCCCCATGTACCCTCTCAAACCCCCCTCTAACTGTGTCAACATGACTATTAAGATCTCCTCTAATGAAAAGTTTTTCACTATTAGACATTTCTCTAATCATGTTCTCTAAGTCTTCTCAGAATTGTCTCTTGACATCATCATTCAAACCTACATTTGGGCATACGCACTGATGACATTTAAGACGAAATCTCCAAAAATCAATTTGATCATGATGATCCTATCCCCTTGTCTCCTAACCGCGACAACTCCATTCTTGAGGCTCTTATCAATTAAGATGCCTACACCATTTCTACTTCATTCTTTTCCTGTGTACCACAATTTGAAATCCGTATTCTCCACCTCCTTAGCCTTCTGACACATCCATTTAGTCTCCTGAACACATAAAATATTAACGCGTCTTCTAATCGCAATATCAACTAATTCTCTTAACTTATCTATTAAGAACCCTACATTCTAACTATCTAAATAAATCTTACTTTCTCCAACTAGCTTCTTTATCCCTCGCACTCCTCGAGTCAACAAAAGAAAAAAAATTATGATAAAGATATATTGCAGCAAGTCGTAAAAAATAAAGTGAACTTGGGAAATACTCTGATTAGGTTGGATGCACAAGCAATTGGTCTGGGACGCAGTAAATGAATATTTTAATCCCTTGGTCTGGAACGCACAAGCAATTCGTCTTCTTCCGCGCTGGTTGCCTCTTCAGGTTGTCAAACTAAATTTGTAGATTGAATTTGTCTCTTGGTTAATTTCTGCTCGAGCCGCTGATCTCCCTGTCTGGTCTTCTGATGTTAACATAATTGATACTCTCTGTTTTTGGTAGTCTTCTGTTTCTGGTAGATTGGATCCTCTGGCCTTCGACCTCTCATGCTGATGTCGACATATCTGGCATGTTGTCTTTGTTTCTGGTTAGACATCTGATGTTAATGGCGATGGTATTGGTGATGAACTGATGTTGTTACTGATACTGGTATTGGGGATTATGAATTAATACTTTTTATTTTCTAGGTTAGGTTAAGTTGTTTTGGTTGGTTGGTGCTGACTTGAACTTTCATTTTGGATTATTTTTTTTTGTTGGATGTTTGCATTAGCTGTATCGTTGTACATATTGGTGCTATTGCTGTTTTTCTACCCAATCACATTAGTTGATTAGTTTTACTTTTTAAAGCTCTATCATATATCATTATTTTTGGGAGAAAAATGAAAGCGGATAACGATGATTACTTCTTAAAAAAGCAGTCAACTAAAAGTAACCCACGACAGTTTCAGTTAATTACATCATAACATGTGTGTGAGAGCATCACCACTGACCACTCACTAGCAAAATTCCAAAAGATGATTTAACTATTAATTATCTGCTATTTTTCCCTAGCACCATCCTAAATATAAATGCCCCACCAGGTCGGTACAGAGGAGATAAAACCAATCATCAAACATCAATGATATGATGAGCTAGTAAAGAAGTGTAGCATATTTATAGCATATTAAGGGGTCTAATGAAGAACAGGCGAACGAGAGTGGTTTTTTCATCAAAGAAAATTTCAAGCAACAAGGGAAGGAGACGCTGATGTAACAAGGCACCAAACAATTTCTTACCAGTGATACAACCACCACATAAAATCAATTGTTCTCTAATAAGATCAAGTTGCACCACCAGCAAACACATTTACCTGCAACTTCACATGCAAGTTGTCTTCTTTCTAAAGCTAATCAATTAAACCAAAAACAGACAATTAAAAGGACACTTAATTGATCAATAAAGGAACCATGTGCAAAAATGCACGAAAAAAAGAGAGGAAAAACTGCCAAAATAATTCTCTAAAATTTTCAACAAAATGATCTTCACCCATTGGACAAATCCATTTTTTTATTACACATGGGACATATCATGAACTTGTAGTAGCAGCATGTACATTTAGTTACATTTATTGTCCTCGAATGGTTACAAACAACACATTCACAACTTATAAACAAACAAAAACCCTGTTCAGGCCTAAAACAAATTAAAAAAAAACTAAAAGAACAATAACACCACATTTGGAGGGATTCTCTGGATCAACCCAAAAGTGCAAAAACCAGAGTAACAATGAATTTGTATCTGCTGCTTTTCACACATGGCCGTATTTGATGAACTGTTTTAGTTCGCACCAGCTGATCTAAAGTGTAGGCTCCAAATCACACACTCTTTCTAAATTCAATAGAATACCTATTTTAGAATCAGTCGGATGCACAAACCGAATTATAATCAAAGAATCCGTGGGCTTTAAGATGAAAAGCTGCAGATACCCTAAAAAATTAATAAGCACGGAATTCCAGTAGTAGCTACATGACTTCCAAAAAAAAGAAAGGAAAAGAAAAAAAAATGAAAGGAAGTGGCAATAAACAAAGAAAAAAAAGACAAAAATGAGCAAACAAGCGTAAATCTTCATCCATCAATTACTCAGAGCCTTAGGTTTAAATCAACACTTGACGAATCCTTGCCTCCTTCACAAACGTCTGGAAAATGGACCCCATTTTTCGGGTGGCACCCAAACTGCCAGTTCATCAAATCTGTCATCTCATTACACCCAGCTGGCGGGTCCCCTGCAGCTGTCACTGCACGGCATGTGCTGACACTTGCCAGAAGCGGCCGATGTGTTGCAAACCGAGTCACCAGGTACGCATCGGGAGGCGCATAATAGTCCATGGGTTGGACCGGCTGGCACGCATGAGATGAAATAATGGGGAGCGGAGGGATGCATGCTGTGGCAGATGGTATCTGGTATAGGTGTGCATTCCAGCCCACACTCCTCTCCTTTTTGTGTGCATTTTGGTGACCTCCAAGGGCCTGGGACTTGAGGAACTTCTTGTTGCAAAAGAGGCAGGGGAAGAGGCGCACGTCTTTCTCGCCGTAGCACGGTGGAGATGCCAGGTTGGTGTTGGATAATGTCAAGGAGAGGTCTACTGATTCTTGGGAATTCTCGTTTAGTGGGTATGGTCGTGTGTCCATTTTTTGTTCTCTATCCTCCCCTTTGCCTTTTCTATTTCTTTTATTCTGTATTTCCAACCTCTTGCTTTTCAGTATTCCTTTCTTGGCTATTTCGGTCTCTCCTGCTTTGATTCTTCTGAATAGAAGGGCATAAGAGACATGTAAGGAAAGGGATGGTGTTGCCAATTATGTGATGGAGAGGTGCCTCTGTTTTCTTGGAGGGGGGCATCAGCCTCTGGATGAGGGGATATTTAAGCATTATTTGGCAAAAATGACTATATCCTTGGCTAGGGCCGAAAATGAGTCGAGTTCAAGTGAATTGGGTTTAGTTCAATCTCAACTTATAAAAATATGAATCAAACTGAGCTCGTGAAACTACGAGTTGAAAGACCCAGCTCATATTTTGAACTAACTCGTAAGCTAGCTTATGAGCTCATGTATGTGTGTTGACTCAATTTGATAGTTAAGTTTGATACATCTACAAACTATAAAATTCACACATTTACAATACTGATACAAAATTAGTATATGAATAAACTACATTTTTAATGATATTTTTACTGTACTAATTTGAACAAATTGACTGACAAAAAATAATCGAGTCAGATATATGAGTCGAGTCATGGAAGAGTAAGAGACGCCGCTAAATCGCTGAGATAGTGAGAGAGAATGAAAGAGGGACAACTAAGTTAGAATTTGACAAAAAAAATACATATAAACTATTATTTAAGCCAATCAAGTCATAAAATTAAATCAAACCTAACTCAAACTTAATTCATTTAACCACCAAGACAAATTAACTTGAACCTAATCAACTCGAACTCAAATCAATCCTAAACTGAACCACGAGCCCAGACTTTTTTATATAGTCTTATTGCTATGCCTGGCCAAATAGATCACGTATGTTGTCCTTTTTCTCTCATATCAGAAACTTGAGATGTTCATTAAAATAAATGTTCTACGTAGCGATGCATACGTACTGGAGGGTATCACAATATATACAGTAATAAGAGAAGAGGCGAAATCAAATTGAAAAAAAGAGAATAACAGAAAATACTTTATGCAAGTTAATTATATTAATATTTTGATATTAGATTATACTTTATAATGGAAATTGTACGTATTTCATTCATGTTAAACATGTATTTCAAATATTTAAATATAAAATTTAAAATATGATCTGAATCCGTTATGTAGATAGATATAGATTTGCATTTGAATCCTCAAATTTTAATTGAATGTAAATTTGTGTATGAATTTTGTTTATTTTTTTATAGATCCTCATTTAGATAATTCAATCCCGAATTTGATTTATTAACAGTCCTACATAGCAAAGTTTGCTTTAAATGTTTTGCTGACATTATGATCATTTTTGTTGTCCAACAGATAAGGCAATACGATTTTCATTTCATCCAACGAAGTACATACAATATACAGAAATAATAGAGATTATGGATAACAACATATGAATCCATGGAGCAGATGCCTAATTTATTAAGACACTAATAATAGAACATATAAAAAGATGGTCACTTGTTTGTACAATGAGGATGTCTCCTGTTGTATCCAGACTGCTCAGCAGCAGCCGACAGATGGTCCCAATCAACTCATAAACAACTGTTTTAATTTGCTTGCCAGTCTCTCTCTCTCTTTCATCACTCTGTATTCAAACATTCATCCAACATAAAAGTAATTATGTATAAAAAAAATAAGCATCTGAGAACTAAAAATAAAACCAGTTTGAAAATCAACCTTTGTCTAGTGAAAAGGCAAACAAAAAAAATAAAATCGGTTTCTGAAATAGGACATGCTTTTAAAGCAGTTGATGATGGACGGTGGCCGTACTTGGTCTCGGAGAACATGTTCGTTCAAATGCCAAGTTTGGCTAGGATGTTCAGTGTTTTGTCCCTTCCTAAATTGGTGCCCTCAGAGAGACGGACAATGTTGTCTTCCATCTCATGTTCTCAACGCTCCTCAATTGAGCATCAATTCCGTCGATATCTCAATTTAAGTAGCACGGTTTGATATCCACTTCCCCGCCCCACAGATTCTCAACTGATTTAGAGCTTGGACTCTGCTTACAAAAATCTTATACCGACAGATCTAATATTGGTGTAACATATTGTGTGTTTAAGAGTGTTCCATACGTCAATGTCAATTGTGCCAGTTAATATCTAGTCTCAATCTTGCATTTTTTTTTATTTCACTTACCCTCTTAATGGGGCTTTTGTTGATATCAGAATCAATTTTACTCCCAACGTAAATACTTCTATTTTTAGCATATTGTATATTGTATCCATAGAAAATAATTTCAGCGCCACTTATCTTTAGCGCATAACCAGGATGAAATCATGATTTTCGAATAGAGAACCGAAAGATGATTGATAAGATCATAGAGGATTGGAGAGTGGTCGGAGTATAAAAAAATTATTTTTATTATTAAAATCATTCAATAATTATTAAATTTAACTAACTTTTTTGGAAGTTGAAGGGGTGGGGGACAGATCCATGCTTGTCCGCCCTCTCCCTCCGTCCTGCGCGTAATCATGCTTTAAAACAGAAATAACTAAATAAATCGAAGTAAAAATAAAATTTGACAGATAGCGTATCAAAAATGCTGCAAACGACCAGAATTCAGATAGTGGGTCCGTTGTTGTTCCAATTTAAAAAAAAAAATCACCCAACCTTGCATTCCACCAAACAAAAAGAGTAAATAAAAAAGAAAATAGAAGTGGCACACATGAGCGTGACAACACAAATGAACGTCAATCTAACACAAATCACGGCTTGATCTTTTCCTGTTTTAGTTTTGTCTTTGGGGCAAGGACGAACTGAAATCTAGTATTCGGAGTAATTTTGCAACTTTCTTCGTATAGTGAAGAACCCCAAAATATCTCCTTGTTGGGGCAAAAACTTGATGATCCACGTCAGCAATGACCGAAAATATGATCACGATTGATAGATGTGACAATGATGTGATTTCCATTTGGCGTATACCCTAATAAGTACCACCCGCATCAAGCAACTTGCTGCACGCTAACTGCAATTTGCGGTATAGCTCTAAAGCCACCGGGTCCCAAAAATGACTAAGCTTTGTCAAAGGACAAGGCAATTAACTTCACATTAATCTCGGTATTAATTGAATATGACAGATTTAGCTCGCTAGTCAGTTCCTGCCAAGAACTTTAAATAGAGATTTTCCGTAAAGAGGTCTTATCAATGTATTTCATTTGATGATCTTACAAGGTTTCTTTAATTGCAATTTCTACCATAAAAAAATGCAATTTCCAAATTTTAGAGCTCAGATAACATAACATAATTATTAACTGTGATCCATATTATTCTATCTAAGAGCACTTAAGAAATCTAATACATGAGTTTGATGGCAATCAACATTCGGAAAATTTTCATAAGTGGTAGCCAACTGGGATGATCTCAAAGAGGTCATGAATTCAAGCCTTCATAGACACAAAATGAAACTTGTGAGCTACACTCATCTCTCTCAAAAAAAAAACCATTCAGAAAATTTTCACATCAACACAATGCTGCCAAAATGTTGCGACTTCTATGTACAAAAGCAAAATAATCATGTGCATGATTTTTGTTTTGAAATCTGAGTTGTAAAGTTTGGACCGACGAACAACATGAACCTCATGTAAAGAAAAATGGACTAGGAATAATAGGAAGACAAAATTGCTTGCAGCAGCAAAGTCACAATTCTTGCAAACGTTAAGGAACTGAAGAAAGTGGAAAGACCAAAACTTACCTTGTCCAAATATTACAAACAAGTATTGAATACCTGACTAGTTAAAAGAAAAAAATAAAAGAAAACAAAGACAATTTCAACACATACAAAATTAGAATATATGATCCATCATATGGCATTTTTGCACCTTGTAAATAGTGACCAACACAACAGTTTAGATAAAAAATTCTAGAAGCTAGAAGCAACACATACAAGAGGCAAGAAAAAAAAAATTCCGAAAGGTACCCACGAGAGGCAGAAAATTGCACTCTTCGCAAGGACCATAAATTCACAACAAATTAAAACATCTGATGATGTTAATAGAAAATTTTCGATCAAGGTGAATAAGCCATGATACACATTGCATTCAAGGTGAATAAGCCAAAACTGAACGAAAAAAAATAAGGGAAAAACTGACTTACAAGTTTGTCAAAAACATCCATAAGGTTTTCAAATAGACTAATTATGTCCACAAACGCTCTATGCCATACTCCCGGATTATGACCGGCACACTTGTCGGTGGGAGCTAAGAAAGAAAGAGAATAAAAATAATTGTAAGCCTCTGTTTAAATAGTCAAAGCCAAGCCTGGTGCTAGAATAGCATCAACAAAGACATATTAGAGAGAAAGGAGAACAGCAGCATTAGAGTTAACGTACCATCCCTTGTTCCGTAACAAGCACTGAGACATAGTCAGAAGGTGTAGCATCGTATCTGCAAAACAAACAATTACTCAAAAATCAAGTTGAACGAAATGAAAGAACTACTTTGCATAATTCATATGGAAGTCAACACATACTTCAAATTTAGGAGCCGAAGAATCTCATTTTGGGCCCAGCTATTAAGATGGTCCAAATCTTTCCTTCCGTGTACCTTTGAAATTGCATCTGGATCACCTAATAGCCATGAAGAGGAGAAACAATTTAAAATATAAGAAAAGTCAAAAACGTTATGCATCTCTGTAAAAAGGGGGGTCATCGAGTTCATTAGAGTGAATCGCATCTAGACGGGTGCAAATGACATTTAGCATCTTTGGTGGGAACACAAATTAAAATATGTATATAAATAAATAAATTTATTAGTTGACCCCTATTACAGTTATAAGCACCCAAACAATAAAAGGCAGAACAGTTCACCTAGTTCATTGGAGCAGATTGAATCAAGCTGAACCCTATCATTAAACTTGTAGGCCTCACAGCACACCAGCACTGGCACCCGGAATGCATGTGCAACCATAGCCACACAGGCAGTTCCCACTCGGGAGTAAACCATGCCATTAGATAGCACCGCAGATGCCCCCAGAAACACTCGTGTCACCTCATGCATCACATAGGAAACAGCATTGATATGGGTATAAGTGCACTGAATCCCCCTCTCCACCAGCCGTCTCAGTAAACCCTGTCCTTCATGCTTAGGCCGGGAGTCAACCACCACCACACGAAAATTCTTTTTTATTTCGTGTGCATAAGCCAATATTGATTCAACAACTGAGGGGGAACCATATGTGAGAAGCACATCCCCATCACGAATTTTGGAGACACCAAGCTCGACTATGGCTTTACTTGCTATTATAATCTTTTCATTAATGAACCTGTCAATATCAGACTGAAGTCTGGATTTGGCCTCCTTATCTGAGAGATTGTGGGGAAGACTAGATATGCGGTTCTTCAAAAACCGAATAGAATTACCTGTTAAAAATAAAACATCGGTTCATTCTTTCAGCTCAGAGCTTATGCAAACTTATGTTGGGTACTGCACCACAATTTTGTGCAAGCCACCAGAAATGATCAAATAGCAGGGATTATCATGAAGCCTACAAAAACAGTGTATGAAAAAAGAAACATTACCCATGCTGACAGATAGGGGTCGGCACTCAGTCAGAAAAGAAACACAGGAGCCAATTTTTGTTGCAAGGTCACGAGAAAGGGTTTTCTCTGGTGGGGTCATGTAGTCTTGTATCACTTCTTTGAAGGCAAGTAGCATTGCTATGCAACGGGCATTGCCACCTGATATTTTGTCTGACAGAAACTGAAGGCCAACCTGACAAAATTGAAGCAGAATTGTAGAGAGCTTAGGTAACTGATACAGAGTAAGTCACAACAATGCATTGCAAAGAGCTCGAATAAGTCACAGGAAGAATATTATTTTTTCTTTCCTTGGTCAGAATATTGCTTTTTCTTTCCTCACAGTATTTATATAAATTAAAACTCAAAAATCCTCTTCTAAATAAAATATAATAATTCATACATTCAAATGGGCATATGAACATCTAAGTACATGCAAAGTAATTCCATCTCATCATTTACACAAAATTCATCTCAACATTTGCACAATAATTAATAAGGGATGAAAATTGAATAAATAGTAATGTCAAAGGAGAATAATGGGAAACATATAATTCAGATATCAGTATTCTAATTGAATAGAAAAAAAAATACTTGATAGACAGAGGGGTGGATTGGTTCGAGCTGAAAGAACTTTGATTCAAGATCCGGCAGTTGGGTCCCATGCTCATACTGTGGCAAGTGCCTGAATAGCTCAACCCTGTTTCGGGCCTCTGATTGATTGACAATGGCCCGCTTCTTCAATTTCCCGACCTTTGTTATATCATCAAACTGCATACGTGGGTGTGGTGCTGCCACCTCCTTCTTCCCTTGTTTCTTTTCTATTGACCCAGCTGGAGCTAGTACCTGTGTGGCTCCAGACCCAGTGGGGGCATCCTTCTTTTGTTGGGGCACAGGTTTGGTTGAGGTTTTTGGTTGCTTTGAGGCTGAGGGAGCTCCACCAGATGCAGCTAAAGTTGCACAAATTGAATAAAATCAAGTCATTAAACTTTAATTTTTCTTTCCTTTTCCTGTTTTTCTCTGCTTATTTGGTACTTGCTAAATAAAGGCTACTAGAAGCTACTTGAATTGACGACAAATGCAATATAATAGTTTTCTTAAACATGTGACTGGGTTAACTAATCCCAAATTCGAAAAAATGTGGTTCAACTGCATCACTAAAAGTCTAATAATTTGACATAATTGGTACAATGTACGGCCAAAACATGTCAGATCTATACCCAAGATATTCACCAGAATAAACATTACCTGCTTCTTTGGCAGCTGCCTTGGCAGCTCGTTGAGCCTCTTGAGCGGCACGCCTCTCAGCTCTGGTGAGTTTTTCTTTGGTTGGTGCAGAAGGCCCGGCCACTTTACCTTTTGACACATTTGAATCTCTTTTGTTCGCTTCTGCACCAAGCTTTTCTTTAGATTCACAAAAAGCAAGTGATGTTTTTAATCTATAACAAGGAACTTCAAGAGCACACAAGTAGTATATCTATCATCTAATTATGATAAAGAACTACAACCATCATTCAGGGATCCCATATAAAAATAATGTTTTTCATTATTTTGTTCAAATATTTTTCAGTTTATATTAAATACAATATAAACCTTAATTAAGGATTATTATGTACACTTGGAAAATGAATTTTATCATAAAAAAGAGTCTCTGATAATCTTAATCAGCTGAATTAGTGTTACACAGTTCTGGTCAGTGGAATACTTAAGAATAGCACTAAGACCAATCATATACAATCTATAAGCAAGCACCGCGATATCAAATGCAATACCTGAAACTAATGGCGCCGTCTTGGTGACTGGTGGATGTATCAATAGACTACTTTTAGGTGTCATGCCACCACCGACTCCACTCAATGCCACTGATTCATCGTCTTCGCTGAAATCAGATCCATCAGCATCAAACCGGCTTGATTGAGACGGAGATAAGGCCGGGGGTGACCCAAGGATCTGCTCGGAAGGATTATAACTACCAATGGGGTGGTAGTGCGGGTTGCTCATCTCAGCTGAGGGGTGGCGTGGCGGAGGAATCATTACCGGAGACAGGGAAGAAGGAGGCGACCCGGCGGCGGTGGCGGAGACAACAGCGGGAGCAGAGGAGGAAGCTTCTGCGGCAATTGAAAAGGAATCTGGAGTGACGAAGCCGACCTGGCGCACCTTCGGCCCGATCACGGGTCGGTTGGGTCGTCTAAGATCCATTAATGGTTTGTAGGGTTTAGGAGAGAGCGATCGACAAAGGTTCGTCTATTTTTCAATTTTTATTGATTTTTCCATGGTTCTTCCTCGTGAGGGTTTGCTTGGAGGTTTGCAGAGATGTGAGTTCGTTTGCAGAGAGGTGAAACGGTGAGATCAGGAGAAGGAAAATGTGTTCTGGATGAACATGGTCTACCAGAAGACAGAAAAGCTTCAGACAACTCCAAGTGGGGCCCAAATTAGTTGTGCACTTATGTTGGGTTCATTACCTGGTAGGCCGGCCTCAAAGCAGATTTGAAACAGAGGCCTATGTCAATTCAGCCTATTTGCTTTCTAGGCTTGTACTATCTAATAGCCCTGGAGAAATTTCTATTAGAGCCTAAACATTTCCGTTTTGGAGTTAAGAAATGTGGCCCAAATTAAATTGTCTGATCTTATTCAGTGGGAATCTTGGGTGTTTTGCATCTGTGGAAAGAACTATTTGCACATTTCAGCATGTGGGCTTTCAAATTAAGGTCATCTTTTCACATTTTCATGTTTCATTTTGGTATAATTTTTTTTGCAATGAAAAAAATGGGGTACCTTTCAAGGCCCAGCTCTTACAAATTCGGATTACTCACCTGTTCCTTTCCCATTCATTTTGTTAGGGTAAATTTTCTTTTTTTGAGAGAGATGGAAGTCTAACTCTCAAATTCCAATTTGTATTTGTAGAGGTTATCTTAATTAACTATGACTTGAATTACTAGATCATTTCTCAAGATACAATTTTTTTATGCAATGCATGCAATCCCTTTCAGTGCTTAGCTCACACAAACTTGATTGCACTTTCACATTGAAAACTTTATGATATTAACAAAATGATCACGCATTATAAATTAGTAGTTAACATCAGACAACTTATCAATTCCTTAATTAAAGTTCCTTTTATCTTATCAATTTTAAAACATAGACGGCACAAAGCCTTCTTATGTGATATTTAATTTCTTTTCGGTGGGGGAGGGGTGGCTTCTGAAGCAATCAATTCCATCTTATCTAAAGTGTACTGTGCCAACTTAAGCATTTTATTTCAGATGCTCTATTACATCATTGCTGACTTTGATTTGATTATAAACCTTAAAAAAGCAAAAGTAAATTTTAGTTGACTTTGTCTAGTGACCATTAGACATAGTACACTTTTGCACATCCCTCACCATCACAAGTGGATTTCTGTCAATATGTGCTACTACTATATTCGGGGGTGGATATAGGAATAAGATAATTGTACCAAGTCAAATACTTCACATAGTATCTAAGATCAAATACTGTTGTGGCAGTTAATCACATCATTTATTTGAACTTCACACACGACATCCGATTTTTTGATTGTGTAAATGCATAGCATCATAAGTAGGAGGGGTCAGAATTTTGAAATGCATAGTATCATTGTAAAGGGCTTTGAACTCGTAATTTGGTTCAAAGGCTCCCGCTCACTGATTTTGTATCGAGATTCGTGAAGAGATGAGAGAAAACTTTGGACAAATAAAAAGCATGAATTTTAATGCAAAATCAATGGGTGAGAGAAGTTTTGAATCAATTTTGGATTCAAAATCCTTTGAACCTACTATGCTCCTCAGAATTTAAGCTTGAGAGGATCAAAATTTGAAAGTCCAAGTGTTCGTTTGGCAAATTAAGGAATAGTTTTAGAAGAGTGGTAATTTTGGAAGAGTTATAGAATAACGTCTTTTTGAAAAGTGGTATTTTGACTATTCGGAAGAGTGAAAATATCGTTTGGCAGTTGTTAATCAGAATAGTTGAAATATGAATAATTATGATACTAACAATGACATTGATCATAAAAATAATTGCAAAATAATAATAATAAAAAAATAGTATAATAATAATAATAATAATAATAATAATCATAATCCATAATCATAATCATAATAAATAATAATATTCATAGTTGTAATCATAATAATATAATAAAAATATAAATATAATCATAATATAATAATATAATAAATAATTATAATCATAATCATAATAATAATAAATAATTTTAATTTTAATAATATAATTATAAAATAATAATATAATATAACATAATTAAATCATAATCATAATCATAGTCGTAATCAAAATAATATTATAATAAATAATAATAATAAATAATTATAATCATTATAATATTATAATAATAATATAATCATCACTATAATCATAATATAATAATATAATGACAATACAACCATAATTAAAATATAATAATATAATAAATAATAATAATAATATCATAATAATAAATAATTATAATTATAATAATAAAATAATAATAAATAATAATAAAATAATCATAATAATAATATATCATAATAATAAATAATCATAATTATAATAATATAATAATAATATCATAATAATTAATAATCATAATTATAATAATATAATAACAAAATATTCATAATAATAGATAATTATAATTATAAAATATAATAATAAATTAGTTATATTTATATTCATAATATAATAATATAATAATATAATAATAAAATATATAATATTATAATACTAACAATGATGATAAAAAATAATAATCATAATATTAATATAATAATAAATCATAATATAATATAATATAATATAATATAATATAATATAATATAATAATACTAATAAATCATAACCATAACCATAATCATAATCATAATATAATATAATAATATAATACAACATAATCAAGCAATAATCGCTATCCCGACAAGAGCTAATCCGGTATACCAAATTAACACTCTCCGCACTATTCTACTTAGTCTAAAATTCATTTGACAAATTAATTCGTCGAAATAATAATTTTATTCTAAATTTTTGCTATTTCATTAAGTGACAAACATACCCCAAGAGAAAATCTTTTTCAGGTTTGAACACTGAAGAGTCAGAAAAAAAAAAGATCAGAGCATCACTAGACAGAAAGAAAGATCGTAGGGGCATATCCAAAATTTTCTAACTATCATGGAGTTATGGATAGTTTTTGACTTTTCTAAAAATACTGGAGTGGAGGGGCAGGTGATCCCAACCCTCCTGATTTGCCCCTGACCAAAAATATTAATAGTTAAAGAAGCAATTGACAATAGTTATAACGGTTCAGGCCGTTAAAAGTGAGTTATGCTTGATTTTCAGCTCTTTATAAAAGGGGGACTATCTCTCTTCTCCTCATGTTGTTGAATACACTTGCAAAATATATTCTTACAGACACCATTAAAAAGATTTGAGAAAACCTCGCTATACCTAGCTAAAGCTCAAGATTTTTAATCTAAACTTGTTCTAAACACTTGTGAGATTTGAGTGATTTGCTCCATTGCTAAAATCTACTCCTAGCTTTTGCTACTTTATTAACATTAGGCTTTGTCTCTCATCCTTTGTGTGTAAGAGGGCAAAGTTCGACCTTGTACAAGACTCATATTCGGTTGAATAGATCGGACCGGCTTTGATACCGTTAGATGAGAAGCCGGGGACCCGAGGAATAGGCGCATAACGCCGAACCTCGTTACATCGCATGTCAACTCAATCCTTTGATTGAACATTTCTAAACTCTTTCTCTTTACTTTATTTCATATCTTTGGTTTAGAAATTGCTTATGCTTGATTGTTGTAGAACTTGTTAAAATTGCAATTTAACCCTTGTACTCTTTACTAATTGACCAAATTAGTATCATTAGCGGTAATCTTGGGTTACAAAGTGGTATCAAAGCACGTTGAGTTTGATAATTAAGGAACACTTAATTACAAGTCAAGGTCCTTACTATGTCAAACACAAGGCATATTAAGGAAGAAGATGAAGAAGATTTTGAGGCTATTATTGCCAAAAATGAGCTCACCGACCCAATCATTATTGAATATCTAAGGAAACTCCACTTGGCCAAAAATAAAGTGGGGGAACCAACCAAGGTGACGACTCAAGAAGAAGTCACCAAGGAAGAAAAGAAAGATGAGACGAGTTCATCAAACACCAAGGATGAAAATGCTCAAAGCAAGGTAGAAGCTAGCTCTTCACCTCCACCCAAGAAGGCCGAGGTATGCTTAAACCCTATTTTAAATGAGGATGAACCCATCTATGTTTCATATTGTGCATCCGTAAGTGATTCGGATGAGGATTATGATGATATTGAGGATGCAAGCATTTCCACTAATGAAAGGATGTTAAAATTTAAACTTGCTAGGGCAAACAAACTTCTAAATGAAACAAACCAAGCGTTGTTGAGAAGTGAAGGTACTATTGAGGGATTAACCAAAAGGGTACTTGAGCTTGAGTCTAAGGTAACCGAGTATGAAACAAAGAAAATTATTTTTGAAAAAGAACAAAAAGATTTTATTCAACAAATTAGTAACTTAAAGATTGACAAGCAATTGTTGGATCTTGAGAATCGGACTTTGAAATCCACTAGTGCATCGAGTAGTGGCACTAGATTGGATTCAACTAACTTGTATAAGGGGCAACAATCCCATGACAAGACGGGTCTAGGATACACGAAGATTTCACCTTCTTCACAATCATCCAAAAACCCTAAAAGTCCAAAAGAAAAGGGGAAACAAACTCAAATTGAAAAGGGCATGCATGGAAAAACTCAAAACCCTAGAAATAGACCATATCATGCTTTTAGATACAACCCGACTTGGTCTAAAAATACTTACCATAGGACACCAACCGGTTGGAGGTATAAGGTCAAAGGTAAGCATGTAGTCCAATTTGGTTCTCAATTAGATGAGAAACCAAGAATTGTTTCCCAACAAATAAACTCTTCAAATAAAGACAAAGATTCAAAACTTAAGACTCAAGCTCAAAGTTTAAAAGATGACTATCACAACCGTTTCCTAAAGGTTGTGGTTAATCCCCCAACTAGTGCCTTGTGCAATTATTGTTGTAAACATGGGTATATTTCTTTAGGAATAAGAAAGAATAGAGAATTAGAGAAGAGAAAAAATACGAGTGCGGGCAGACAGGGGCGGGCAGGGGCGGACCCAAGTGTATCAGGGGGGCACGCGCTCCCTCTGGATTTTGAAAAATAATAGTGTTTTTCGGTAATATTTTCGATAATTTGTCCTTCTGGAAATTTTTTTTGCCCCCCCCCCCCTGAATTGTCTGATTATTTTTATTGAGAAAAAATATTTAATACCGTGCATAATGAAATAATTATGCAAAAATATCAAAATATAAAGTTTCTTAGACGAAAATTTTCTTCATCAACTTGATTATCTATTACTTTGAGTTTTATTTTATTGTTATTTTAATATGTAATGTTATTATTTTAATAAAAATTTTATTAGTTAAGTATATATATTAAATTATTATTTTTTATTTAGTACCCGATTAGTTAATGGGTTTGAACTCGATAAGTCATTACAATCCGATAATTGCCCCCCCCCCCTAACCAAAATCCTGGATCCGCCCCCGGGGGCGGGCCTAGGTAATGCCAGGGACCCCTGAATTTTGAGAAATAGTGCTTTTAGATCGTGCTTTCGGTAAGTTACCCCCCCTGAAATTTTTTTTGCCCATTGGATTGTCTAATTATTTTTATTGAGAAAAAATATTTAATATCGTGTATAATGAAATAATTATGTAAAGATATCAAAATATAAAATTCCGTAGAAGAAAACTTTATTCATCAACTTGATTATATATTATTTTGAACTTGTTATTTTTAATATATAAAATTTTATTATTTTAATAGTTTTTTATTATGTAAGAATATATATTAAATTATTATTATTATTTTATTTAGTATCCGAGTAGTTAATGGATTTGAACCCGATAATCTATTATAATCCGATAATTGCCCCCGACCAAAATCCTGGATCCGCCCCTTCAAGCAAAAATGTGCGGGAGAAGAAAATGAAATTTTTGAAAGAAAAAAATGAGAAAAATATTTTCAACAAAGCATTAAGAGTTATTATAATAAATATTAGCAGTAATCATCGACGACGAGTTATAATAATCATCGACGAGTTAGAGAAGAACACACAAAAAAATTGAGCAACGGAGAAAGAAAAGAGAACGAAGGAGGAGAGAAAATATAAGCACATGGAGAAGAAAACGTGCAAAAAATGAAAGTTTCGAAATAAAATTATTTTTTTTAACATAGTATTATTACTAAAAAATTTTAATAGTAATAGTCAATAAATTATTATAGCTATCATGAGCAAATAAAATAATAAACACACAAAAAAGATTGAATAATGAAGAAAGAAGAAAGAGGAGAAAAATGAGAGAACGGAGCAAAAATGATTGGTGACAAGGGAGACGAAAGCAAAAAAAATTAAAAAAAAAAACGAGAGAAAGATCTTCAATAGAAAATTATTAGTTATTATATATAGTTAAGTATTAATAATTATTATTAACTACCGTTAGTAGTACTTTATTGAGTAAGAGAACGAATGAAAAAGCGATGTAAAAACGTTGAGGAAGACAGAAAATGTGAGAGAAAAGTGCGATGAAAAAAGACTTGAAAAGAGAGAGTAGAAGAAGAAAAATGGAACAGAGATTGAAAATTTTGAAAAATAAATGAGGAAAGAGATAAAGAGAAAGAATATAAAATCGAGAGATTCGAAAAAAGAATTAAATAAAAGGTTAGAGCAATTATACGTTGAATGGAGTTCATGTGCTCTGAGGTAAGCGGCAATTCTAGGTTGTGCAAATGGGTTCAATGCCCCCATTTGATTTCCAATTGAACAATTAATATATGTGACATTTTTCATGTTATATAAGTATTTTGTTAAGAAAAATTATATTTGAACTCCATAAAATTATAAATTGTGATCCGTAATTGTAATTTTTTATTTCATTATCATTATATAAAAATAAAAAATTAATATTATAATTGACCTCATTTCAATTTTTTTTTGCTCTGCCGCTGTTAGTACTAAATAAAGTATTTTAAATTGGGATATTTCATCTTTCTCTGTTACAAAACTGCACGTAAATTGATGTATAATTTTAGTTGGATTTATAATTAAACATCTACGAGAGAGATGATTTCCATGGAAGTAAGTGGTCTTATCTGTTTAAATGGATAAGAAACATTTACATTTTATATAATTTTATTATCGTTTAATAATTTATCAAAGATCATCAAAATTTTATATAATTTATAATGATTCCAATTTAATGGTCTTTATTGGATTATCAAATGATAATAATATTATATAAAATTTAAAACATAATAAATCTATAAGTGAAAGAACATATTTGTAATTATTTTTTACTTTAATTTTTTTTCCACATGTACATATCGTACTCATACCACATGTACATATCGTACTCATTTATTTTAATTTTATCGTATATATATATATATATTTATATATATATACTATATATAAAATGTGGAGGATACGTAAATCAATGATGCAACCAGTAGCAGAATGCTGACGCATTTACATAAACACTTGGTTCACTGGTATAAACACCTCAGTGCAAAATATGATCACGTATTTTTTTAGTGAGAACAAATAAAAAGAGAGCAAAATTAATCTGAAGAGAGAAAAACCACTAAAATAGCAAGTGAGGAAAGTCTTATGGGTAAAATGCTGACAAAAACGTACGAGAACAATTTGGACATGGGCTGAGAAGTAAAAGTTTATTTTCGCTTATTTTGATATCATTTGATCAATCCCCACCATTTTCATCGAGCTGAATTATATATATATATATACTAGTTGCATACCCACATATTGCAGCGGATTTTTTTATTTAGATACATAAAAAAATAATAGATTATTTTGACAAATGAATATATTTATATTAGAAAAAATAAAAAATGCTCGCCTTTGTCTTTTAATATATCTTGATGGAAGACATGATTAATATTTTTAAGAGAAAAAAGATTAAAATTTATTTCTATTTCTCTTCTCTATTTTTATAAAACTATGATAGTCAATTTATCATACTTTTTTTATCTTTTCAGTTATACAAATGATGTACGTCGTATCATTAATAAAAAAATACTTATCAATGAGCAAACTATTATTTCCGTCAAAAACACATAACATGATTGTCATCTTCATCTTTAATATTTGTAGGTGCTATTAAATCTAAAATTGTGAGATATACCATCAGAGAGAACTTCTATAGAAGATAAAACAAAAAGAGAATAATTAAAAGGAAATAATTATTATAAAAGATCACCCAATAAAAAAAGTCAATTTAAGAAATAATTACTATAAAAACTAAGACGATCAGAAAATTTCTGTCAATTATCAGGAAAGATATAATATCATATTATTTCGGTTGAGTGACATCAAATTTTTAATAAAATTTTATCTTTCTAAAAATTGTTGTTTTCGAATAGAGAGAAAATTAAAAAACTAGAAACGATATCTGCCATCAAAGTTAATCAAATTGAATCTCAACCATTGCATGAAGGATAAAATGGATATTATGAAAGTTTGAATACCATGACAAAAAATAAATGTCTCCATTGCTTAACTATTATATATATATATATATATAACCTCTGATTGTGTCTAAAATTAAAATTAAATTCTCAGTCGCATGTTTAATTTCATTACATAGCATGTTTATTTTGTTAGATTTGATTCTGCCTTAGTCAGTTTTACATTTCATGAAATTCACGTAATGGAGCTAAGAAATCAATGCTTAAACAAGAATTTTTCACGCTGATTGGAGCATCAAGGAATTCAACACGACCACAAAAATTATTTGCCATCAAAAAACATGGCATACGGTTCATATACATGTTCATAAGGGTCGTATGGTCTCAATCTAGAAACTGAACAAAAAGGCAGCGTCTTCATTGTAGGATTTTCTTCCGTTCTAGCTAAGCCTCTAGCTACATAAGGCTTCATTGCTCTCAAAGGACTTTTCCCTCTCTTAGCACCTCATTTTTGCACCTCCATAAACCTTACCCGCTGCTTTCATCCCCGAGACGATTCAAGAGATTGAAGGACCAAAATGTTTGAGAGAAGATGGAGATTGAGCGAGAGACTGACAAAGGAGCAGCACTATGAGTTTGAATCAACTTTGTTTGTTGCATCCTTATAGTTTTGATAACTTTTGCTACAATGATTTCTGTTCTTACTTTCTATATCTTTATTGCCATGAGAGGCTAAGTATTTTTGTTCTTAGGGGTTAGCGATATGAAACATGGATTAGGATTTCTTATTGAATGTATTCTTATTTAATGGTTGTGTTTTGAGTGTGTTGAGTAATATTATTTTATCTTGCTTGATTCATTGCTGTTCTACTAGGGTAGGTTCGGAGCTGAGGCTAGATTTCAAGTTTGATCATTTAAGATTCAAGTAGTTCACTAAAAGTCATTCTAAGTACCATAGATAGATCTGAGACCCGAGAAGGTAGATCAGGTTGTGTCCGAGAGGTTGAACCCCACTTAGATCGAGAGATTGAGCGTGACTACATATAACTAGCACTGAGACTAAGAAATCTAAACCAACATGCGAGAGTCAATGTTTGAGTGAATTTTGGGATCCTGAATTGATCACCAACTAAACAAATAAGCCAATATACGAGAGTTGAAGTTTATTGTCTAGGTACTATTCATTTAGGATTCACATTACTAGAGAGAAAATATTACCGTTGATTAGAAGTCCTAACTCATCTTTGCTCTATACGGGTCGTATGTGAAAGCATACGGACCGTATAGACCAGATCTAGATGAAAACTAATCTAAACCCTAAGGACATTTACTTTATTCAATAAAAATATTCATAAAAATATTTATTATTTTATATTTTAACTAGAAAAAAATAAAAAAACAAACTCTTTGAATAACTCCCTTTATTTACTTGCTTTTTTACACATCTAGAAGTTTAAGTAGGCTAAGTCGGATAGTTTTTTTCTATCTCTATGATTCAACATTCTTATTATACTGAATGTAGGTCATACGCTTTTGATCGAACTAAAGTATTATTAGGGACTATAAATTTTAAAGATAGTACATCCCGCACTGTTAGTCATCAGCGTGCATAGTTGCACGAAACTCATTACTAATGTGTGCTGACTCACGTCAACCTTCGCACGCTGTTGCATTGGACGTTGAGATAGAAGACAATATCATGCGAGTTAGGGCTGTCAATGGATCGGATTCGAATCGGATTCTAAAGGATCCAAATGTGAATCCATTAAAAATTTATAAGATCCATGTGAATCCAAATGTGAATTTATATTAACTATTATAATGGATTTCAGATCGGATTTTGATCATATTTTGGATCTTATATTATAATAATATTAAAAATAACATAATTAATATATGATGAGAAAAATTATCATGTTATCTTAAAATTATTTCAAACGTAACAACAATCATAATTTATATTTTCTATTATAACAATCTTAAAATTATTTGTTTCAGACATAAACATAGCAACAATCATAACTATTTGTTCCAACATTTAAAACATACAATAAACATCAAATAACATAACAAAATATACTTAATTAATACAATCTCTTCAATTTAAACTAAATTGAACATACCTATTTTATTAATTGACATATGATTAATTTTATTTATTTATTGAATTCATAGCGGATTTGAATTCGAATCTTATAAGATCCAAATGTGAATTCATTATATTAGATGTATCATTTTCTAGAATTCATATGCGGATCTAATAAACTAACGAATATATTTTAAAAATCCATATGGAAATTCATTTATGCGAATTCGGATTATAAATATCCATTGACAGCCGTAATGCGAGTGCACGCAAATGGTAACAAGATGCGTATGTACTAGATAGTTGCATGCAACATGACACGCAAAAGTCAAGACCTTACAACTATTAATAAATGCTACTTGTGTGCTTATATCTTAATTAATAGTGTGCATATATTTCGTGTCCATTTTATTTTAATATTTTTTTGTGATTATAAGTTTGCATCTATTTTCAATATTTTAATATATTAACAGGTGGACCCATATATTTATAATAATTATTTTAATCAAATTATATTTAGTGATGAAAGAATTACTAAAATTTTATTTGCTGCTTCATAAGCAATATTTTTCATAATTTTATAGATCATTGCTATTGACAAACAATCACGTAGGAACACAAATAGATGAATATAAAAGAAAAAAAAATCCATGTAAATCCAACATTATTAACTACATCATGCCTAATGCCTAATGTAGTTGCTATCGCTTACAAATCCAAACAAAGCAAATATTAGCTTGATCTCAAGAACTCAGGACCCTAAACTATATTCTTCTCCTTTATTCATTTGCCTAAATAAGCCGAGACTTCATATTATGAACCTTATATTTTCTGAAACTTCAAATTGACAACAAATTAGACTCAATTAGACATAGAGCAACAAATAATGGAGATCCCACATACAGAATATACTTGAAATTTTTTTAACCATGAAGCTTCAAATATCTAAAAAATTGTAGACCATTGTGGCTTTGCTATTATTGGCACCAAATCTATCAAGTTAGTATTGTACTTCATTGCCTACAGCATATATTTCTCGCTATTGGCACCATACCAGATGGTATTTTGTCCTCAGCTAAGGAATTATGCTACTGGCATATATTACACATAGTGGAGATAGATGAAGCCATGAAGAAATACCCAAGTTATCACCAGATGCATTTAAAGCATGAATTCTACCAGTTACCATCCTTAGATTATACATACCGTTCCCCTCTATCTGTCAGTTTGGATTGTAGATAAGATTAATTTGGAGTTGTAAGCTTGCAGATGAGAGACCACAACGGCTGACGCTTCCCATTGTGCATTCAGGTTGTCCCCTTTTTATATTAAAAACCTACAAAAAGAGTAAGGGGTTTTAACGCAAGCACGGCTCAGCCGACCGCCGAATCAAAGGAGATTAACGTCCCCCTTTGACATCGGCTAAGGTCTTTGGAGTAACCTACAGGAGACTAATAATAGGTGAAACTGTTCAGGATACAAAAGGAAGAAATAGAAAAAAAAAAAAAAGATAATCTAATTGTTCGCCATGGCAACCTCTTTCAGCGAAATTACCTGCGACAGTAACTAAGCTTCATGTGCAAGCCCCAACCATGAGTCAAGTTACTATTCACAGAAATATACTATTAGTAACTTGATATTTCTTCCATAGACAAAAAAAAAAAAAATCAACCCAGAAAGACCAAGCAACATTGTAACTTCTTATAACCCATTTCTTATTGTAACCCATGCATAAATGACCAGAAAGCACCATTGAGTAGAGAGGGGCCCTTCTGTGCTCTACATAATTTGGCCCCGCTTATGAACATCCTTTGTTCTCTCTCAAACTCAAAACAACAAATTAAATGGTTCATTTCCTCAAATTATGAGTGAAGACTGTGGATTTAGAACTCTCAGTCTAAATTGAGCGGTTCATTTCTAGTTTTGAGATCAAATAAATTTTATGGGGCAGTTTCAGCACAAGGATCACAATTGGGCACAAGTGATTCTTGTTGGAATTAATTATTATTAATTATAATATGTATGAGTTTATATGTAATAAATATATATTATATAATGGACTGTCAAATTAAATATATTATGAAGTGATCAAATTCTGTATTATTAATTGGATTTAATATGTGTCATGAAAAGTTGACCCTTTAATGTGTAGAATGTGTATTAATAACTTTATAATTTAGTGATGGTCTAAATTATATAAAGTTTGATAATAATATAATTATGTTATTGGTCCCTGAAGGACGCAACTATAGATAATTTTCTGATTAAACAGCGAACTTGTTAAGAGAGGATTTGGATCTGATATGGACCCGCTAAAAATAATTGCTGACTCAGTTATGGGCGTCCATTATATACATGGAGTCTGTTGATTTTCGAAATAATTCTCTCATTCTCCATTTCCTGGCACCTTCTTCGTTTTCAACATAATCCAATTATTTTCTCAAGACAGAGTTTCAGAAGAGATGAAAATTATCCGCGCCGGTCCTCTCAGTCGCTCTATCGGATTAGAGGAAGATCGTTAGAAGGATTAAAGGAATATGGTGATCAACATGGTTGTGTCTCTCTGAAAGATCGACAACATGAATCAAAATAATATATTTTATGATTAGAGGTTCACTAAAGAATCACTGCCTAAAAATTTACTCACAATTCTGTCTTTTCAATGTTGCAATTTTTTTTCTCTCTTCAAATTCTTTCAATGGGACTTTCTCAAAGGATTGCTTCGAATCCTTGAATTCAATGATGGTTGATTCAAGGCAAAACTAGATATATATTTGTTTTCCCCTAAAATTTTGGGAACTAAAAAAAATATATCGGTCCAATAAATTTAAAATTAAAAAAAAATTAAAAGCCCGAAAAGACTTATCTCAAATTCAAAGGCACCAAGAAAAAGAAATGATTCAAAGAAAAACTCAAACGTTAAAATTCCTAAGAAAAAAGTTGAATGTCTAAGCATTTGAAATTCAAATCGAAAACTTTTTAAAATTTTAAATTTTAAAACTCAAATTTTATGACAAAATTAAATTCTTTATAAAATTCTAAAATTTTTTATATATTACTTGATATTTTTAGAGTTACAAAAATCAAAGAAATTCCAGCTGCTACAAAATTTGAACATGGTGCTCCCTTCCTCTCTCTCTTCTTTCCCGACTACTATAGCACGGGTTTTCCCCACTACCTCAAAACCAAAAATGAACCCTACGGTCCCGTGTGATGAAAACTCACATATTATATACCATTGAAAAAACATGGAGAGGAGAACACAAAGAGATAAATAACTCATGAAATAATCGAGCGATTTGGGAGTGATATTTCAAATAATACCGAGTCATGCACCGATTGAGCACACCCCATGCGTTTTTCTTTCAAAGGAAAATAAAAACTGAAGGAGAAGTTTTCAATGCAAAAATAAAATCGAGCAATCTAATCCACAATTGATTAAATTGACGCTTCAAACACCTTCTCTGTGGTAACAAGAGATTGTTTGATGGCTTGGTTGAATTTCAAAATCTTCAAAATTGATGAAACCACGAACTCACAAATCAGGTCCAAATTTGAGTTGCTCAAACTCTATATCGGAATATTATATTGATTGAACAATAACGTACATCAATTCATGAGGTCAATTAGATGCTAATCAAGTTTTAAAATATAAGAAATGATGAAAAAAATGAAAGAGATCGACTATGAAGCTTGAAATAAGGTTTGGAGTCGAAAATATGTCTTTGATGCGTAATTGGATCCAACAAGGGCTAAAATGTAAAAAGAAATTGGAAAGAATGTGTTTGAAGCAATGAACCTTTTAGAAGTCACTAAACTCATTTGGTGATCAAGTGGTGATTGGAGATGATAAATTTGTAAAATTTTCAGCAAACAAAACTAACTTTACTTGTGCTCTCAGCTGTTATAATGTATTTTAAACACTTAAAATTGATTTAATACACCATAAAAAGTTAAGAAGAACATAAGAAAATGAATGAAAAGAGTTGACGTGAATTGATGAGACTTTAAGAATGAAATTGTTAAACCAAGAATTTTAATTAAGTAATGATAATAATTAAAATAATTAAACATAAATTAATAAATAATAAATCAATCAAATTTAGAAAAAAATGAGAATAACAGTACCTAAATAATTATTTACGGGAGACTCAATATTAATTAAACAAATAATCTGAATACAAGTAATTATGGTAATAAATAAATAAAACCTAATTTAAGAGGACAACATAATACATATATAACAACAAATAAATATATGAGAAATAAACATGTATATATATAAATGAATATATATACATATAATATAAACAAATCAATTAATTAATTTGCTAATATTAACTTGTAATTGATCAAAAAAATTAAAGGAGGTGTGAAAGGATCATGAGATTAATTATCAAATAACAAAACCCAAACATCAAATTAAAATTTATGAAATTTTTAAATAAGTCGAATTCAATTTAAACAACACAAGAATATTTTGGATAAAATTTAATTTTGATGAATGAATTTAATGAAATAATAAATGTAAATCTAATGTAGTAATCTTTGAGATTAAGGGATAATTTAATAACGATCAAATAAAAAGATATACATATGACAATCAAAACTGTTCTAAAATTTAGTATATCGAACGATTAAAATTTAGAATAAATCGGACAAACGAATCATCACTAAGACCGTGTTGTAATAGATCCAAAACATCTCTAATTTAACTCTGTAAGAATCGTGATCACCTTTTGTGTGATAATTAGAGTGACCCAATGAGTCAAAAAAAGAGAGTCGTTTGCGGCTCAACCCATGAAGAATCACACCACCAGAATCACATTTGATCCTAAATTTTAAACTCCACACTCTCTCACTTCATTAAAATATCATTTACTCTCTCTCTCCCACTCTCTTTCCCTCTCTCTCACCTGTCTCACTCTCCCTCTCTCTCTCCATTTGTCCCCTCACCGATCCCCTCACTCAAACTCTCTCTCTCTCTCCAGTTTTCTTTCCTGTCATTCCGCTCTCCTCACGAGACCTCACCCGACTCTCTCACTCTCGCTCCTCGACCTCTCTCTCTGACGAGAGGGCTGCCCCCTCTCTCTCACCAAACCCCCGTCACAACCAGTCACATCGGCTGCTAGCCCTGGCGCCTGTCACCTCTCTCCTGAAATATGCATGTCCCGCTCTTTGTTACCCCTGTCACCCTTACGCTGTACCCCTCCCCCTATCCTGTTTCATGACTTTCCCAACCTAACTCGAGAAAAATGGGTTTTCTCCCTATAAGAGCACCTCCTGGCCTCCCTTTCCCCACATTTGCTTCGTTTACATCTCATGTGCTAAGAAATTCGAATCCCCAAAACAAAATTTGTGCTTGTTTACTCTATTTACTGGGAAGGGTTGAAGGTCGGAGGTGATCTGAGGTGGTGGAGCTCGATCTTGCTAGCTTGTGCCCTTTGTCCTTTGGTGTGCTTGCTGTCTCACGTTACTTTATCCACTCGCGGAGCTCGAGGTCGATCCCGACCTCGCATAAGCAGACACCGATCTCAAGATGGGCGCATTGCCTCCGGAGTAGAGCGATTCGCGATCCTCACCAGCACTCCCAAGTATGGTTTCCTGGGATTTGTTTTTCCTTCTTCAGAAATAGGAACCCAAACCGAAAATGAAAATGCTTTTAAAATAAATCTGAATTGTGATATTTTCTGACCCAAATTGAATAGAGACCAAAATTGAACTGTCATAAGCATCCGGTAAATTGACCAATATTTTTGGTGCCTACCCGCATTCGCATGTCATATCATGTCATATTGCATGTAGACAGGATAAGAGTATGACTCGGGACATAGTCCTGAGATAGAATTAGATAGAATTAAATAATCAAGTCGTAGATTATAATTATTAGAAAACTATTTTACTATCACTAATTATTAATTAAGTCACGTAGTTAATCATGCATTAAATGCATGGGAGTGCTGAGAGGCAGGCCGGGTAATTCTTAGTCTGAGGTTGTCTTGCATAACCAGACTGTTGTGGTTACATACGGTGACCCATAGACCTGTGGGATCCACCGATCTGTATATGTACTGCGCATCTTTGTCTGTCGGATTATCCACCGATCTCGTCATTTGGTGGGTTCGGCAATGTCAGAGTGTTTTCTTTTGATCAATACTATATTTTTATTATTCTTAATATGATTTAATTTTAAATCCAAATTTGAGCGATTAGGATACCATGTTCTTCAGTGTTTAGTGTGGGCGTCCATATTCAAGATTGGAATCTACTTCGTGATATTATATTATTATATTTATCCGGCTTTTTTTATGATCCCGGTATTGTCTGAAGGGCTTTCTCTTTTGGCCCCTGATTGGTACAGAGAAAGTCAGGATGCGATCCGCTGGACTTAGTGGGTACAGTGTAGACTCTCATTTGTTTATATTTCGTTTTGATACTTTTACGGGATGCGGTCCTCTGACCCTTGGTTAGTACAGTATAGGCTCCTATTTGTTTTCAATTTGTAAATTCACGGATAATAATCTCCTCTTGGCGATATGGTAACTGAAGACATACTTTATCCGTTTGCTTCTATTTTATAAGGTAAATTACCAGATTTAGCAGACCAGAGTACGTGCTTTATAGTCGTTCACTCTCCTAGGTTGATATCGCCCAGGGAGCCCAAATTGTCGTTTATGCGGTGTTATCGCTGCACAAACATAAAGTCCTTATATTATAATATATTATTTCATAGATTTTCTATTTTGGGTTTATTTGTCATTTCATGTCATAACATTTAGGTAAACTTCTCAAAATATACATAAAATAATATTTCATTTACATATGAATATTATATTATATTTTAAACACCAGTATCGGTTTTTGGGTCCAATCTAGGAAAGAAGATTATATACATAAGTCTATATATACCTAAACTTTAATGTACTAAAATCGAATGTTTTAAGTCCTAACAAGAAAAAAATGACGTCATAATATCTAATATTATAAGTCATAATTTTAAACTTCAAAATTATATTTGAACGACCATCAAAATATGAACAAATTTGTATCCCTAAAATATAATGTCTTAAAATTTAAGTCAACAATAATTATTTACTCTCTTGTTTGAATATCAAAGAGAGTTATACAATTAAATTTCTATCTTAGATAAGCCGATAGTAATAAGGATATAATATCTGCTATTACACAAAGTTTGAAATAACCACCCGATAGAGTCAAATTGCTCACTAAATAATAACGGCTCTTCTGAAATTCTCTAGACCATTCTATGGACAATATTCAAAATCTTAATATCTAATATTTAAAGTCTTAAGGGTTGTTATATGATTTCTTAATACATAATGCTATAAGTCATTTTCATCTTTAAAGTATATAAAAATCTTAAATATTTATTGAACATTATTTAAACCAAATCTTTATATCTAATGTAACAAATAAGAAATGAAGTTTTAATAAACTTTATCTAAAATAATACGTTTATATAATTTATATTTGATATAAAATCTCATAAATAAAGTCTTAAAATTTAGCATTAGAAGTCTTAAAATTATTCATCTGATGTCTTAATGTATATTAACATAAATCTTACTTTTAACTTTGAATAATATATAATTCAAAAAATATTTATCAAAAACTCTTAGAGTTAAATCTTTATACCTAATTGTTCTCGTCATATTTTACCTTAAAGATTTAAAATTTCATAATATTTTCTAAATATAGATATTCTTATTATTCTTATAATTGATAAATTTATATTTAGTATTTTTTTAATATCTTAATACCTTATAATTTATATTTATAAAAATAATCTCAATAAATAATAAAAAATATCTTTATATCTCATATCATTAAGTCATAATATTTTAATAATATATAATAGATATGTAACACAAAATAATATTTTTAAAATAATTATGGAAAAATAGATTTAATATTTCATATAAATAAGTCTTAATATCTACCATAACACATCTTAATGCTTCATTCAAAATATAATTTGTTGTTTAGTCTTAATTTTCACTATTATAAATAAATCTAAATATATATTACATATATGCTTCAAAATGTAGTGTACATTTACTGACTAAAATTTATATTAATATATCATTCAAAATATAATTTATAGTTTAGTCTTAATTTTCATTAGTACAAACAATATAATCTTTGTTAGTTTTGTGTTGAAATTTTTTCAATCTCAATTCTCAATATTACAATCAAGTCTTTATAGTTTGTATAATAATACTTTATATCTAGTATAATTAAGTCTTCATATCTATTATACTAAGTCTGACGCACATATATCTAGTGTAACAACATATGTTTTTTTTGTTCTCTCATATCTCTCAATCAACTCATTCAAATGAATACTAAAATTTTATCTTTTACTCCCATAAATTGATCTATAACACTTCTTGATCAATTGAGATTCAAAATATGAGTTTCAACACTTTCTCTTTGTACATGAGAAGTGAAATAGTGATCTAAATACTTAGAACATTAGAGCACTTACTTAAAACTTCACATATCATCTTTTTGGTCTAGAAAAAAATATTTGATCAATCGATTGAGATTCACTCACACTAAATCGATCCAATCAAATTTCTAATTGAGATAATTTCTCCTTTGATTTCTCTCAAATCGTTGATCCATTTAATGTGTAATTTAGCTCATTATGTTCTCCTCGTCGCTAGTTTTCCAACGATATATAGCATGAAGGTAACTCTCAAATATAAGAGAGATATCATTGGAGTTTTTATTTAAACGGGTCAAGTACGTGACCCGCGATTTTTTTTTTCATTTTTCTTTCAAATCTAAATTGAATACAGTTAGAAAGTAGTTAGATAGTTAGATTAGTTAGATTAGTTAAGATAGTTAGATTAGTTAGATTAGTTAAGATAGTTAAATTAGTTAGATTAGTCAAAATAGTTAGATTAGTTAAATTAGTTAAGATAGTTGGAGTATAGAAAACTTTTCTCATTTGATTAACACAAAAAAATTACAATTCACAACACGAGGTTAATTAATACTATTTGATCCTCCTCCCATTGTCTCTCCTCTTTTTGGCTGGGTGTCAATGAATTGAGTAGGAATTGAGACATCATTATTTATTTTTTTATCTGACCGAACTCAATTAGAATTTGATCAAACAAATTTCAATCTCATCCGTCCTAATTAGATCACAGATTGACCCGACTCAAATAAATTAATTATATATTTCTGAATAATTTTATCTATTTTAAAATAATTTAATGTTAATTAATATTTTTATAAGTTTCAATTAGTATTAAATCATAAAATTAATTAATTAATTAATTAAATGGGCCTAATTGGGTCAAAAGTTCCCAACCAAAATGGGTAAAAAATTCTGACTCATACCATCTCATTTATTTTAAAATAGGTTGAATCGTTTCATATCAATAATTGATACCTCAAAGTACGTACTATATAGATTTTTGGTTCACAGAAAGAATTGCACACAGACTTTTTTTTAATTTGTAAAATCGGAAAGATCTTTAGACATAAGAAAAGAACAATAATTCACATATAATATTAAAAATGTTTTTGCGTATTTCTAGCATTCTGAAGGTCCAAAACAAAAGAAAATATGAAACTTCCACACATCATGAAATTTATTTTATATTAGAGTTGTATGTATTGTTTGTGACAATGATATGAGTATTATGAATTAAAAAAACAAATCTAATATTCGTTGAAGTAAGATACATGTAGGAGTGTAAATAGATTAATCGGATTAAAAATGTGTCATCATTATTTTATTAATTTTTTTATCTGATACGTTTTGTTTGAAATCAAATTAAAGTTTCTTTGGTCCAATCTGATCTGGATGCACTATCAGAATATGGATTATTGCATATCCCTCCTTAGCAACAATTTTTATAAAAAACCGTTAATAAAAATAGGAGGTGGTAATTTTATAATTTAATAGAAAGATTCAATAACGGTTGCTACATAAAAGCCGTTGGAAAAACTGCTTAAAAAATAAAAAAAAAAGTAAAATCTTCAACAACGGTTGCTTGTAAATAACCGTTGTTGAATTGATAAGAATCAACAATGGTTATTTACACAAAACCGTTGCTGAAGGGTTATTCTTTTATTTTATTTTTCATGGAGAATCAACAATAGTTATTTTGTAAAAATCATTGTTGTTTACCTCTTCAACAACGGTTTTTACCAAAAAACGTTGCCGATTCTCCATAAACAACAACGATTTTTTTGATAAAAACCATTATTGATTCTCAATGATTTGAATTTTTTAAGAATTTACAAAACCCTTCTACTCATTCGAAAATCTTTGCGTGCTTTTGTCTCTCTCTCTCGAAAACCTTTGCACCGCGCCTTCTGCTAACTCAAAACCTTTGCGTCGCGCCACATTCCCTCATCGACGTTGCCTTCCCTAGCCCCACAAAAGCCTCACCTCCTGGACTTCGCCTTGTTGTCGCTGACCACCGACCCTTGTTGCTGCTTTGAGTTAGAAACTCGGTAATACATACCTTTCTTTTTTTTTTCCGACTATGTGGGCCATGTGGTGGTGGTTGAGTTAGCCCCGAGCACAAATAACCTTATTTTAGAATTTTAACTGAGAATAATTTATCTATAATGTCTCACTTCTATAAATTTTTGTGTTTTCTTTTTGCTTCTCTGAGCTGCTTGTGCATAAAAATACTTCTTTTTTTTCTAATAGATTCATCTCTCTTTTTCTCTAATAGAACAAGTTCATTAGCCGTCATCAAGTAGAGATTGACTTCTTCAAGACTGTAACCTTTAAATGTGTAATGACAGGTATCAGCTAATAATAAACCTTTGTTTATCCTATTTTTTTTAGAAAGAAAAACCGGCAAGTGCGATTCTTAGCTTTCATCAAACTAATTTTCTTGTTATAAATAATAGCAAAGGAGATTGTGTCTGATACCACTCCGAAAAATACAATCAACGGCAGAAATCAATCTGGCAGAAGGGTGACCGATGGTTCAGATCCTGAGCATGACAATTGACCACGGCTTCATGTGTTGAATTACTTGATTCAGATCCTGAGCTTTAATGTATATTATTTGTGTTATGAAATTTGATTTTGGAATAATTTATTGTATATTATTTGTGGTATTTGTTATTATGTATTATATATTATTAGATATTTAGTGTTATAATTATGTGATTTAATTATGTATTATTTTGATAAAATGGATGACATATAATATCTAATTTAGACTAGCAATTATTGGGCTAGTCACAAAAATCAACACATTTAAAAATAAATATATATATATATAACAACACCAACAGTTATTACCATGAAATCGTTGGCAATGGTACCATTTTTTTTTAAAAAAAGAATCAACAACGGTTATTCTACAAAAACCGTTGTTGATTCCCATAATTGCCAATGGTTTTTGTAGAATAACCATTATTGATGCCAACAATTTTTTTTAAAAAATCCGTTGTTGATTCCTTGTTTTGCCAACGGTTTTCTCAGAAAAACCGTTGTGGTTGCCAATATTTGCCAACGGTTCTTAAAAGAAAACCGTTGGTGATTCGTTTAATTTTGCCAATGGTTATTTAAAGAACCGTTATGGGAATCAGTGACCCTAGCATCAACAACGGTTGCAGAACCGTTAGCAAATAATATATTTAACCGTTGTTGTTTCTTTTTTTGTGGTAGTGACGGGTCACAAATCTATCCGATTCGAATAAAACAATTAAATATATAATTAATCTTAATTTATATATATAATATTTAATTAGAGTCAAATTACGTAATAAATTTAAAAAATATATAATTAAATAGGTCAGATCAAACCATATCTGTTTTGAACTGTGACGGAATAAAAATTCTTAACCTTGGTCAGATTGACCCAGCAAACTTGATTAAGTTTTGTCACCCTAAATACATGCATTATACAAAAGAACTCAGGATTTGGTTTGTCGACTGTCAAATAGATTGCGTAGCAAAAGAAGTAATTTCTCGCTTCAAGTTCAAGGTGCAAGTAATATATACAAAATATGTAAAGGTAATGTTTTGACAATTGACATTTGACAATTAACTTTTAAATAAATAGAAAAAAATATATTTATAGATACGTTCTTTTACTTATAGAATATTGGTAGTGTTTTATATTTTATGTAATTTCATTATTATTTGATAGTTCATAAAAAAATATTAAAATTTTATATATTTTGATGATATTTAATGATATTTGATGGACTTTCAAACAATATCCATAATTTTTTCTATTTTAAAGTTTTATTATTTATTTAAATGTCTATTGTCAAAATTTGCAAAACAACCCATCACTACTAAAATGTTCAGCAGTAGCTAAGGTAAAATAAGAGTCGTGTACCTCCATGTAACTCTCAAGTGGCATGGGCTTACCCTTGTTTTATTACCTATGAAATAGAGCTGCACAGTACTAAACAACAGTTGCATGGGGTCTATGCCATTGATTGTGGCATGCGTAACTTAATATTACTCGTTTGAGCTGACCCATGCCACTAATGTTACTCATCCATACTTAAAATCACAAACAGTGGCGTGGTTATTACTTTTTTTATCTCATGTAACTACCCTAGCTATTATTATGGATGCTATTTTTCCTTTTCGGTTGAAAATGTGATATTAAAAATTCTATCGTGTTTATGTTGGTGGGTTGCTAGGGTACTTTGGCATGTATATTTTTCGTGTCTATCTTGAGGTTTTTGATTAGTTATTTTGTGCTTAGATTGATTGGATCTATTATGTTGCTAGAGACGTTTGAGTAATCATCAATGCGACATAAAATTTATAACATTATATTTCGTCCATTTAATTCTTTTTAGAATACACCCATTAGTACAATTTAAACATTTATATTCCATCTATTAACCATTTAACCAATAGTAGAACCAAATAATACAAAATATATTGCATCCATCTAGCACAAAGTCTATCCATTTAAACATCATTCATTCATATATAATGCATTTCATACATTTTACTTGATCCAATGATCCAAACCAAAAATATTAAATAACTTACTTCATTTCCCCATGTTCTTACTTGATAAGATTGTTCAGGATGTTTGAATCCTAAGTTGGTACCTGAGAACAATTGAGTTCGTTAAATTTCCTTCAACTTTGTACTCTCATATATTTTTTCATTCCCAACTATAATAGAAAAGTTTAAAGAAAATTAGCTCATCTAACAATGATTGTAAGTCTACCAACCTTGTCTATAAGAATAATAATTTACAGACACAATATATTTTCACATTGCAAGACAAATGTTCTAAAATTTAGCAAAAACTTTAAAATCAGATGTCAATGTTACCTGCATTGAGTTGAGGCATATGCAGATCCATAAATGCAAATTAGGATAACAACCCCTTTCTTGCACATTCATTTGCAAATGGACGTTCTTTATCTTACATTATTGTCATGACTTCTGTAGCTGAATTAAACCCTTGGCCATATTGTTGTGACCTCTGCAGCTCAATCCAAAGAGAAAGAAGCCATTTGAGTAAGCCTGACACATGAGAGAGTTTTGCAAGACATGATCAAGTTTGCAATCAAAGCCGAACTTCCTACAATGGCTTAGTCCACTGGCAGCCATTAGCCATAGGAACTCCCTCTAGCATTTGGATAGAGACTTATTTAGCTTATGTCCTAAAACCAAATAGAAAATAGGGGCAATTGCTACCATATCGTGTAATATTTTGTTATGCTATAGATGTTATCAAATATTTTTTTAACTTGCAAACTAAAATTGGGCATAGTTGGTGGCCGTGATCATTGAGGTAGCTCTTATTGCAAACCTGAAAATAAAGATTTATACCAGAAAGAAAGTTAGCTTGTTAATTGTATTACACACTTGGATTTTATCACTCTTTGATAATATTATTTTTTTATAGAATATTACATATACTCACATTTGGTTCATGCTTCAAATACTCACAGTTTAGTGTTTGGTTTAGGTTAAATCTTGTCCATGCTTCAAGTGCTATCAATTAGATAAGAATCTTGTCTGAGATTTTTATGCTCTCATGAGCAAGTATTGTTACATCAATATCCATTGAGAATGAGAATATAAATTGTACTGTGACATATAAATAGTATAAACTTCAAATTATAAATTACAACGTACCTCAAGAAAATACTTAAAAAGAGTCACAATAGATATCAACGATGGATAGAGCATCCCAAAAACTATAATTAGATCAAATATTAGTACAACAAAGGGGCCGATCCTAACTTTCAAATGAATAATTATCAAATCTAGAAATAATTCAATAGTTATCAGACTTCTAGAAAGAAATTATTGCTAAATTAGGATTCAGTATCTAATTATTTAGTTCTTGGCTTTTCCAATCTTTCCAGCAGGGTTCTTATTAACAAAAAAATTCACCATTCAGTTTATTAGAAAACTATATCTTGGAGCTTAGTCCAATATCATAGCATCTTAAATGAACTTAATTAGGAAGACCAACAAAACTTTCTAATATTGCTCCATTTAGAAGGGTAAATAAAAAGAACGTAAATGCAATAATAAAAAAACTTATGCGGATTACAATTTCTTTGGCCTCTAATGCATAGGATCAAACTAGATTGTCTGGTTTACCTCTATGATCAAAGTAAGCTGCAAATATTTACAGAAAATAAATATAACAGTGCCTTAACTAAATTCTTAAAACAACAAAAGAATAAGAAATTTTAAGACACTCAACACCACCCCTTAAGGTTTAAGATTGTTTAGAAAAAAATCGTACCCAGTAAAACCCTCTTGTACCAGTATTACTGAGATGATGACAAAAAGGGATTGCAGTGTTGGAGTGAAGGTGATGGAGAGATGGAATAGACGATAGACAAAAATAGTGTCAAGTGGAGGAGAGATGGTAGCGACACATAGTGGAACCCATAGCGAGTGAGAGTGAGATGGCTGTCGATATCTCTACTTGCCTCGTTCTCCCCTCGTTGTGATTGGCATAGTGGATTACGTGATTGGAGAGTGCAGCATCCCCTCGATAGACTTATGTGTGCCCCGATTGAAGGAGAAGGGTACACAACTGAAGAAAGATGGAGCGGCGGATAAAGTTAACCCTAATCGAGAGAGAGAGAGAGAGAGAGAGCTGAGGATTAGAGCATCTCCAATGTGAGTTTCTATTGAGTTTCTATTCTTATGTGTCATTATTTATTTTTAATTTTAATATTGGAGAAGCAATTTCTAATTTAGAAACTTTAATCATAGTTTCTAATTTAGCAACTCATTTCTAATTGCCACATCAGATTAGCAACTCATTTAATTTAGCATTGGAGATCATTTTTGCTAAATCTATTTATTTTTTTTCTATTTTCACTAAATGATTTGGGATAAATAAAATCTAGAGATGATTTCTACATTGGAGAGTGTTAATTTCAATTAGCAATTTCTCTAATTAAATCTGACATGACAGTAATAAAAGATTTAGAACCGGTTACTACATTGGAGATGCCCTTAGATATTAGAATGATCGAGAGAGACTAGAATTTTGGCATAATACACGAGAATTTTAGGCGGGTGATTTAGCGCCTCAATTTTTTCCTGAAATTTTGGGGAACATTCTTATTTTTTTCCTTCAACACATTTTTTCCCTTGAGATAAAATTAAAGGCAAAGAAAAATATTTTATTAACATACTTTAACTTATGGATGACAAAAAACGCATACAAAAAGATCGCTCATGGCTTGCTCGGAATCAATTTGAATTTTGTTTGCTCGTTAGTGAATCGAGCCCCTTACAAGTCAGCTCATTAAATTAACGAGTTAAACTCGAGATCGTTAAACTCGTTTGACTCGTTAGACTATTAGTTTTTATTATTTATATTACTCTATTATAAAATTTTAGTATATTATATAATTTGTAGTATAATATATATAAAATATGTGTAAAACTATATTGTTATTTATTCTGGCTAATTTTTATATAAATTTTAGTATCAAATATTTTTTTAAAATGTTATTAATTATTAAATAAACTGTTAATCATAATGAAAATTAAATATGCACTGAGTCATCGGTGCAGTTACATATGAAAAAAAAAATGGATTCAACAAGGCACAACCTTACCAAACACATGATTAAGCAACATATAGGATGGTTTCATGCCAAATTGTGGTGGAATATATTCAGTATTAAGGACTCATTGATCTTTTCATTCAATGCATAGAACATCAAAAAATAATCATTCAGTACAATTTTCAACGAATTTAGATTTGATTTAAGCATTCATCTCATGCTTTCAAATTTGCACCAATGAACTGTTGTAACTTTTTTTTTCTTGATGGGCATTGTAACATGTAATAAATCATGAATACATTTAATTTGTTGTTGTAACAAAAATGGCTTCTGATCTTAATAAAAGAAAAATTGGAGCAAAATTTCATGTATTTATATTTAATTGGTCTATTTTAATTGGATGTCTATAACTTAATTAGTTGGCGATGATGACATAATGACATGGAAATTATGCAATTTTTGCTTATTACCTTGACTACAGAATGGACAACCATCGTAAAAAAATTCTCAATTTTTTTCCAAGCAATAATATTTATTTTAATATTTTCTACAAATCCATATATCATGATGTATTTTAATACACTGGATTAGAAACCAACAATCATGATTTAAATGGACGCCTCTATGTTTTCCAATTGCTGGCGAACTAGTTTGATTTTCTGAAACTTTAAATAACTTCAGTAGTTTGGCCTCAGTTGCGTGGGGGATAAAGAATAAAGATTCATTTAAGCAAGAAAAAAGGCAGCTACTACTAAAACTCGGGGCCTTGGATAGATTTACAGCAGCATCGAAAAAAAAAATCATGCTTATGGCGTGCGTTAATGGTGGCGTGGTCATACCTAAGCTGTTCATCTAAGGGTGGGGCCTTGCTTTTAAAATGGCATGAGTCTTCAAATATGCAAGCAACTATCATGTGCTACCCATTGTCAAGAGATTCCTTCCCTTTCTCAAAAGAACCCCAGAGCTGACAGTATTTTGGCCTGTCAATTATGTAGTAACAATTGCAATTTCAATCATAAAAGTGTAGACAAATTATGAATTGAACAATATTATCAAAATTAGTAATTTTTTCACCTAAAATATCACGTTGGTCCTCTTAATTCATAATTTGTAGATGGTGCGAGGCTGTGAGCATGTTCATTAGTGCAATTAAAAAAATATATAATATATAAAATTAACGATCTGGCAAGTAATTATTAAACTCAAATATGTAATTAAAGGGAAGATGCAATGCACTCAAGTCTCAATACTACTCGGGGTTCATGGTAGGCGCGTAATTATTACACTTCAATGAGGTGTCAAAACTTGCACCAGCTCAATGGATCGATCTAATCTGATCCGAAATGATCTGAAGATAATGGATTGGATTTGAGTAAAAAAAAATTAATCTATCGCAGGTCAGATCGGATATGTATCGACCAGACCCGTTTATGAATTGTATTTTTCGAAATAATTTTATGATTTATAATTAACTAAATCTTAAATATACATTAGTTATATACTAATTAAGATAAATTAATTAATATTTAATTACTTAATATTATATAAAATAATTATTAAATACTTAATTATTTACATGAGTCGGGTCGGATCAGGTATGGATCAAAAAATTTTAATCCGAATTTAAACATACAGGTTGGATCAGTCAAAAAAAAAATAATGATGATCCGACCTGAACCTGACCCGACTGACCCATTGACACCCTACTTCACTATTCTCACTCTACGCATATGACTGTGCCTTTTTATTTTCCCATAACTGATTTGGGGCATAAAAATTAAGGAAACACAACTTTTTATTTAAAACTATATATCCCGGCATAAATTATTCTATTTTCATATCGATGAGCAACTGAAAGAATAAAAAATATATTTATTATGTCATCACGGTAAAATATTGAAATACTTATAATTAATTTCAACAATAAAAAATAGTATGATGAAAATGATGGAGATATCATCATCATTATTACTATTTTTATTGGCCCAACAACAACAACACAATGATGATGACGACTACGACAACGATAACAAAATTCATAAAAGGAGTTAGACCTCTAAATTTTCTATATTAAATCATCTATATTTTCTACTGTTGTTGTTATTTCCCTCCCCTCATTTATTGTTGATAATTACTTATGTGTTATTTTTCTCTCACCTCATCTATACTATTATATAAAACATCTAAGAATTGGAGTGTGCATTTTTTGTCATGATATTTTTTTATTATACCCATTTTATCCCTCAATTAGACGGATAATATTTATTTTTGGTTGATCGAACGTATGTGATCGCGTCCATTGATCCCCTCTTTCTCTCCATTTCTTTCCCATATATAATATTATTTCCATAATATTATTTTTTTATTTAGCAACCTTGTGCATATTTGGTAAGAAATTAATGGTGATAATATATGTTAGAATAATTTACTTTTCTTGCCATAAAAATCATGAATCATTAACTCATATTGTACAAAAATCTCATCCAAAATTAAATATAGTGTTTATTATAGGTTTTCTCTATAATTTGGTGAATTTATAATTTAATATTAGATAAATATGAATTTTTTTTATCTTATAATATTATAATGTTTAAATAAAAGAGTCGGCTGCAACGCGCGGGTATATAGCTAGTTTTAATTAAAGAGATGAGTATGATGTATTTGAGCTAAAATTTAACTCTTAAACCTATTCCATTTTGTTGAATTAGTTCTTATTGTTCATGTCTTTAGCTTTTCAAATATATATATATATATATATTGATGAGAATCAGTCTTTGATCTAATGTTAAATACAATATTTTTTTGTGGGAAGTCATATTCAAAATCCACATGAGATCCTTTATAAACAATTAAAAGATGTGTAGTTTGAACTCACGTTTTTACACACACAAAAATAATGGTATCCAAATTTTCCTTAATAGAAAATATTTTCTCATTTTAGTTATGTAAATTTTTTAAAAATGTTAAAGTATTTTTTTAGTTAGGAACACAAGATAATTGTGATATAAAAAACACTCTAGTTTTACGTGATCTATATGTACTTAATTATGTGTACATGTGTCCTATAATTATTTATATTTCCATCCATAATTAAGAAGTAGGAATTTTATCTCCGTTTATATATGCTTCAACCAACATTAGTAATATAGTTTATAAACAGAGAAAAGATCCATTTTCTAATTCTAATTATTTCAAGTATTGTGCAACACTCTGCATTGGCAAGTTTCGCTCACAAAAAGAAAATTTCTCCAGTGTGAAAAATGTTGAAAATCAGAGAAAAATGAAAGAGGGGTTGTCGCCTTGTCGGCGAATCCAAGCAGATTATAAACTAGGTAAATTTCTGAAAACAACGAAAACCGCCTAATTTATCTTATGCTTGCGACTGCGGGTGTGTGATCCTAATTAGTAAAGGGGGAAAAAAATGTGCTCGAACCATATATGGATGGCACATGCATGCGAGTACGTCCATAAAATATAGCCAATTAGCCATTTCGATTTGCGTTTGAGACTGGGACTTCAAATAAAGCCACCGCCCAAACAATGAAACAAAGCACAGTCCATGTTTTGGGACCATTTTTCCATAATTCCACATTTTTTTGCGACCACGCGGCCACGCCGAGCCGACATTTCACCTGTTTTGAAGAATTAATGCGCTTTAATACTTACGTGAATGTTTCATGGGAAAAGGGGATCCGTACAGATTGCTGTGCGGCACCGACAGCAATACGTGCGCACGTCATTAGATTCATAGGGGTCGTTATGAAATGGATGAAATACGAATCTCCACTCGATCGGATAGTCTTCAAGATTCACACTTAAATTTTAATCTGTTCTTTTAAAAATCGTGCCAATTATAAAATTTAAAGATACAATAATTCAAACTATCTATCGGCCAATCAACTTTGGTCGGATGGGCGTTTAACCCCCTCTGTCCCCTTCGTCTATGCCGACCATTCAAATATATTTGGTAATTAACAGACTATGATTAGTCTTCCGTGAACCATACGTGGTGTACAATGCATGTGATCGACCATATTATCATCCCTCGTACTGTCGATGGATCAGTTCAAAGTGAATCTGATCGGTTCAGACTTTTATTTAGTTTTTTTTTTGTAATAGGACTACTAATAATTTCGTTATATAATAATTATTATATATTTCTTTCGGAATTTGAACATGCATCATGCAGTAGAGAGACGAGATTTATATACTATCTGTACTAATTTATGGTTCTAATATGAATATTTTTAAAAAAAGAGTGAAAAATGACTGAAGAAAATATTAGTGACGTACTTATATTTAAAAAAATATAACGAAGAAAATAACTGAAAGAAATGAAGAGAGTCATTTTATAAAATTTAAACCGAGAAGAAAAGAAGACCTATAACTGACTAACTGTTTTATTTTTCCCTTCCCCCTCTTCATATAGGGTAATTTTATATTCTTCACTTCTTTGAAAAATTTTAAATCAGTATGACTTAATTAATCTATGCCTCTATACAAGGCCTCTACCAAACGCTCTGGATTTTGGGGCGTTTTATACTTTCATATGAAAAAAGGAAAAAAAATAAAAATAATTTATTAATTAATATAAATTTTGATCATGAATACATAAGTAATGTTAAATAATTACAAAATTGAGAGAAAAGTTGACATTTAGAATTTAAGCAAAATTAAAATTCATAATTGATGACAATCTAAGAAAAAAAAAAGAAACAAAGTATAGTAATTGTACTCCTAAATTATGTAGTATTTCGTGTAACAATCAAAATTAAGAAAAACTTATAACTTCAACATAAATGGCCATAGAGATAGTAACATTAATTATTTGATGAATAACTCAATTCGATAACTACTATTAGCTCTAAAAATTTAATAAAAAAATCTAAACCGTTATAGAATCAAAATACTTACATGCATAACAATGCTTAACAATGCTTAACAAGGAATAGAAATAGTATGCTTAAACGACAATTTTTAAAAGCAAGGCCCAACATTAATAAACTTCAACATAGCCGATCAGAGACCATAGTCAGTATGAATTAATTTGTCGAGCACCTAATTGAAATATCTTCTAACAACCCATTTTGGCACGTTAAAAGAAATACAAAATGTCGGTTCCGATGGGAATAAATTGTATAATTTTAAATCTGCGATGGACATCTAGAATATACTAGTTCAAAAGGATAAATTAGTGTCACATTTTTAGTGCGGATTTAAAAAAATGATATCAAAGATATTAGTATTAAATTAAAAAATGATATTTATTGTCTTTTAAGTATCAAATTTTATAAAAAAAATTACACTAAATTTTTCTGACACATTAACATCAAATTTTTATAACAAAATTATCACCAAAAGTTTGATCTCAATGCCAGATTTTTATAAAAAAAAATAACATTAACGTGTTAGAAAATTTAAATATCATTTCTTTATAAAAATATGACACTAGAAGTGTGAAAAAACAGTGTTTATTTTATTTATAGAAGTATTAGTGTCGAATTTATATAAAAACTACATTTATAAGAATTTGACACTATATAATGTATCAAAAAATTTCAGTGTCATTTTAAAAAAAATCTAACAGTAAAAATGTAAAAATTTAGTGATCTATTTTTATTTAGAAGTATTGATTTTTTTTAAATAATTGCTAACAAAAATTTAAATAAATACTCTGGAATCCGCAAATGTTTGATGACCCTTTACTGCGTTTCTGAATCCGTCATTCTATCTATCATGATATCTCAATTATCCAGTCCTACGAATCATTAATATTCATGATTCTATAAATGAGCTAATGGAAGTCACCCGATTTTCTTAATTACCTTTATGAACTTATCCAACGTACATTTCTTAACTAAATTTATTATCAATTTTCAAGTCCATATTTCATAACCCAAGCCGTCTATATATCAATTCAATTCAAGTCTCAATTCTCAAATCAAACAATCAGGGTTTAACCCTTTAAATAAGATTGATTAATTCCTTTGTTTTCTTTCTTATGTATCTATTTTCATTTTAAATTTTCAAAGCATACCACTACCACACAAAAAGATTCAACAACAGTTTTGTAACACTTTTAATAATATTTTTTTATACTTTTTCTAACTTTCCGCTTCAATAATGGTTGGAGAACTATTATTAAAAATAAATAATAATAAGAATACATTATTATAAGCTTTTTTTCATAAGCTTTTTATGACCATAGAATGTCTCAATCATAGTTTTTTTTTTATCAAAAATTATGATAGTTTAAAGTTGAAATGATCGAATTTCAATTTTAATTTCTTCATTCTTTTATATTTCTCTTTCTTTATCTCTCATCTCTCTTTTATATATGAAAACATAGGAGAAATGAAAGTATTAATCCATCGGAGACATATTTTTTTATTTTTGTCCTTGGATTGTTAGATCAGGATGAGCAATGATTAGATTTGAGTGTATAATAATTTGTGTGATACTAAAAGGAAAAATATTATTGGTGGATTTTTTTTCTCAAAGGGAAATTCAAATTTCATCTTTTAACAATGATTCTTTACAAAAGTCGTTATTAAGAACTGTTGTTAAATGATATTTTTAATAATGGTTTCTTATAAAGAACAGCTGTTAAAAGTACTTAACAATATTTTTATTAGAATTATCGCTAAGATTCATCCCAACTTTTTGACTTTTCAGTCTCTATTTTAATAATATTTTTTATTAAAAATTATTATAAAAGAAATTCTCAATATTTCAGTAATGTTACTATCCCTTTTAATAATATAATTTACCAATAATTATTATTAAAGGGGTGTTGTTGAAACTCTTTTATGTTGTAGTGATGGTGATATGCTATCTATTTTTTTTTTATAAAAAAAGATGAAAATCTGGTCTTCAAATTTCATTAATCTATAATTGTTACAATGATCACTAGAGATGATCTTTTGAATTATAGATTGAAAAAGAAAACAACAAATAACAGAAAATAAAATTCTTAAGTTTTTTCCTAATTTGTTTTATCTGTTGTACCACTCTCGATGTTTTGGTGTATTTCTCTCACAAGTGCAAGAAATATTTTCCTTTTTCCCTAAAAATTCTATTGCATCTCTTTTCAAATTACAAAATAAGTCAACCTCTAGTCTTCTCCAATGTAGATCTTCTTTTGTACTGACAATTATTTGGAGTTCTCCTTTCTGATATTGATTTGAAGGATTTTTATGCATGAAACTTCATGATGGATGCATTTTCTCACGTCTCTTATCAATTTGCATTTTGTGAACAAGTGTTGGACAGATTCTTCTTCTTGCATATATACATGTAACAAATATTGGTTAATTGTCATCATCGCCTTCTTAAGTTATCTATTGTTAGAATTGAGTTTTTCAACATCAATCATATGACTATCTACTCTTGGAGACGCTTTATTTTCCACAAGTTGGGTATTTGAGATTTTACCATTAAAGCATTTTGTTTGAAGTTATAAAAAGATTTGACAGTAAAACTTTGTTCATCCCTTAGCCAGTACACGACATCTTCAACTGATCGAAGAGTACTGTAATAACTCACTTTGCAATAAAAGAAACTGTCGTCGTGTCTTTCGCAGTGGCGTCGTGTCTACATACACAGGTGTATAATTTAATTAACATTTTATAAAATTAGTATAAAATAATATAATGATACCACTGCATTTTATTCCTTCCTCCGCCACTGGTCTCTCGTGTGTATTGACCTCGCGATATGGTATCCGTTTTAAATTGAACTGAACACATACGAATGCAGGGGCGGATGCACACTATTTTAGGGGGGCAGCGCCCCCCTGGATTTTGAAAAACAGTATTTTTCGGTAATACTTTCGTTAGTTTGCCTTCTTGGATTGTCTGATTAATTTTATTGAGAAAAAATATTTAATATCATGTATAATGAAATAATTATGCAAAGATATCAAAATATAAAGTTTTATAGATGAAAATTTTTCTTCATCAATTTGATTATCTATTATTTTGAGCTTTATTTTATTGTTATTTTTAATATATAAAATGTTATTATTCTAATAATTTTTTTATTAGATAAGAATATATATTAAATTATTATTTTTTTATTTTGTACCCGATTAGTTAATGGATTTAAAACCCGATAATCTATTACAATCCGATATTTGCCCCCCTGACTAAAATCCTGTATCCGCCCATGTACGAATCAATTGTTTAAATTCGCCAACTTATACAATTCAAAACACCCATTCTAATTTCATATCTTAGATTATCAATTCATAAATCCAGTTGCCTCGTAATTGAGTTCGGATTTAAATAATCTTTAATTTTCTTTTATATTTTTCTTAGACTTTTCCTTCCAGCCTTCTGATCTTCTTTCCTTGTCATTTATCGTTATCTTTTTTTTTCTCGTTTTTGTTTTCTTTTTCCACTCGGATCAGCAACAGGGGGAGAGAGGCACCCCGCATTCAAACACGACACGGGTAGCCCTTTCCAGGGGTGACGTGGCACCAATATTTTAACCTTTTTACAAATAGCCCTTACAATTGTGCTTCGGCTCCTAATATTTCATAAATAATTTATCATAATTTTTTTGGATTAGAATGAGGTCATTGTGCTTCGCTAAACACAATGATTAGTGTGCTTCGGCTCTAAAATTTTAACTTCAAATTGATATCAATAATTTACACTGTTTAATCTATTCTTCATATGAAAAATATATTAACAAACTAAATTATATATATTTTAGAATTTATTTACTATTTTTTATAATGAGGAGAAAAACATTGTTTTGGACGAATCAGAATTTTCAGATCATGTCATTTTTTTCTCGGCCTAAAAATAGCAAATAAATTTAAAAAAAATATAATATTTGGTTTATTGAGTTTAGATTGAGTGGTTCAAATAATTTATATCTAATAAAACCATTGTTTTGGACGAATTAGAATTTTTAAATCATGTCATTTTTTTCTCAGCCTAAAAATAATAAATAAATTTCAAAAAATATAATATTTGGTTTACTGAATTTAGATTGAATGGTTCAAATAATTTATATCTAATTTTAAATTAAAAATTTAAAACCACTGTGCTTCTGAAAGCACAATAGCTTCGCCCCTCGGATTATATAAAGATCACAACCTCTTCACTTAATAATGAGCAAATTTAAGTACTGTGAATTTAATTATAAACTCATCTCCGTATTTATTTTTCTCTTTAAATTACGTCTCTTTTATTATAATTTATTTTCAAACATCGTTAATCAATTTCCAATGTCACCTATCCCAATTTCTTGATTATCTAAAACCAAACAGTTCAATTTTTAAATTTAATTACTGATTAGTTAAAAATCAAACACTACATTTTGAAACAACACGGAATCGAGATTTGTCAAAAATCAGATAACAAAACGGAAGGGGTGCGGCTCTCATATGCCTATGTTCTTGCTATCCATGCAGACGCCGGTCTCAGGAACAAAACTGACAGGTGACAATAGACTGGGCCACAAAGATACAACAGATTTTTTTATTTTAGTAAATGAAAAAAATAAATAAATGAAACTGGTCATCTTTCTCATCATTTTTGCATAATTAGTCAGATCCGAGTTTGAAACTCGGGTCCGGATTTTTTTTTTACACAAAAACGAAAAAAATTACCCGGACCCGAGTTTGAAACTCGGTTCCGGGTAAATTTTTTTTACGTTTGTGTGTTATATTAAAAACAAAACATAACAGTCGGTAGATTCATCTAAAATATTATAAAAAAAATTAAAATAAAGTTTATAACACACCCAGTATATTTGAAAATTGCAGGTGCCTGGACTGAGTTTTTAAACTCGGTCCCAGCATCTTGCTATTATATAGCACACCCAGTAGATTTTTTTTTATTCGCTGCTCTCAAGCTCAGGAGTGGGTTCTTTCCTCAGCCATTACTGGATTACTACTTCCAGAAATATTAGTTGGATCATAGTTATCAGAACTGGATATTGGTTCGGATTCAACTACTAGCTCTAGTGTTTTATACCCGGGTAAGTGGTACGGAGCTGTTGTTTTAATCATTCCCCAAATTTCATCAGAAACAACCCCAAATAAGCTATAAAAAAAACCACTCGAACCTTGGGGCAGTGTTGATCCGTGCACTACTGCTGATATTGAATTGGCTAGGGAGCAGCTCCAAACCAGCATGAATCTGCCTTTTCAAGTTACGAAGATTGATTGCCTCGTCGGCAGAAATTGTGCACGCGGCTTGAATATCATAATCCGTTCCAAGAGAAGTTTTCAAGATTTGACCTCCGTGATACACATTGATCAGCAACATTTTCGTCTCCTACAGTATGAACGATAAACCCTATTGTTAGTGTATTTTAATTTTATAGCAAAAATTAATAGTCCAAATAGAAAAAAAAACTTACAACGTTGATGACACGAGAGTGGTGAATACGGATCGAATATGGATCTGTCGAAAAATAAATTTCCAGTTGGAAGCTCTTGCAACAGTAACAATGGCGATTTTGAAAAAATGGTTAGCTGGAGGAAGATGAAGAAAAAATGTACTAGGTGTGCTATATAATAGCAAGATGCTGGGACCGAGTTTAAAACTCGGTCCAGACACCTGTAATTTTTAAATATACTGGGTGTGTTATAAATTTTATTTAAAATTTTTGTTATAATATTTTAGATCAGTCTACTGACTGTTGTGTTTTATTTTAATATAATACACAAACGTAAAAAAAAAATTACCCGGATCCGAGTTTCAAACTCGAGTCCGGATAAATTTTTTTTCGTTTGTGTGTAAAAAAAAACGGACCCGAGTTTCAAACTCGAGTCGGTTAATTATACAAAAGTGAGGAGAGATAGCCAATTTCATTTATTTATTTTTTTCATTTACTAAAATAAAAAAAATCTGGATATACAAGCCCAGACGACAGGGCCCACTTATCAAGTCCAGTTTTGATGTGGCCTTACTCCAGTGACCAGGGATGTGCAAATGCACCGGTTTATTCGAAATTCAATCAAAATTTTATTTTTATATTTAAATTATTCGGTTCATTTTTTTAGTTAAATTTTTTAATTGGTTGAAAATTTTAACTATTTTTTTATTTTTTATTCAGATAATTTTTTTAAATCAAATAATTTAAATAATCTGAATAGATCGAAATTTACTAAGTGAATACAATTTACTTGTTAATATAATCATATAAAGTATAATCCATTTATTTTTATTTTTACAAAGCTATTCATTTTCTTATTTTACTCTTTGAACTATTTGTCTATTTTTTTATTTGAACATAAATATAAATATTTTACGTCATCTTTTAACTCATGTAAATTTGAACAAATCGAAAAAACAGTTGATCATTTTATTTATTGGTTTATATTCAGCTGATAATTTAAAAAGTTTTGTTCCGTTGATAATCTCATGAACGGAATAAAATTTTGGTTGTATATATCTAATTCAGTTTAAATCGAACCGACTTATTGCATATTGCCAAAATTTTCATTTAATAGTATAAGCGATATTAGTAAACTTAGCGACCTCACAGTTTTGTAATGCTAATGTTGAATTCATATCTGATGCCACACTTTTTTAATAGCATCATTATATCATTATACCATACTTTTTTGTGTCATAGTGACATAGTGAGTGGACCAGAACTATGCCAGCGAATATGCCACAGTTTTCTTATGGCAGTGATTAAGAATCATGTCAACATTTCAGCAATGAAACGGGCTTTTATGCTTTATTTCCAAAAAAAAAAGGTGAAGTCAAGATTTGTGTTGCTCAAATTTTGTATATATTATTAGAATCTCATTTATAAGCATGGCCGAAATATGACTTGTCCTATGAAGTTACGCATTGTATAAGTCAATAACATGGCATTACGCATTGTATAAGATGACTCCAAAATAATAAATAATTGCTTATGAAAATAGGTTATTTTTAAAAATCTGAAAAATTACTTCAAGAACTCTAAAAGTATATTTTTTATCCTACAAAATTTTGATATAAAAAAATTATTGAAAAATATAAATCAAAGTTGAAATAATTTTTTTAGTTAAACGCAGTTGGGGACTTCGTCCACTTAGAAATAACCGAGTAAAGTATTATATTTTTTTTTACCTGAATAATTTTATTACACAGAGGTACATATATATTAAGTGAACTAACAAGCCTAGCTAGAAAATAAGCTATAGTATTGACCTCAAGATGGTACTGAGGCATCATGGACTCATAGCACTAGAAATTCAAAAAAAAATTTATTCCGACAAAAAGTTAAGTTTACCACACTTTCTTTTTAAATTGAGACCGAGGAAGCTACAGGACGAAATAATGATTAACATAAATATTATATATGATCCAAGGCATGCTCCCATTACTCCCGAGAATCTAATCATATATAGTCATGAACTAATTGTAATATGCGATGAATTAAAGTAGATAATAATTAGAGAGATGGATCGATGGTTGCTTATAGTCTTATCGACAAAAGGGATGCGGAAATCTTCTTAGGAGACTTCTTGCCTCCATTAATCAAACTAAGAAAGACTTGATCATGTGCTTGCATGTGCATGTATGGTTCAACATAGTATACGGGGTGCCATGAGGCGCGCGGTCCCTTGGCAGTTGCAACTTGCAACAACAGATGATTGCACTCATATCTTTGTTAGTTTTCATTTCCTTTTAAATCTGTATTAACCGTCCCCTGTACCACTTGAATATTAAAAAACTGCCACTGGAATTAAATTTTGACAAAAAAATTATTTCATATTATATTTATGTTATAACAAATTGGCTCTTGCAAACGTGTTTTGTATCTCTCCTCCATGTATCTAAAAGGAATAAACAAATATACAAGTTTCCAATCCGGATTCATTTAGTACTGAAAATAATTATGAGCTATAAGAAAACCAGCTAAACCTATAGCTAGAGTCATTATTACTAAGTACTTAATCGATGCATCCAAACTGAAAACCAATGATGACTCTTTGACTTCTATGTTGGCTCTCTTATGCTTAGAGCATGTTAAGCTAACAATTGAATGTTTAATTATTAATGTAAGTTTATGTGAGTGTACAGTATAATTTTCTATGGATCACGTGAAGGGGACCACATGCAGAAACTGTTTACAGTTGATGCTCAGAGCTCGGGATAACCACCATGCATATATGATAATATGAAGCCAATTTATTACAAGTGGATATATATATAATATATATATATATAAATAGAGTAAAGATACCGTGAGCTTAAGCTAACGGAGGTCTTATGAGTTTAACTCAAAAAATATATCAAATCATTTCAAAATTTTAATTTATTATCTTCATTAAATTCTTTATATAAAAATCTCGTGGGATGCAAAAATTTGGAGTGTTTTGAGTTTTTTAAGTCATCGTTTTTAATTTTTAAAAATTATGTTCAAATATTAAATATATTATTATTTTTTTTAGAACTGATTTTCAAAAATTAAAAACTATGATTTAAAAAACTCAAAACACTCCAAATTTTTGCATCCCAATAGATTTTCATATAAGAAATTTAATGAGAATGATAAATTAAAATTTCAAGATGATTTGATATATTTTTTTGAGTTAATCTCACGGTATCTTTACTCTCTCTCTCTCTCTCTCTCTCTCTCTATATATATATATATATATATATATATATATATGAGGAAGTCTAAAATATAACTCTTTGTATGGATGTATATACGCATCATGTCAAAAAATTTAACTTCAAGTTAAAAATGATCGATCACAACCATTCAATTTATTCTTCATATCAAACTCTTGTAGGAAATCAAATTATATATTTTTTTTTTGAATTTTTTTGGGCCAAGAAAAAGTACTTGTTTTAAGGATTTTGAATTGATAGTGATGATTTTCTTTCTACCCAAAAAATAGCAAAAAAATAAAAAATATATATATATATATATAATTTGATTTTCTACAAGAATTTGATATGGAAAATAAATTAAACGGATCGGATCAATCATTTTTAACTTAAAAATTTTATGATTTAGATGTGGTGTACGAACACATGCGTGCAACTATTGCATTTTGGACCTCCTCTATAGATATAGGGGATGACTTGACAATGGTTATTTTGACAATTTTGACAATGGACTCTTAAATAAATATAAAAAAATAAAATAGAAAAAAGTTTATAGACATATTGTTCTACCTATAGATTGATGGTTATTCAAATTTCATGCAATTTCATTATCGTTTAATATTTCATCAAATACTATCAAAATTTTATATAATTTGTAACGGTTCTAATTTAACGGATTTTGATGGAGTATCAAATGATAATGAAATTACATGAAATTTGAATAGTCATCAATTTATAGTAGAATATCTATATAAAAAAATTTAAGAATTTTTTTTATTTATTTAAGAGTCCATTGTCAAGATTGTCAAAATAACCATTGTCAAGTGATCCCACACATATATATATAATTGTTTATACATTTTTTATATATACTGTTAAAACGTAGATTAACAATGTGGACCAGTAGCTCATTATCATTTCATAACTGTCCCCAAAATTTTTCTTCTGCCATAAATGCTCGGCTATACTACATGTTTTATCAGAAACCAAAACACAACAGATACAAAATTTGAACTCTGGGCTCAATCGAGCACACTAAAAAAAATTCCAAACATAAATCATCAATCGTACCAGTAAAACAAAATAACCCTCGTACTTGATTAGCAACAGTTTAATTTCTTGAATCTAAGTCGATCACACAAAACCAAACAATCTACAATGCAAAGCAAAATTTTCACTTATTTACCAACAATGCATAAAATTATATTCACATTTATAAGACGGACATGTATATACTTCACTTTGAGAAATTAAAAGAAAAAACTACATTTTATAGCATAATTTTCTTTTTGCAGAGTATGTGAACACGTAACAGTAAATGGATTTAGTTAAATTAGAAGTTATTTTGGGGATATAAGAGAGGAGAAGAGAAGTATCAACAATAGAAAACCTTCCCTAGATGTACCGCTCGCTGGGCTTTTTCAATTCCTTTCTATGTACCAGGTGGTCATAGCATGAGTCACAAATAATAGCAGTGACCCAGTTATGTTAAACTTGGCCCACTTTATAAGTTACATCTTGTTTTGTCCCTGCAAAATGCCAGGAACAGTGTGAAAGAAGGCGTACCATGCAGGGACTTGACTGAAAAGGAAAATTTCAGCGTTTGAAATTTTTATTGGCATACGAAAAAATATGTACTTTCCGATTGGCATTTGGCAATGGTGATAAATATTAAGATGCCCTAAAATTGTTCTCTCTGAATGACGGTTTTCTTTTCCTAGATTTCCTAAAATTTGGAAGTTATTTATTACTTGCCAAAAAAAATCTTCGTACTGTCCCACACCAACAAAGCAAAATTTAACTCGATCAACTTAGATTTTGTAAATCGTAACATCTAATACATTAATATAACTTGATCAGAGTAAAACTGTCAATTAATTTACGGTGAGTTCTTACCAAAAATTCATAATATATACAAAGGAATGGCATGTATGTAAAAAAATTCTTTAAAAATATTTACCCATGGACATGTAAATAGACTGTATGTTAAATTGCTTTTAATTAATGTGATCATTGGTCTTGGTGAATGGATCACCCATGGTTACCGAACATCGTATCAAATATATATATATATATATATGAATATTCATAATTGAATATCTAAACGAAAAATAATATGGATATAGTTTTTAATCTTAAGTATGCGTATTCCAATACATACTAAATATAAAATATATTTCATAAAAAAAATAGTATTATTTTTCATGATAATTAAATAGATATTATGAATTTTAGTATTTTTAGAATTAATAATATACTTTTAAATGAATAATAGTATTAAAATTTTTATTTTATTATATATTTCAATAAATTTTATATATTTTAAATTAATTTTATATTTATCTTTATCAACATATACAGATTATCTATTTGAGCCATTATTTTAAAATACGGCCGCATGATCGCATATGTCGGTCTGCTTATACTTATGCGTGTAATACCACATACATAAAAATATGCATATGCATATTTAACAATGTGCATTATTTTTTTAATATTTATGGTATTAAGCCTATAAAATTAATTATATTATATTTTTCATATAAAATATTTAAAATTATATTAATATTTTATTATATTTTCTTATTTTACATTCAAATTCTTCAAAAATAAATGATCAATTCAAATATTGTAAGAATTTTTTAGAATATATATCCGCATATATAATCTGCATACTGAATCGCATATACCACATATACATATACACTATGCAACATATTGAAATCCACATTTTAAAACCTTAATTTGAGCGGATACAGATAAATTTTGATCACTATCCTATCCGATCCGTTTACAGCCCTGCCATGTCGTACATGCTACGACATAAAGACGAATTTACTCAAAGCCCCGCGTCGCTTAGATTATGTTTCTTTATTCCTGTCATCTGACTTCGTTCACATAGATTTGTCTCGTATTAAGAGAGCATGTTGACATTAATGCATCTAGGTGGAGATTCTGGTCAGTTAAACCCTATATGCAAGCAAATAGAGACCTGTCAGATGAAACGTTGGCAAAAACTTTGTTATCTGAATTTAGAAAAAAAAAATCTGCTAATGAGTAATTAATTAGCTGTGCTAGCTTGAGTTGGCTTGTCAGTGTAGCTTCTAAGTCGTATCTTAATAAATTAATTATACGCCGGGATTGCAGTCATGTCCTTTAAAACTTTTCAAATTACGAATTTATCGATCAAAATTTTTAACATTTAAACACAACGTTTAATATGAAAATATTTATATTTTGGCCCAAAATACACAAAAAAATAAATTATATCATAACATGTCTGATATTTTAATTTATCATTATTATTATATTCTTTATATAAAAATATTGCAGGACATATTTTTTATTTTTAGAGTTTTCTAAATATTTATTTTAGATTTTTAAAAATGATGTAAATAAATTAATATTTTATTATTTTTTAAAAAAATAATATTCAAATATTCAAAAAATAATTAGAAAACTCTAAAAATAAAACTTTTTGTATTCCCAAATATTTTTATATGAATGATTTAATGAAAATGATAAATCCTAATTACACACGTAACTATAGATGTGTTTCTATTTTAAAAACTTTTAATTTTCTTTTTGAATTTATTAAAATTTCATTATGAAGATCAATAAAATAATCATTGTCAAACAATCCCTTCCCAATTAGAAACGAAGTCAGAATTTAAATATAAAGTCCGATTGATAGGATCCATAATATTAAATGATTAAAATAAATTAGAACTCAATTGATAACTTGTATATAAATATAATCATTTTTTATAACTCGCATGAATAAATCATGTGAGCCGACGACCTGGTCTTTTGTCTCCGCCCCTATCCCCAATTACTAATGCATATACCAATGAGAATATCCAATTTTTGGGTAACCTTATCTTCAGTTTGTCACCCACCATTAATAACAGTAAATCCCACGTATCGGTGGGAGTGGGCCCAGTTCACAATTGACGGTAAAGACATCTTAGAAGACAACCAAAGGCATTTCAATATATATTTTTATTTTTTCATAAAATTATATGGACGAAATGCAAAAAAAAAAAGAAAAAGAAAAGTTTGTACGAGCTGGACAGGCACGAGAACTACAATTAATATTTGCACCTAGTTGATTTTGAAATATTCTTGTCAAAAAATTAAATACACTTGTCGACAAAAGATCTCGCAAAAACAATAATCACAGAAAAATAATATCGAAAAACGGCAAGCGGCTTGAAGATAAACTAAAATAATATCATAGGCCTAACCATAATTAAAGGGCATGTCAGAGAGTATGGACATGTGTGCGATTATTAGCACGCTGCGTGGCTAAATGTCCCATCCAACGGCCCTAATGAGAGGCTTTCTTTCTTAAAATGCTTTTGTACAATTCAATATCCAAATGATTCCAAGAAGGGTAGTTAGTCTCCCATTTTATGGGATCATTTCAAAGGGCCATTCGGACAGATGAATAACTTCGATTTTTTTTTCAAATCAGATGGCGAAGGATGGATCCTTAACTTGCTATAGTTCTTTTTATATATATAAGGATTTTAATTTTGCTAAATTAATTTATCATTCTTATGGTCACAAAAATCCCAATTAAAGGAGCTTGTCTACTTTATTAATTTATTGGACATTATTAATTTAATATAATTAAGAGAGAGGTGTATAAATTTTATTCCATAGCATAACCAATGTTAATTATATTTCACTCTTCTACGAAAAACTATAACTTCAACGAGTATATTTTATATAAAGATAGAGGTGTATATTTAACTCTTCCAGTATTACACGACAAAAAGAAAAAAAAAACTTTTAAGAGTAATTCTAATGTAGATCCAGCTTTAAAAGTTGGTACATTTTATGCTTATGGTGCATTCTTTTCAAAAGATATTACTTAAATATAAATCATAGATGTGTTTCTAATGACCATTTAGATAGAATATATATATATCAAATTTAAAAATTATAGATGTATTTCTAATGGTTTAGATAGAATATGTATCACTTTTTAATCAATTTAAAAGAGATTTTAACTTTCATCATATAATTTTAAAATTTTAAAGGTGGAGTTTGTGATCAAATAATTTCCAAATTATTTTAAACTTGATACATATTCCATCTAAACTATTAGAAATATATTTAGATTTTAAATTTTTCATTCGAGTATTTTTTTTTCAAAAGGATGCAGCATAATCATTATGTACCATAAAAATGAATGTACACTAGAATTATCCTTATGATATTTGGTTGATACCAAAGATCTTCAATACTAGAAAAAAAAGGCAAAAAAAATAACAATTAATAATTCCAAAAAGAAATGCACTAAAAATTCAGTTTATATTCTCTAAAACACGATAAAAGAAATGCACTTTAAAAAAAAAGATTCATCTACTTCCAAATAGACGTCACAGGAGTCACCACTGAGAGACAACTTGCAATTTAAATTGTTATTCGAAGTGCTACCATCTCAGCAACTATACATGGATTACATAGTACATGCCCTATGTCTATAATGACAAAGTGCAGAATCAACGATCACAATTTCAACCTGTGGCGGACCCAAGTGCTTCCAGGGTTACGTGTCGCTACATTTTGAAAAATAATGATTTTCGATAATATTTTTGATAATTTATCTTCTAGATTATCTAATTTTTTTTATTGAGAAAAAATATTTAATATCATGCATAATGAAATAATTATACAAAGATATCAAAATATAAAGTTCTGTAGACGAAAACTTTCTTCATCAACTTGATTATCTATTATTTTGAGCTTTATTTTATTATTATTTTAATATATAAAATATTATTATTTTAATAAAAAATTTATTAGTTAAGTATATATATTAAATTATTAATTTTTTATTTAGTATCCAATTAGTTAATAAGTTTGAACCCAATAAACTATTATAATCTGATAATTGCCCCTGTCAAAATTCTAAATTCACCCCTATTTCGACTCCTCGTTGATAATTGTTGTTTGTTATCACTCAATATTGTCGCTTGAGTAGCCATGTAAGCGAAACCAGTGAGCATGATAAACAATTGGGCATCTGATGCCACGTTGCAAATTAAACAAGGTTTTTAATTTTTTATGTCCCATCGGTGGTCAGCAGTGACGCCAAATCTCTTGACCGTATGTAACAAAAATTTTCGTAGCAGTTTATGTGGTAATACTTGTAAATGTTTACAATTAAAATGTCAATAGCAAGTCTTCTCCAAAACTAAAAGGAAAAAAAGAAGAAGAAGAAATAGAACAGAAAAAATGACAAAAAGAGGAAGTTTAAATTCTTATCTTCGTATTGGAGGGTTAATTAAGAATTACCTTTTGATTTAATACAAATAATTGATATTTGTATGATTCGCGTATTTGTCTATGGAATTGAAAGACTTTTTTTTTCCTTTTTATTGATAAATTTATGGTTTGAATTTTCTCTTGTATTTCAAAATAGATGGAAGACCAATTTCTTTTCTTTTCTAAATATATGATTAGAAGGGCGAAAAACATATAGAAGTATGATTAATTTGAATTATTACACGATTCAAGCTTATTTTGAAATTTTATCTCATTCAATAATTTTTTCTAGTCTCGTTTTTTTTTTGTTGTAGTGTCTTTCTAATAAATGTCGACACATAATATTCAATCTTACCGATGACTATTAATTATTTTAAAAAAATGGTCATTTTCGTGAACATGGAAAACAATCATTTAACGTAAAAGAAAGAATTCATGATCACCGTACGTAAAGGCACCGCACACAAAGAAAGACAATTACTTTTGTAGAAGATCAAAGCACAAGAAACAAAAGCAGCTGCAGGGGAAGAAAATATAACTCAAAGGTACATCAACCATCCGATGATTGGGATTTGGAACCTCTTTATGGATTGATTAACCCTTAACTCTGGTTGATCGCTTTGGCACGCTTTATACCGGGCAGTGATGAGTGCTCCAATATCTAAATGAGGAACGTGGAAGGCTCAGAATCATAAATCATTAAACAAAAGACAGGGAGGATAGATATTAAAGTGAAGAATTATGTTGGAGGAGGGGAGGATTATATTTAATTAATATATTTACGAGATTTTAGCAATGACAGCTACCACTGATCTAACAAGCATTTTCAGGTGCGTCAAGCCTTGGGCGGTGCCACTGCCATTGTTATCAGTTCTCAGCGCTCACTGCTCCACATGTATAAAGGGTTTGTTTGACACATCATGAAATAATAAAAAATAGAAAAATAATTATTATTCCGATGAAATAATTTGTCAAACAAATTTTAGACTAAGTAGAAGAGTGTGAAATAGTACTAATCCGGTATACCAACTTATAGGTGGAATATCGGATTATTTCTAAATCGGAATAGCGATTATTGTTTGATTATATTATATTATGATTAAAATTTAGTATTATTATATTATTATATTATATTTATGATTATAATTTATTATTAATTAATATTATAATTATTATTTATTATTATTATTATCATTATATTATTATTATTAAATTATTATTATCATTATATTATTATTATTAAATTATTATTATCATTATTGTTATTATATTATCATTATCATTAGTATTATTATATTACTTATTATTATTATAAATATAATTTTAATATTATATTATTATATTATAAATATATAAGTATAATTATTTTATTATTATATTATTATGATCAAGATTATTTATTATTATATTATTATATTATGATGATTATGATTATGATTATTATTACTTATTATTATTCTATTATGTTGTATTATATTATTATATGTTGATTATAGTTATCATTAAATTATTATTATATTATTATAATTATAATTATTTATAATAATTTTCATGATTATGATTATATTTTTATTATTATATTATTATGATTATGATTATGGTTATATTATTATGATTATGACTATAATTATTATTATCATGATTATGATTATGATTATGATTATTATATTATGATTATATTATTAAAATTATGATTACTTATTATATTATTATAATTATGATTGTAATTATAATTTTTATTATTATATTACTATATTATGATTTTGTTTATATTTTTATTATATTACTATTATAATAATAATATTTATTATGATTATTTTTTATTACTTTATTATTATTATCTTACTATTATGATTATTATTTTACTATTATTATTATTATCATCATCATTATTAGTATCATAATTATTTATATTTTAACTATTCTGAGTAACAACTGTCAAATGATATTTCGTTCTTCCGAATAGTCAAAAATACTACTATTCTACCATTCTTCTAAAAAAATATTATTCTATCACTCTTCCAAAATTCACTCTTCCAAAACTATTCCATGATTTGTCAAACGGATCCAAACTGAATTGTGCTTGGACGTACGATACTAATTAATAAAAAGTAACTGCATGGTCGAATGAGGTTTTAATTTTGATGCATGTTTCGGGTTTTGTTGGTGCCATGGGCTTGTTAAATTGTTTATGGTAGGGGCATTAACCGATCGGGGTTTTCATAGATTATTATTAATTCAGAGTGTGGTTTTCAAAGATTATTCATTCGAGTCACGTTATATCAATTTAATATGTAATTAATGAATTAATGATAAAACTATTCAATTTGCACTTTAACTCAAGCGGTCCGATTTTAAGAGTTCTGCTGATTTCATTCTAAGAAATTTACTGTACAAAAATATAAGTTAAAATAAGTCATAGTGAAAAAAATATAACAAAATAACCACAATATACTCATTAAAAATAAAAATGAAAATAACAATTAAAAATTTAAAAACTTAATAAAATATTATACTCTTTGTATAATAATATTCTTACTAGAGTACAAAAGCACAATAAATTATTTCACACAATATAACACACAATGGTTGGGTACTCGACGCTTTTCATAAAATTCGTAACCAAACTGTAATTGTCGGGTTGTTTGAAACTTTTATCCATATTGAACCCATTAAATAATAAATTCATATTTTTTTGAGTCGGGTTGTTCTGTTGGTCAAGTCCACCACTTTGGACTTACACACGTAGTTTATAGAAGCGGCTAACGATATCCCAACTCAAATTATCCGAAAAATCACCTTAACCTTCTATTTTTAATAGGGGATATTAAAACTTGATTGACCGGATGGGTCAACCTTACCGACTCTATATGAAATGATCAAAAAAATAAATAGATTAGATATGGGTTAAAATGCTTTTGACTCGTAACATGTTGAGTGGGGTGCGAATCAACCAAACCATTTAGTTATATTTTTTTAATTTATATTTAACATTAATTAAAATTAATTATAAATCAATTAATATTTAATTAATTAAATATATATATATAGTTAATAAATATTTATTTATTTTACTCTAATAAATTCAAAAAAAATATCTAAATAAACAAACCCGATTAGATTGGATTAATAAAAATAATAAAACAATAATAACTATATCCAATCTATTGACGCCCTAATTTTTAATAAAAGAGATTATTGAGACTCTGTTTTGGGGCAAAATAAAAGAGAGATAAAAAGAGGGGATAAGCTATCACCACTCTCATCACCGGTGATAAAGTTATCACCCTTTTATCCCTCGTACGAAAACAAATCAAACCCGGAGAGATTTTAAAAACAAAAATTTTGTAATTTTCCGCTCTCAGCCCAAACGCTCCGGTGACAATTTTTGGGAGTCAAACTGGAATTTAGATAAATGTACTTCAATGAAGCAACATATATTTAGATTTAATTTAATCCATGTATGATTTAGATTTAATTTATCTGATTCTATATAATTCACATGTAGCATAAATTTGAGTGTTATTTAATACTTGTTATTTATCATAATTCATTAAATATGAACCTTGTAAGTTTCAAATTTTCTGTTATAAATGTAAAAATTGTATCACAGTTTATTATAATTCGTGTGATTTATATGGATAATGTTTGAAGTACTCATCTAAATTCGTACTATAATATTAAAATCACTGTTGATGACCATAAAAATGCAAGTTTTATTTATTAAATTGTCGTCAACAAATTTATTTCCATCCATACAAATAGTCCGATTCTCGAATGTTTGTTTAGCTAATTGGATTTTTATTAAAATCAATGATCTGAACTATACCTAATCTTACAGCTGAAACCACCCCACCTGCTCTCGGTTAAGGAGCATCAAGCAAATAAATCACAGCCAACAAATCAAAAATATCATATAACTAGGTAATAAATATCTGGGAAGTGATCCCTTAACAATCTTGACAATGGGTGTTCAAATAAATATAAAATAATTTTAAAAATAGAAATATTTTATAGTTATGTTTTTACTTAAGATTGATAGTGATTTAAATTTTATGTAATTTCATTATCATTTGATAGTCCATCAAAGATCATCAAAATGTTATGCAATTTATAATGGTTCTAATTCAACAATCTTTGATAGACCATCAAATGATAATGAAATAGCAAGTTTATTATAATTCGTGTGATTTATATGGATAATGTTTGAAGTACTCATCTAAATTCGAACTTTAATATTAAAATCACTGTTGATGACCATCAAAATTGCAAGTTTTATTTATTAAATTGTTGTCAACAAATTTATTTCCATCCATACAAATAGTCCGATTCTCTAATGTTTGTTTAGCTAATTGGATGTTATTAAAATCAATGATCTGAACTATACCTAATAATCTTACAGCTGAAACCACCCCCACATTAGACACCTGCTCTCTGTTAAGGAGCATCAAGCAAATAAATCACAGCCAACAAATCAAAAATATCATATAACTAGGTAATAAATACATGGGAAGTGATCTCTTGACAATATTGACAATGGGTGTTCAAATAAATACAAAATAATTCTAAAAATAATTTTTATATAGTTATATTTTTTTACTTATAGATTGATAGTGATTTAAATTTCATGCAATTTCATTATGATTTGATGGTCCATCAAAAATCAAAATGTTATGCAATTTACAATGGTTCTAATTCAACAATTTTTGATAAACTATCAAACGATAATAAAATTGCATAAAATTTAAATCACCATTAATCTTTAAGTAGTATAACACACCTATAAGATTTTATATTTTTAAGAATTTTTATATTTATTTGAAGATCCATTGTCGAGATTGTCAAAATAATTATTGTCAAGTCATCCCTTCCCTAAATAAATAACCATACATAGCGCGATTACTTATAAAATAGAAACCGATTAGCTATTATAGTTTAAACTATGATGGTGGTGTCATTTTCCATTAATAGTGGATCTCACCGAATAATAAATTCTTCCTGAATCTAATCTAAACCATTTAAATCAATTCGCCGGCCGTATTTTCCTATTCATGTATAAACAAAGCGAATCCGGATACCTAATAAAATAATTACAAAGAGTTGCAAACCAATCAAATCAATCCACGGTAAGGCCTGTGCCCTGTTACCTCTATAGAATGGCAAGGTGGCAACCAATGTCATTATCCTCAAATAAATTAATAGATGTTAAGCGCAAAGAGTCAAGTTCTTTACCGGCCAAAATCAAAGGTTGGACTATTTTACTCCAGAGGATTTTGTCATTGCGAATATGCAACATAAGGAAATGATAGCGACCTTCAATTTATTTTCAAATTCTTCTAAATTGGAGCAGTTGTCATCCAATAAGGCAATAAGAGTGTGAACATATCAAAAGTTTCCTGTGCATTCCATATATTTCTATTTTTTATTTGTTTTTGTTTTTTTATTCTTTTTGCTCCTTGCTTCAATTGTTGTATTCGTTCTTTTTTTCCTTTCTTTTAGATAAAAAATCAATTTAAATTCCTAAACAAAATACTTCAAATTTCAAATACGCAATCTCTTATTAGAAGAACTGTCTTACTAAGCGATCAAAGGCTGATTTTCAATTGTTAATTGTTATATCGGCTTTCACTATTTATCAAACAAACAAGGTGCCAAATTTAGACAGCGCGAGAGAGAAATTTGAGGCATTGCTAATCTTACATTAGTACAACAGATTAGCCAGGAACCAAATTCCAAACTCCGGTTTGAAACGGCAACTTTAATTAAAAAATCATTTCATTTTTCCAAAAAAAATCAAATTCGTGGGCGGTGTTTCCACTCCAGATGTTCTTGGAAACTATCAAATGGACCTTCCTCACGCAATATCCGTAGACCAAATTAAATGGGAAAAATCTGTTGTCTGAAAAAAGCAATTATCAACTACGCATTTTGTTCCAGAAATTAAAATTTCATTTGGAAAAAAAAAGTAGTTGAAAAGAGTCATGTTACGGCAAATAATTTGAACGATCGTTTACTCAATTATATAATAATAATAATAATAATAATAATAATAATAATAATAATAATAGTGCAGGGATCCATTAATATTGGTTACCTTGATAATCTTGAGAATGTTTCATGTAATTTGGTTGTCATTGATATTTATTCAGATGCCACTAATTAATGTGAAATTTGTAAATTTTATATACTTTTATTAATATTTGATGGAATATCAAACACCACTCAAGTTGCATAAAGCTTAAAAACAATCAATTTATCATTAGAGGATGCATTTAGAAAATTTTTACTTTTTTTTTCAAGATTTATTTAAGAAATTGTTGAAATATTGTCAACATAATCATTGTTAATTAATCGACATCCAACATGGTGATTCTCATAATGAGAGTCCGCCTTTGGTACTAATATTGGCACCTAGTTGGCTAGTTGTTAGTAATAATGTTTTGCTTGATTCTCATCTTTTTAAATAAATAAAATAACAATAAGACAACAACAATAGCAATAAAACCAATTAATATTATTTGAATATGAATGGTAGATTAAAATTCTTCTAGTTTCTCTTGAAAGAATCTTGTAATACTAATTTTTAATACTCTATATTATAAGGTGCAGACTAAATTCACGCATTATCTTTAATAAACACTGTTAGAAATTATTCTTATCAGTTGATATTGTTAGTGACTTAGTGTTATTGTGATCTACAATCAATCATATGATAATTATACTTTAGTTTATATATTATAATGATTATATATGATATATCATTTATTCTTTTAGTTGTTTATCATTTGTATATCGAGTTAAACTCAATTGAGAAATATATGCATTAATTAATAATAACTCTAAAATCCTTCTAATCTTTTAATTATTTAGGAACAATAATTAACTAAAATAAGTGTTATCGACTAAATTACATAAATAACATATTGAACATATTATTGGACTTGACCTATAATAAAATACTATAAGAATTATATTTATGTCATTAGTATTTTATTTGCTTACTAATTTTTAGCTATGAGATGAATAATCTTCTTATACAAATGATTTATATTTGTGGATATTATCCAACGTTGTTCGTAACTAACAACCATACAAATTTTTTATCTTGATGTATATTTTTTATATGAAGAAGTACTAATCAAGAATACTGATATCCCTCTCGTTTATTGAGTGAGCGATGATATTCAAATTGAACGCCCCTAGATAAAGAATGTAGTATAAGAGTGACATGTTCCTCTCTTGTACTGTTTTGGATATCATGTGGATATGGAATAAGCTCGAGATATTTGTCGTTGTATAGGATCAATATATTTATAACATACATTATATCCGTACTGCTTATGGGTCATAATGTACATTGCTATGTGCCGTTTGTGATCGATGATGATTAAAAATGTTTTAATCTCATTACTAAATATATACATATCCTAAATGATTATACTATATAAGAACAAAGCCTATGAATATTTCTTGATCATTCATGGAGAATGACTAGAGATCAAGGAGAATACTCTCAAATACCCTAATAAGAGATTGAAGAGGCTTTTGTGGGTTGTTCTCGATGGATATCATTGGAGGAGATTTTGTTTGATCTCTTGTTGTCGTACACGTCTCTCGATCATTTTTTAGCCTTCCGGTGACTCAAGTACCTTCAAAGATATACCAATTTTATTTATAACTTATTTTTGGTTCAGTTAAGTGACATTCTCTTTTTGATGTTTTAGATGATTTTTTTTTAATTTATACACTAGTTATATCAATAAAATTCCATCAGATATTATTTATTTTTATAATATTTTTGTGTACTTCGTTTATTAATTTTAAGTTTTTTTTTGAGATAGAGATAGAGGTGGACGTATCCAAATTTGACATAATGCAATAACAATTAAATAATAAGAATAATTGTAGTGTGCATTCAATTTTTTGGTACATTAACTCTTAGGATAATTTTTTTTTGGCAAATACTAATCAATTTAGAAAGTCAAACACATAGATATATGTGTTCCGAATTACTCAGATATAAATATATTCAATTTGAAAAAGATTTTGCTTTTTCACCTTGTAATTTTAAATTTTCAATACTGGAGTTTCAATGATTTTGTGATGAATCATTAATTAAAGTCTAAATTATTTTAAATTTAATTTAAGTTCTATCTAAGTTATTAAAAAATATCTATACTTTTAATTTTGTTTTTTCATATGAGCATTGTTTCTAAGAAAGAAAATATCGTGGTAATAAATTTGAAATATACTTGATTCGAGTAATTGTAATAATTAAGAATTATAAATATACCCCATTCGGAGAGGAACTTACTAATTTGACTAAAGAAAGGAGTCTAAATTAACTAACTTTCAAATGTTCATAAAAATTTCATCTGAATTTCAAATATAAAACTTTTCATGCAGAAAACATTGATTTTTGTCATTGAACAAATTTGGATCTCAAAATTAATAATTTTAAGTTGCCAAATCTATGGTTCAATTCTTTTCTCTATTAGCTGTTTAATTCGTTTAATTTTTTTTTTTCGAATGACTCAACTCGCAGACCATACTTTGAATTTAATGCAAAAGCTCTTTGAGGTTGATATTATAATCCATTATATTCTACTCTTCTCCTTCATTTTTTTTAAATAGAAAAACTTAAAAATATTAAGCATAAAGTCACATGATTGGGCAGTTTTTTTATCAGATAGAATTGCCCGGGTTATTTTTTCGTATCAATATAGATGGTCCGAATTTAAAATTAATTTGGGTCATCTATATTGGCCCGAAAATTTAATTTAGACCATCTATATTGGTCCGAAAAATTATCTCGGACCATCTTTTTTTTTCAATCAACATTAATTATAAATTTTGATAAGTTATTTAAATTATCATTGACAATTAATTATAAAATTCGATAAGTTTATTATTGTTTAAATTACCATTGATAATGATACATATAACAATAAAAATCTCATCCAAATAGCCATTATGAAATCATTTTTGCCCGATACCATTATTAATGGTAATTTAAACAACAATAAAGAAACGCCAATATAATTATCAAAATAGTTAATTTTAATTGATTCTAATGAAATATATGTTACATATTTGTATGGAAATTTGTAATCAATTTTTTTTTTAAATAGTGAAACTCTAATTTAAACAATAATAAACTTATCAAAATTGATAATTAGCATTAATTAAAAAAATGATGGTCCGACATAAAATTTCGGACCTTGGTGGATGACCCTAATTAATTTTTCAGACCATAGTTCTGGGCAAAATTTTTTTGGAAAAAAAAATGCATAGTTCGAATTTTAAATTCGGGTCACCTATGTTGGTCCGAAAAGTAACTCGGACCATGCTATCTGATTGAAAAAAACATCCAATCATACAATTTTATGCAGAATATTTTTAATTTTTTCTATTTTTAAAAGAATTTACTCCTCTTCCTTCTATTTTTTTTATCTACGTCACTTATAATGTACCTCTCAGTGTCAATGTGTCATACTGATACGAAGGCGTACTCTACCATTCTGGTATCAAGAAAAGGAGGACTTAGTAAATTGGGGCTTTTCTTCATCAAAGAAATGAGCAGGATTTTGATTTATAAGTATTACCTCCTAAGGTTGGGAGTCTAAAACGAACTTATAAAGAACAGCTATTTGCCAAGCTTTTTGACTCGGCTTTTCACGATTTTCACGCAATTTCATAATATGATAAAGTAAATAAGAATAAATGAGAATCATATATCTGTTACTTAACTTTTTGTTATATTGCAAGGCGTCGCCGTTGTAGGACTGAGCAATTAACTTATAACCCGTGACTCGCTCATAATTCATTTAGATTTTAGCTCGTTATAATTTGAGTTAAATCCGACTAATATACATTTTGATTCAAGTACGAATTAGAGTTGGCTCACTCGACAACTCATCAACTATTCCATATACTTGGGTCTGTTGTAATTCATATCTCTATTTAAATATCATTTATATTGTTTAACATTATTTGATTATGTAATATGTTTGTTGTTATGTAATTTATTTATCTATTTTATAATTTATTTGTTATTTATTTTGATTTACCAACCGTTCAGATTTTAGTGTCTGTTTTGAAATCAACTGATAAAATAAAACACAAAAAATAAGCCAATTCGACTAGTTCATGAATTGGCTCGAACCATACACGAGATGAATACGAACTAGGCTGACAGCTCGGATTAGATTTCCTGACTCGGCTCGGCTCATATGAATGCTGACTCGAGTTTGAGTCGTGTCTGACTCGACTCGCTCGTTTGGACAGCCCTACACAATTGTTGTCCGAATATTGAGATATTTTAGATTATGTAACCGGTGAAAATCTCGGAACGACATCCCCTGAGGAGCAAAAAAAACTCTTCAGATGAAATACTTTTGATCTGATCTATTCGATCAGAGATCAGCGGTCCTAATTTAACAACAATAAACCTTATGCATCAAAATCCGTATTTAAAATTTTCCATTATAATTAAAATAAACCGTTATAATTAATCTTTAAAAACTCTCCACGTAAATATTCTCTCGAGTGAATAGTTACCGAAAATCTCTAGCGCTCTCATTGTCTCTCTGATGAGATCAGTGGTGCTGGTATCTTTGCAACGGGATTTGGGCTTTTGGATAAATTATGCTTACCCCCCAAGCACCAACTCTGACCACTCCTCGCCCCCAAACTCTATATATATGCCCGCCCTTTCTCTCTATCCCTCAATAACAGAGACAGCAAAAACTTTATACACAACCTCTTCTCCTTCCTTTCTAATCTTCACTCGGAGTTCACTTTGCTGCATTAACTCATTACAACTGGAGCCATGGCTTCAAATTCAATCTCTTCCACATCTCTCCCAAGATTAATAGACCAAACCAAAACACAGCAATCAAGAAGACTCTTTAATTTGAACCGACCCAACTTGGTGAGAATCCCACAAAAAACAGGAATTACGGCTGCGGCCACCATGCACTGTCCTTCAGCACCGCGCTCCCCGTCTTACATCCCCTCTCAATACATTGATACACCAGCTAAACCAAACAAGTCAAAACAACCAAGAATCCCAGGCGATCAAAATAAACCCGGCACCAGACCCAATTGGAACATCTTTCAAAAGGTCGTTGCCTCTGCATTAGACACATTAGAAGAGGATTTCATATCAAACGTGCTTGAGAAAACACACCCTTTGCCGAAAACCACTGACCCGGCAGTGCAAATAGCCGGCAACTTCGCTCCAGTAACTGAGCAACCCCCAAAACACAATCTTCCAGTAACAGGTCGGATCCCGCCATTCATATCTGGTGTTTATGTCCGCAATGGCGCTAATCCACACATGGAACCAACTGCTGGTCACCACCTTTTTGATGGCGATGGCATGGTACATGCGGTACAAATCAACAAGGGGAAAGCATCTTATGCTTGCCGATTCACAGAAACAGCGAGACTAAGACAGGAACGTGCCATTGGACGCCCCGTCTTTCCCAAGGCAATCGGTGAATTGCACGGGCACTCAGGGATAGCTCGCCTCCTTTTGTTCTTTGCAAGGTGTCTATTCCGATTGGTTGACCCATCCCACGGTACTGGTGTGGCCAATGCTGGGTTGGTATATTTCAATGACCGGCTCCTTGCCATGTCAGAGGATGACCTCCCCTACCATGTCCGCATAACACCTTCTGGTGATCTTGAGACGGTTGGCCGGTATGATTTTGATGGCCAGCTTGACTCCACCATGATCGCTCACCCAAAGGTCGACCCGGAATCAAATGAGATGTTTTCTCTGAGCTATGATGTGATCAAGAAGCCATATCTCAAGTACTTTTCTATCACACGTGATGGCAAGAAATCACATGATATGGAGATCCCTCTTGATCAACCAACAATGATTCATGATTTCTCGATCACTGAAAATTATGTTGTGGTCCCTGATCAGCAAGTTGTGTTCAAGCTTCAGGAGATGATCTGGGGCGGTTCACCTATGGTGCTTGATAAGGAAAAGACCTCACGGTTTGGGCTATTGCCGAAATATGCCTCAGATGCTTCCGAGATCAAGTGGGTCGAAGTGCCTGATTGCTTTTGTTTTCACTTTTGGAACGCATGGGAGGAGCCAGAGACAGAGGAGGTGGTGGTAATTGGCTCGTGCATGACTCCAGCCGACTCAATTTTCAATGAGTCTGAGGAGAGTCTTAAATCGATACTTACAGAGATAAGGCTCAATCTTCGGACTGGCAAATCGACGCGTCGGCCGATCATCTCACCAGATAAACAAATTAACCTTGAGGTCGGTATGGTGAACAAAAACATGCTTGGCAGGAAAACCAGGTATGCTTATCTGGCAATTGCTGAACCCTGGCCGAAGGTTTCGGGCTTCGCCAAGGTTGACCTTTTCATGGGAAAAGTTGAGAAGTACATATATGGTGATTCAAGATATGGCGGCGAGCCGTGTTTTGTGCCACGTGGACAGAATTCGAAGAGGGAGGATGATGGATACATACTGACTTATGTGCATGACGAGCGAGCATCAGAGTCAGAGCTGCATATCGTTAATGCGGCCGACATGAGGCTCGAGGCTACCGTGAAACTACCGTCCCGTGTACCATACGGTTTTCACGGTACCTTCATAGAATCGATGGAATTGGAGACACAGTCATAGGTACAGAGGGGGGAAATTACCTGAGGGAGTTTATACTGAGTGCTTCCCGGATTCTCTCCCTGATTACATTGTTTTGTTCTTTGATTTACAGTTATGTTAGATATGTGAAGAAAAATGGGAGGACCAGCTCGTAGCTTTTGTTGGTAGGTAGAGTACTAGAAGCTCAGCTGGTTTATGTTGATCTTGTTTGTTTTTCCTTAATTTTTATTCATTTTCTTTCCTTTTTTTCCCCTGTGCTTCCACAGTGTTAGAGAAACTGTGGATGATGCGGATAGGTGGCTATGTTAGTTAGAGGTTCGACCCCACGATTCATGCTTTTGTAATTTGACTGTTTATCATATATTATTTGTGGATATAATTCCAAATTCATGTGTCTACTTCATGGTATTCGGTTTCTTCTAGCTTATTCCGTTGTGGTATCTATTATTTCTTATTATAGTATTGGAACGGGATGGTTGCTCACTTAAAAGACTGCTTGTGTTTGGTCTAGAATCCAGTGATAGTTTGAACTCAAAATTCCGAGGCTAAAATAATTTTTATATATTTTAGATATTACATCTCAAATTATGAAAAAAATTAAAATTAAAAATTATCATAATTATATTATAAAATATATAAATCTTTGACATATTACTAATTTTTTTGATAAATATATTAATTTTTAAAATTTTTGAAGGGGGGCTCTTCTAAGATCCGCCATTGCTGGGAGCTGAAAAAGTAAAAAAAAGCTACCAGTATTTGTGCATTTTGAATTTCATTCTATTTCCAGAGAAGTCCAATCCTAATTAACAAGTGTGATCCAATCCAATTTGGACCATACGTTATCTCCACATCAGCATTTTGAGCATGTAGCAAGTGGCAACTGGTAAATAAATTTCCTTGGTGGTAATACACGCGCAACCCATGTGAAGCTGTATGGCTCTCACGTCTGAGGTTGATGCTTCTCTCCGCTAAAAAAGAACAAAAGAAAAAAGAAAAAAGAAAACTGAGCATATATACTGTGAATTTGTGGAAAGGGATTTGAAGAGTCCAACAAAATTGGCGTGAATTTGTTGTTTACTCCCGAGTCCTTAAGGATTCCATCAGCACTGAAAATATTGTTTTGAATTAATTATTTTTTACAGTGTCCTGGCTAGATGGCGCAATTTTCAAACGTATAGCTCCATTTCACATTTAGAAAAAAAATAAAAAAGAAGCTAAAAACAATAGGGAGTTGATGGGTTTCAGTAAATTATTTTTTATTGTAAGTAAATTTAAATCCTCAATCGATGCGGAACAACCCTTCCCAAAGAAATAAAAAAGAAACGGACAACTTATGGTTGTTGAGAAATTACACTCCTATAGTCTTATATTTTTTGTCCTGTCGAATACTTTTAGAAAGTTGATTTAATTGTAAGTTGTTTAGGGGCGGATTTAGCTTGGGCCGCGGGTAGCTGTTTCTCTGGATTTTCAAAAATAGTACTTTTCAGTAATATTTTCGGTAATTTGTTCCCTCCTGAAATTTTTTTTTTGCTCCTCTGAATTGTCTGATTAATTTTATTAAGAAAAAATATTTAATATCATGCATAATGAAATAATTATGCAAAGATATCAAAATATAAAATTCGTAGACGAAAATTATCTTCATCAATTTGATTATCTATTACTTTGAGCTTTATTTTGTTGTTATTTTTAATATATAAAATGTTATTATTTTAATATTTTTTTATTAGATAAGAATATATATTAAATTATTAATTTTTTATTTAGTATCTGATTAGTTAATGGATTTGAACCTAATAAGCTATTACAATCCGATAATTGCTCAATGACCAAAATCCTGCATCCGCCCCTGGTTGTTCTGATCCTCATAAATTCTTGGTCCTGAAATTCTCTAACATTTTCTAACACAATAATTTATGTTTATTCTTTTTTCTAAATGCTTCTTACGAAATTTAAACATTTAATCGACTTTCTCTAAAAATCATTTAATCGTCTAAATTTATTTTACATATGTACACGAGTCTTTCACAAATTATTCTTAACGAACAAAATCATTTTACTAAATTTAATTGGTCTAACATATACTGAGCAGTCGCCATGAAAGACGATAAACATTTCTTTGCGTGTTGCAAACGTTTATAGGATGAATTGACAAGAAGTCCTCTGTTCTCTTTTTAAAATGAAAGAAAGAAAGAAAGAACGCAAGCAAGCGAGTGTCCACTCTTAACCGAACCACTTTTTCATTGGATATCTAGGCCTCTATTCGTAGAGTTGTCAAATTAATGGTCCCCTAATCAGCAAAGGATAAGCAAAATTAGATGAAAAGTGCACTAAGGTTGACCGACATCAGTAATTGTACCAAATAATTTATGAAGCTATGAAGGGACAATTTTTATTAAATCACATGATAACGATTATAATTGTGGCATGTAGGCCCCTGCACATTGACATAATTTCTAATCTTTCTCTAATTAATCCGAGGATTTGGTTGTTCGGCGAATTATCACATGACATCCAATACATGGTGCTTGCTTGTAACAATAGAATTCTTATAGTACACAGAAACTGTACACTTTTGCAAACAGTCCGAGTAAGATCAGTCAATGAACAATTATGGAGGTCTCTTTTGACCAAAATTTGCATTATTTTACCAGTAACTATTATGGGGTTTCTGTGGTGACCGAAACGGTACCAGAATGAAATGATCATTTCATTCTTCCAAAACCATTCTATTAGTGAATAAAAATAGCATCTAATTGCCTGAAAAGTCTGGTACAGTGATGTTTAGGCTGAAAAAACCGTTTTCCGAAGAATTTGGATCTCATTTCAGTGCAGAAAGGGCCCATTTGGTCTTATGGCAGGCCCATTGATGTGAGAGCTCGCTTCACCAATTATACCAATTCACATTGTTGGTCCCGGACAATCTCAACCATTCATTTTATATCAGCACCATTCAGATTAATCGGAAATATAGGTGTTCAAACTTAACAATTGCAATATATACCGACTATTACATTCTAAAATAGTCTGAAAACATTCAACTGATTTGTTTCAAATGAACAGTATATGCACGAGAACTTGAGAAAAACATGCAAGTGAAACTTGGTCTACCGTCAAAATATGAGAAGTCGGTGTGTGGGGCCCACCAGGCCAGCCCGAAGGAACTGCACAAATTCGTCAGTCCAAGGCCTTTTGTCTTGCAATGGCATGTGACACAATTTTTTGTGCATCGGTCAACCATTGGCCGGGGCCGCCCCACAGCATGGCTAATGGAGCAGTTTCCCTCAAAACCCAAAATGGCTTTTGGGACAACGTTGGAGGTAGAGCAGCCCATGTTTCCATGATACAAAATCGTACCTTTCAGATCATCAAGTTCTTGTACCATGTTAGCAAGTACACGGAAGTATGGAGAGTAGAGATGCCGTTGGTTACAGAGTTAGTGGTTCCATAGGACCATATCCATGCTATGCTAGCAGTTCTCTTTTTATTTATTTTGGGTGGTGGTCAACTTGTTTTTTTTTTTCTTGTAGGAGGATGGAAACTAAAATTTCCTATTTGAAGCACAAATGGAAAAAATATATAATCCAAAATTTGTGCAAGATTTTTATTAGTATGAAAAATCAAATTATATACGTTGCAGATTAAAGTTAAATGGTCAATGCATGATCGAGCTCTTGTAATGTTGATAATTTTTGAAAATCATACTTAATAGTTAATAACCTCTAGAGAATTTTTAGCGCAAATTCAAATTTCATAGTACATTGTACAATATTATTGGAAAACGTTATTTTTGTTAAAATTTAAGTTAATTATGCTATGGATCAAAATTTATATTGGAGATAAAAGATCAAGGTGAGATTAACGATTGTTTGATTCATTTAAATTTGTTAGCCATAAAAAAATTTGATCCATAGAAGAATCACTCTAAAAAATAAAATCGTAGATGTATTCTTAATTATTTAGATAAAATGTGTATCAAACTTAAATTGATTGAGAATGTGATTTGTCGCTCATCATAAAAGATCAAACTACTAAGTCTCTATCTTAAATAAATATTAATTATTTGATGGAAATCTAAAAATATTTCATGTTGATTCAAATTCTGTGTCTAATCCAAATGATCGAATAACATATACAAAAATATATTTTTAATTACTTTTTCAAAAATATGTTTCATAAGAATTGAATGTACAATACAATAATTATGTACAATCAGAAATACCCTTTTAATAATATAAATCATTCTACTTACAATGGCGACGAGATGCTGTGGCAACTAGATTCTCGAACTGAGCATTTGGCTATATGCTTTGAAAACTACTCTTGAGACTTAAATTAGCAAGAGATTGAAGGATTTTTTTTGGGAAAAATAATTATAAAAGAATTTGGATAACTGACTAGCTGTAACATACATTCAACTTTTGATGTTACATGAAATCTTTAGGATGCATTTATTGAAAATTGTTATTCAAATATAATAATTAAGTAATAAACTGAAATTATTTAGATATGATGCAAAATAGTAATACGTATTGTGTAGATTGGAAAGATGTCTAATGGTGAGAATAAATGTCAAATGATTTTCATTCATCAACGATCCAATCAATATTTTAAATTTACTCATATAATACACGTTATATAAAAAATAACAATAAGTCTGCATTTTTTATTTAAATAATATTTGCAAGTACATGAGTTGAATTGGATATTATCAAAATTAAATGTATGTTACAGTTAACCAAAAAATAATTTTGGTTGGCTTCTGTGCAAAGATTTTGAAATGCCTAAATGGTGATCTTTCCCCTTTTTTGAAGTTGCAAATCAATGGAGATCACGTGCAAACCTTTTCGTGATTTTGTTCCTCTGTAAATGATGATTGTTATATCTTTTTTTTTTTGATCTGCGGTCTATCCATCATATATAGGAATTATTAAAATTACATTTTAATTATTAATTATTAAGATTATGTTTCATATTTTTCAGAAGACTCACTACAACAGAAAGGACTTTAGACAACACTCATTTAATAACAATTATATATCAAATTCGTTATTAAAATGGTTTAGTGACATCATTGTAATATTGAAAATTTCTTTAACAACGGTTTATAATAAAAAAATATATTGTTAAAATAGACTCCCATAACACCAAAAAACAACATAATCATTTAGTAACGGTTCCTTGAAGGAACCGTTGTTAAACACAACCTTTAACAATGGTTATGTGCCTAAAACCATTGTTAAATGTTGTATTTACCAACGGTTTCTTAAAAGAACCGTTGCTAAATAGTTTTGCTGATTTTTTCGATCTGACATTTGCTCTTTTGCTCATTTGCTCTCTTGCTCACCAATAACATTTGCTCTCACAGGTTGCCCATCTCACTGTTCGTTAATCCCAATCCAACGTTCCAAAAATAAAAATTTAAAAACTAAAATCCCACTGATTACCAACCCTTTTCATCTGTTTTTATATGTAAAAAAAAGAGATGAGAGAGAAGAGACAAAGAAGAGAAAATAAATAGAAGAAATAAAAACTGAAATCCGACCATCTCAACTTCAAATAACCATAACTTTTGATAGAAAACTCAGATTGAGGCGTTCTACACGGCTATGAAAAGATAACAACGAGATCTATAGGGCTAATAGTTTTGAAGTTATCATCATTTTTGGGGCGAAAAAACCTTATCTTCAAGTTTAAAAACGCTTTTGAAATTTTTTTTTTGTTCTTTTCTGTTTTTTTAGAAATTATTTAGGTTTTCATATTATTGTATGAGAAAAATGTATGTATTTTTTGAGTAAATATTTTTTTATATTAATTATTGAAGGAAAAATATATAATAATATTTATTCTTATCTAATCAATATGACTCCATATTTATTATTTACTGTTAATCAATCTGACCCACACCTTTTAAATTTAAAAATAAAAATTAAAAGAAATTAAAAAATACCTTTAGCAACGATTATTAGTTAAAATCGTCGCTAAAGATATTTTTTTAATTTTTTTGTTTTTAAGGTACCTTTAACAACGGTTTTTATTTAAAAATTATTATTCAATGTCTTCCAGACACTCCGTTTACAACGCGTTTTTAACAACGGTTTTTAAATAAAACCCGTTGTTAAATGTATTCCTGACACCCCTTTACAATGCATTTTTAACAACGGTTTTCAATACTTTTCCTAATACCCCTTTACTAATGGTTCCATAACTGTTGTTTAACTTGGTCAACAACCGTTATTAAAGATCTTTTCTCTCGTAATGACTATTTAACATGAATATATAATAACAACGTGTACATATATACATATGAGGAAGCTGCGGAAAATATAATTTTAATATTAAAAAATGATATAATTTTAATATTAAAAAATGATATAATTTTAATAATTTCAATACATAATTAGCAGCCTGTTCATGAATTTTTAGATCATGCAGTCTGTTCATGAATTTTTTAGATCATGCAAGTGAAAAGAAGATGCTACATTTATAATGAAACAGGTGGAAACCGCTACTTAAAAAAAAGTGAAAATAAGAGGCAAAACAATCTGGAGAAATTCAACAAAAGTTATAAATAATATACAAGCTTCAATATCGTTTTAAATGTCCTTTATGATCCCTTTAAGATCATTAATTTTTTTATGCAACTTCCCATAATCACAATTCAATAGTTTTTTTAATAGACGATAAAACAATGTTTGAATTTTATAGGAAATTTATAACACAATTAGTCAATATATATTTTTAAGTTTTATTCGAACTTATTTAAAATTTTATTGTTAATGTCATCAAAATAAGCATGATAAAATGATCTCTCCTCTCCTTGGTAAGTATCGACGGAATGCCATTAGATTTTTTTCCTCGGAATTTCATGCTTGTACAAATTTTCTTTCCTCGTACGTACTTTTGTTTTAACTTAATACAAATGTATTAATGATGTAACTTTTAGTATTTGAATGCGATTGCGAACATTTCACACCGAACTGGTTGGAGTGAATTTTTCTTGATATAATGATGTGAAAAAAAGAAAATATAATAACCAGGGACTCTTCGACTAATTCAAGGAAACTTAGATCAACTCCGTTTTGTTTACCAATCTAACTAAAAGCCTCTTCAATTTATTACTAGTATCTTGACTGTACGTTGCTACGGTGATATCTTTTAGAAATATAAAAATTCATATTTTTCATGTGAAAAATAAGGAAATAAAAATAAAAATAATTTAGTAATTAATGCAAATTGCAATTATGAATACATAATTAATGCAAAATAAATATAAATTGAGAGAAAAATTAATATTTAACATTTAAGGAAAATTGAAATTAATAATTGATGGCAATCTAAGAAAAAAAAGAAAACAAAATAGAGCAATTGTACTCTTAAATTGAGAGAAAGTTCTAACTTCAATATAAATGGTCATAGAGGTAATAACATTATTTCATGAATAACTCAATCCGATGAGTGATATTAACTCTAAAAATTTAATAAAAAATCTGAACTGTTGCAGGATCAAAACACATACGTGCTTAATAAAGAGTAGAGATAGAAATTATATTATTAGTCATTTCGTAAATGATGCTTATGAAGTCTAGAATTATTGTCTCAAAATGACTCAATTGAGTCAAGCTATTTGGTTTGTCATGCGATAAATTTTCTCATAATTGAACTAATTTCTTATTAGATGTCTAATTTATCTCTTCTTTAACTGGCATTGAATTTTTTTTACTACAGGCAGTTTTCTTTCTTTTTTCCCTCGTCTCTTCTTTCACGTGAAACGCTGAACCTCACTATTGAAAACTAATACGGATTTATGAATGACCAATATGTAATTCATCTACTAAATTCAAAATAATGTAACGACTAATAAAATATTTCACTTTCATTTAACATCAAACCACTACAACATAAATGACTTTAAACAACACTCATTTAACAACGATTATATATCAAATTCGTTGTGCAATATCTCAGTGGTATCATTATAGTGGTATCATTATAATATTAAGAACTTCTTTAACAATGGTTTATAATAAAAAAAAACATTGTTAGAATAGAATCCCAAAACCCAAAAAAAGTAGCATAACCATTTAGCAATGGTTCCTTGAAGGAACCGTTGTTAAACACAGTGTTTAACAACGGTTCTGAGCTTAAAACCGTTGTTAAATGGTGTGTTTAGCAATGGTTCCTTGAAAGAACCGTTGCTAAATGGTTCTGTTGTTTTTTTGGGTCTGAAATTTATTCTAATATTTGCTTCTACGAATTGTCCATCTCATCGTTCGTTAATCCCAATCTAACGTTCCAAAAATAAAAAATTAAAAACTAAAATTTCATGAATTACCAACCCCTTTTCATCTGTTTTCATATATAAAAAGAGAGATGAGAGAGAGAGAAAGAAGAAAGAAAGAAGAGAGAGAGACAAAAGAAATAAAAATTGAAATCCGACCATCTCAAATTCAAACGGCCATAACTTTTGATAGGAAACTCCGATTGAGACGTTATACGCGGCCACAAAAAGCTAACGATGAGATCTACAGGGTTAATGGTTTTGAATTTACCACCATTTTTGGGGTCAAAAATCTCATCATCAAGCTTAAAAACGCTTTTAAAGTATTTTTTCTGTTCTTTTCTATTTTTTTTTCTTAGAAATTGTATAGGTTTTCATATTATTGTATAAGAAAGATGTATGTATTTTTTGAGTACATATTTTTTCATTTGATGAATAATTATATTTCTTTCATATTAATTATTGAATAAATAATATATAATAATATTTATTTTTATCTAATCAATATGACTCCATATTCATTATTTACTGTTAATCAATACGATTCAATATCAATCTGACTCGCACCTTTTAAAGAAAGTTAAATTAAAAAATTAAAAAAATACATTTAGCAACGGTTTTTAACAAATATTTTTTTTTAAAAAACCGTTGCTATATATATATATATATATATATATATATATATATATTAAATAATCGTTGCTAAGGTACCTTTTAACAATGGTTTTTTTTATTTAAGAATCGTTGTTAAAGGACCTTTTAACAATAGTTTTTGTTTAAGAACGGTTGTTTATATTTTTTCTAACACCGCTTTAATAACGGTTGGAGAACCGTTGTTAAAAGGCTTTAAAAACCGTTATTAAATCCAAGAGATGTTGTTGTGACTCTTTTCTTTGTTTTTTTTCAACAATAAATGTTGTTTACATTTGTTAAATTAATATTTCAAAGACGATTGTGTAGACATGAGCTCATTTTCTCGTTCGATGTCGTCCTTTGGTTCAACTTTATTTTTGGGTCCGTTAGTTAATGACAAATTAGTTGTAACTTTTAAGCATGTTTGAAGCTTAATTAAATCGCGTCCCATAGAGATGCAGGATTAATTATTTTCTTCAAAATATGTAAATTTACTAAAATTTTGGACAAGTTTTATTTAAATTACATGAAAGTGCGTAAATTAGTTCTTATCGAATGGAATATATAAGATCATAACGGCCAGTTATTACGCCACATAATTTCAAAAATACCATCCACAAAAGGACGAGAGACAATTGCGGGTCTTTTTTTATATTCATTTTCCATAATCAAAATCTGTCCTAATTCTTTTATTAAATTTATGCGAGCGGAACTTATGACGAACTTTCATAGCTGCGTTACAAACAAAACAATACACCTCATCTATAGTTTCCAGAATTTCTTTTGAAGCAACGTGTCGTCTCAACATACTGCTGAAGGGAAAATAAAAAGAAAAAGAGAAAGATGACTAGATGAGAGAAGAGTCAAGATGACTAGATGAGAGAAGAGTCTGGTGGCCAATAGTATATTAAATTCTCAACCTTTTGGGGTTTAATAATTCACCGACCTGCGTGAAGCCGTGAAGTTTCTTCAAAGGAAAACGAACGAAAAAGCTTAAATTAGGCCTGAGCCAATGAAATTAATTAACAACTTTCATAGTTAGCTTTATATGATTACTGTACTGAGGTGGCATGCCACGCAATGCTAAAGTCTCTATATTGAAGGATTCTAATATTATGTTGTGCAGGGTAGCGTATGAATCAGTGCATCACTTTGAAATTTATACCGACTTAACGGTTTTTTTGATAAATTTCCTATGCTGAGTTGGTGTTGGGCAGCACTATATATTAGTACGCTACATCACTAGAAAATTGACGACCACTTGCTGTTATTTTTTTCTTAAGATAATTAATTAGTATATAAAATTTAGCAAACTCTTCTGGACTGAACCCGCTCTTATTATTTTACGCTGACTTCTGTACAAGGGAAGTTTCATAGCTGGCTTGAACTGAAGAATTCTAATTATCTGAATATAAATTAGACCAGGAAACACGAGAGGTATGTTGGGCCAACCTCCTGCTGAAAAGGGGAACTCTGATTCAGTACATATTTATTAATATAATAAAAATAGATTGATGAAAGAAAGAAAATGAGGGTTCACTTCATATGCCATTATTTATTTTCGCCTCCAACACACCTTTATTTATATATTAATAAAAATCACGTCAATTTAATATTTTTTATAACATCAGGAGTGTGCAAAAAATATATTAATATGAATATTATTTTAGCGTTTATTTTTTAACCTATTGACTCATATAAAATGAAGTGAAAAAGTGATATGTGCAGCGGCAGATTCAGAAATTAAATAAGAGCGGGCATAAATTCTAGCATGAAAATTGTTGTGATATATAAGTCCGGGAACAATTAAATTACTAGGCATAATCTTAAAGATCTATTGTTAAAAAATAACAAACTAATTGCTACTAAAAATTAGGATTGGGAATTGGTCTGGGCTTGTTTATGCCTAGATCCGTCCCTAAATATATAATATAAATAAAAATAGAGGCATATGATAAAAACACAAAAAATGAAGCCATTTGAAACATCCTCAGCAAAGAAATAAGAGAAGCTAACTCCACAAAAAATAATATCTGATGGAGGGTATATCGGAATTCTAAAGTTATTCCAAACAGACTATGACACAAATGAAAAGAAAATGTTAATTAACGTAGATAACCATGTCATATTAGAATGGGTCAAAACTGCGTTAGTGGTAGAAGCCAAGCTTCTTAACGAAGAAATTAAAATTTTGTTTTCTTTCTTTTCCTGTTGGCTTGACATTAATAACCCAATTTTTTTTTCTTGGAGTAGTGCAGGGGGAGTTGGGTTGACAGTAACAACAAAAATAAGGTGATAAGCAATTCATGTCCTTGTCATGTTTTATACATGGAAAATGTTTTATCGATACTTTCGGTGATACTGTTCGACCGGAGCTTGGTTCGGTTACGGTTCGACTTAGTTTTGAAAACTAATTTCTGATCATCGTTACTGAGATCCGCACACCAAGGATAGCTTTGGAGTAGTGTTAATTTTGAAATAGCGATAAAAAAATGATATTATCGACTATTCAAAAACATAAAAATATTATTTAGCAATTATTAATTAGAATAATTAAGATATAGATAATTATGATATTAACAATAATGATGATGATGATGATAATAATAATAATAATAATAATGATAATATGAGTGGAGATACCGTGAGCTTAAACTCACGGAGGTCTTCCGTGAGCTTAACTCAAAAAACATATTAAATCATCTCGAAATTTTAATTTATCATTCTCATTAAATTCTTTATATAAAAATCTTGTGGGATGCAAAAATTTGGAGTGTTTTGAGTTTTTTAAGTCACCGTTTTTAATTTTTTAAAATGATGTTCAAGTATTGAAATATATTATTATTATTTTTAGAGTTGATTTTCAAAAATTAAAAATCACAACTTAAAAAGTTCAAAATGCTTCAAATTTTTACATCCCATGAGATTTTCATATAAAGAATTTAATGAGAATGATAAATTAAAATTTTGAAATGATTTGATATATTTTTTGAGTTAAGCTCACGGAAGACCTTCGTGAGCTTAAGCTCAAGGTATCTCTACTCATGATAATATAATAATATAATACAACATAATCAAATAATAATAAATAATGATAATAATCATAGTTATAATTATAATAATATAATAATAATATAATAATCATAGTAATAATTATAATAATATAATAATAAAATTACATATTAATGCTTTATTATGCACTTTATTGGCTCCATTAAGCAAATAAAGTAATACTTCATGTAATTTTCTTTCTCATTTTTTGGGTGTTCGCACTGTAAACGATCAATAAAGCAATTATACCAATGCCCGCCACCGTATAACAACAAAATCATACGCTCCATCAAGCAATATTTTTGTTGGGCGTATGATTTTGTCGTACGAAGATAATAAAATCATACGCAATCCCCCCATCATACCGTAATCAGAGTATAAATAATCTTTCTTGCACAATGACATTATTTGGCAATTTTACAGCATTGCGGAGGTCAATTTATCAAAAGTAAAAAAAAAAAATCTTCTAATTGTGCGTGTTGTTGGATTTATTGATAGTGTGTTAAACCATGAAATTTAATTAAGTAATAAATATAATTAAAATGATTTAAAATAAATTAATAATAAATAATTTAAAACAACAAGTAAGGGAATATATATATCAATAATTAAATAAATAGATAAATGGATAAATAGAGTTTAGAAATATATATATATATATATATATATACATATGTATATGTATATAAAATAGTAAAATAATAATTAAATTATTATTTGATAAATGACTTAGTAAATAAGAAAATGCATAGTCAAAATTTTCAAGCAAATTATAAGAATTTTGAAATGAATAATAAATCAATCAAAATTGGAATAAAATATGAATTATACGAACCGTGGGAAAATACCTACAATGAAAATGATCATAAATAATTAAATTAATGAAACATCTAGTTAGCAATTCTACTAATCTAAAAATTTAAATTAATGATGTAAATTTGTTGGATATGGTCAGATATAGTAACCAAATTATTTTAGATAATAAATTAGTTAAACAATTCAATGATCAGATTACACGTAAATGTCTAGAGATTTCGAATGATCGAGATTTGAAATTCATAAATTTATCTCCTGTCCAGCGGTCCCATCACTCACCCTCTCCCCATTTTTTTTCTTTCTCTTTCGTCTACCATCCCATCTCTTCACTCCCCTAGATTTCCTCTCTGTCACATCTGAAGACCTGCTCTCTCCCCTTTCCCTTTAATTTCTTCCGATCGGGCCCCTACACAAACCCCTGAAAATCCCCCAACCCCCTCACAACGCTGGTTCTCTCTCTCTTCGTTTTGTCTTCTTCCCGTCACCATCAGTCCCCTCCATTTCTTTATTTTTTTTCTCTCCCTAACGCCAGACCTGGCCCATCTCTCCTTCTCTTCAATGGCGACCCCTTCTCCTAGTTCTCATCGGGAGCAAAGCTCCTCCTCCTCTCCGCTTAGAGCCTCAGCCAGCAACAAGTGCTGCTGCTCGACTCTGATCGCCTCTACCTCTTGGTCCTCGGAGGCGTCAGGCCCTCACCGGCCGAGTAGTGCCCTCATCGCCCTTGTAAGTCGATGGCTACGCGCTGGTTTGAGCTTCGACGCAGCCCCAAAAACTCAACCCTAGGCTGCGCCGGCTGAGCCACCCCCTCTGTGCTTCCCTCATTCCTAGTAACACCTTTCCCTTCTATTTCTTGGCCGTGTTGGCCATGCCGGGCTGAGCCCGTGCTTTTGCTTGTCTGTTATGGCAGCATGTTTTGCTAGTGTTGATCTTTCCTTTATGCTAGTTGTTGTTGGTGACATGCATGTTTGCTGGTTCCTTTGATTTTTGTCTCTGTACATTCCTCTGATCCGTACTGTTGTGCTGAGTTGTGGTTATTGTATAAGAATTTCATTATAAAGGCTGATTTTGTTTGATTCCTGATTTGAGTAATGCATTACGCAACATGTTATAACTTGGTCTATTATGGTGCCATGGTACACTGGTACCACTCGGTACCAGTGAAGCGGTGCCTTTGCCCGTGCCCTGATCTCCCCAGACATTGTTTGTAGGTCTGACTGGTGTCGGCCTTACCCTTCTGCTTGCTGGTTCCTGGTTCCTGCCCCTTTTTACTTGTTATTGTGATGGGATTTTCTAGCTTCTGAATTTCTAGTTAGTTTGTGGTTTGCCTTTTTGGGTTGCTTGTTGTGCCTGTGTAGCGACGGCGTCGGCAACGGTTTTCTTGTTTTGCGCGCACGGTCATGTTTTTTGTAGTACCAACGGCGTCGGGTCCCGTTTTCATGTTTTGCGCTCCCGGACTCGTTTTCGACGGTGCCGAGTGCGTCGGGTCCCGTTTTCATGATTTGCGCGCCCGAACTCGTTTTCAACGGTACCGTGGGCGTCCAATCCCGTTTTCATGTTTTGCGCTCTCGGACTCATTTTTTGCACGCCCGAACTACTTTTCAACGTACTGAGGGCGTCGGGACCCGTTTTCATGTTTTGCGCTCCTGAACTCATTTTCGGCGGTAGCGAGGGCGTTGGGTCCCGTTTTCATGTTTTACCCTCTTGGAATCGTTTTCGGCGGTGCCGAGTGCGTCGGGTCCCGTTTTCATGTTTTGTGCGCCCGAACTCATTTTCGACGTACCGAGGGCGTCGGGACCCGTTTTCTTGTTTTGCGGAGCCTAACTCGTTTTTGGCGGTACCGAGGGCGTCGGGTCCGTTATCATGTTTTGCGCACCCGAACTCATTTTCAGCGGTGCTGAGTGCATCGGGTCCCGTTTTCATGTTTTGCGCGACGGGACTCATTTTCGGCGGTACCGAGGGCGTCGGGTCGTGTTTTCATATTTTGCGCGCCCGAACTCGTTTTCGGCGGTACCGAGGGCGTTGGGTCCCGTTTAAATGTTTTGCGCGCCCGGACACGTTTTTAGCGGTACCGACGACGTCGGGTCGCGTTTTCATGTTTTAAGCTCCCGAGCATGTTTTCGGCGGTTTCGAGGGAGTCAAGTCGCGTTTTCATGTTTTTCGCGCACTAAGTTGTTTTCGATGGTATGGAGGGTGTCGGGACCCGATTTCATGTTTTGCGCTCTCTGACTCGTTTTCGACGGTACCGAGGGCGTCGTGTCCCGTTTTCATGTTTTGTGCTCCCGGACTCGTTTTCGGCGGTAGCGAGGGCATCGGTTCCCGTTGTAATGTTTTGCGGGCCCGAACTTATTTTTGGCGGTACCGAGGGTGTCAGGTCATGTTTTCATGTTTTTCCGGACTGTTTTTGCGAGGGCGTCGGGTCCCGATTTCATGTTTTGCGCGCCTGGACTCATTTTTGGCGGTGCCGATAGCGTCCGGTCCCGTTTTCATCTTTTGCGCGCCCGGACTCATTTTCGGCGATGTAGAGTGCGTCAGGTCCCGTTTTCATGTTTTGCGCGCCCTAACTCATTTTCATCGGTACCGAGGGCGTCGGGTCCCGTTTTCATGTTTTGCGCGCTCGAACTCATTTTCGGCGGTACCGAGGGAGTCCGGTCTCGTTTTCATGTTTTGCGCTCCCGGACTCATTTTTGGCGGTACCGAGGGCGTCGGGACCCGTTTTCATGTTTTGCGCACCCGGACTCATATTTAGCGGTTCCGAGGGCGTCGGGTCCCGTTTTCATGTTTAGCGATCCCGGACTCGTTTTCGGCGTGCATCGGGCGCGCGAGTCCCGTTTTCATATTTTGCACTCCGTACTCGTTTCGGCGGTCTTTGAGTGCGTCGGGTCCCGTTTTCATGTTTTGCGCGCCCGAACTCGTTTTCGACGGTACCGAGGGCGTCCGGTCCCGTTTTCATGTTTTGCGGTGCAGATTGAGTCGGGTCCCGTTTTCATGTTCAGCGCCCAGACTCATTTTCAGCGGTAGCGAGGGCGTCGGGTCCCGTTTTCATGTTTTGCGCACCCGAACTCATTTTCGCGATACCGAAGGCGTCGGGTACGTTTTTCATATTTCGCGTTCCCGGACTCATTTTCAGCGGTACCAAGAGCGTCGGGTCCCGTTTTCATGTTTTGCGGTGCAGAGTGCGTCGGGTCCCGTTTTCATGTTCTGCGCGCCCGAATTCAATTTCGACGGTACCGAGGGCGTCGGGTCGCGTTTTCATGTTTTGCGCGCCCGAATTCATTTTTGGCGATATCGAGGGCGTCATGTCAGGTTTTTATGTTTCGCTTTCCCGGACACATTTTTGACGGTACCGAGGGCGTCAGGTCTCGTTTTCATGTTTTGCGCGCACTAAGTCTTTTTTGACGGTACGGAGGGCGTCGGGACCCGATTTCATGTTTTGCACTCCATGACTTGATTTCGGCGGTACCGAGGTCGTCGTGTCCCGTTTTAATGTTTGTGCTCCCGGACTCGTTTTCGGCGGTACCGAGGGCGTCGGGTCCCGTTTTCATGTTTTACGCGCCCGGACTCATTTTGGCGGTGCATCGAGGAGTCGGGTCCCGTTTTCATGTTTTGTGCTCCGGACTCGTTTCGGCGGTGCTGAGGCTTGCGTCGGGTCCCGTTTCATGTTTTGCGATCCCGGACTCGTTTTCGACGGTGCCGAGGGCGTCGAGTCCCGTTTTCATGTTTTGCGCTCCCGGACTCGTTTTGGACGGTACCGAGGGCGTCAGGTCCCGTTTTCATGTTTTGCGATCCCGGACTCGTTTTCGGCGATACCGAAGGCGTCGGGTACGTTTTTCATATTTCGTGTTCTCGGACTCATTTTCGGCGGTACCGAGGGCGTTTGGTCCCACTTTCAAGTTTTGCGCGCCCGGACTCATTTTTGGCGGTACCGAGGGCGTCGGGTCCTGTTATCATGTTTCGCGCCCCCGAACTCGTTGTCAGCGGTGCCGAGTGCATCGGGTCCCTTTTCATGTTTTGCGCGCCCGAACTCATTTTCGGCGGTGCTGACTGCGTCGGGTCCCGTTTTCATGTTTTTGCGCGCCCGAACTCGTTTTCGACGTAGCGAGGGCGTCAGGTCCCATTCTCATGTTTTGCGCTCGCGGACTCATTTTTGGCGGTACCGAGGGCGTCGGGTCATGTTTTCATGTTTTGCGCGCCCGGACTCATTTTTGACGGTATCGAGGGCGTCCGGTTCCGTTTTCATTTTTTGCATCCCGGACTCGTTTTCGGCGGTGAAGATTGCGTCGGGTCCCGTTTTCATGTTTTGCGATCCCGGACTCGTTTTCGGCGATACCGAAGGCGTCGGGTACGTTTTTCATATTTCGCGTTCCCGGACATATTTTCGGCGGTAGCGAGGGCGTCGGGTCCCATTTTCTAGTTTTGCGCGCCGGACTCATTTTCGGCGATGCGAGGACGTCGGGTCCCGTTTTCATGTTTTGCGCGCCCGAACTCATTTTGGGCGATACCGAAGGCGTCGGGTACGTTTTTCATATTTCGCGTTCCCGGACTCGTTTTCGGCGATACCGAAGGCGTCGGGTACGTTTTTCATATTTCGCGTTCCCGGACATATTTTTGGCGGTACCGAGGGCGTCGGGTCCCATTTTCTAGTTTTGCGCGCCCGGACTCATTTTCAGCGGTACCGAGGACGTCGGGTCCCGTTTTCATGTTTTGCGCGCCCGAACTCATTTTGGGCGATACCGAAGGCGTCGGGTACGTTTTTCATATTTCGCGTTCCCGGACTCATTTTCGGCGGTAGCGAGGGCGTCGGGTCCAATTTTCAAGTTTTGCGCGCTCGGACTCGTTGTTAGCGGTGCCGAGTGCTCCGAGTCCCGTTTTCATGTTTTGCACGCCCGAACTCATTTTTTGATGCGGGCGTCCGATCCCGTTTTCATGTTTTGCGCTCCGAACTCGTTTTTGGCGATGAGGGCGTCGGGTCCCGTTTTCATGTTTTGCGCTCCCGGACTCATTTTCGGCGATACCGAGGGCATCAGTCCCGTTTTCATGTTTTGCGCGCCACTAACTCATTTTCATCGCATGCAGGGCGTCGGGTCCCGTTTTCATGTTTTGCGCGCTCGAACTCATTTTTTCGGCGATGCAGGAGTCCGGTCCCGTTTTCATGTTTTGCGCTCCCGGACTCATTTTTGGCGGTACCGAGGGCGTCGGGACCCGTTTTCATGTTTTGCGCACCCGGACTCATATTTAGCGGTTCCGAGGGCGTCGGGTCCCGTTTTCATGTTTAGCGATCCCGGACTCGTTTTCGGCGGTACCGAGGGCGCCGAGTCCCGTTTTCATATTTTGCACTCCCGTACTCGTTTTCGGCGGTGCCGATTGTGTCGGGTCCCGTTTTCATGTTTTTACGCGCCCGAACTAGTTTTCGACGTATCGAGGGCGTGAGGTCCCGTTTTCATGTTTTGCGCTCCCGGACACGTTTTTGGCGGTACCGAGGGCGTCGGGTCCCGTTTTCATGTTTTGCGCGACCGGACTCGTTTTCGGCGGTGCAGATTGCGCTGAGTCCGTTTTCATATTTTGCGTGCCCAGACTCATTTTCAGCGGTACCGAGGGCGTCGGGTCCCGTTTTCATGTTTTGCGCGCCCGAACTCATTTTCGCGATACCGAAATCGTCGGGTACGTTATTCATATTTCGCGTTCCCGGACTCATTTTCGGCGGTACCAAGGGCGTCAGGTCTCATGTTCAAGTTTTGCTCGCCCGGACTCGTTTTCGGCGGTGCCGAGAGCGTCGGGTCCCGTTTTCATGTTTTGCACGCCTGAACTCGTTTTCGACGGTATAGAGGTCATCAGGTCCTGTTTTCATGTTTTGCGCTCGCGGACTCGTTTTCGGCGGTATCGAGGGTGTCGAGTCCCGTTTTCATGTTTTGCGCTCCCGGACTCATTTTCGACGGTGCCGAGTGCGTCGGGTCCCGTTTTCATGATTTGCGCGCCCGAACTCGTTTTCGACGGTACCGTGGGCGTCCAGTCCTGTTATCATGTTTTGCGTTCTCGGACTCATTTTTTGCACGCCCGAACTACTCTTCCACGTACCGAGGGCGTCGGGAGCCGTTTTTATGTTTTGTGCTCCCGGACTCATCTTCGACGGTACCGAAGGCGTCGGGACCCGTTTTCATGTTTTGCGCTTCTGGACTCGTTTTCGGCGGTACCGAGGGCGTCGGGTCCCGTTTTCATGTTTTGCGCTCCCGAACTCGTTGTCAGCGGTGCCGAATGCATCGGGACCCGTTTTCATGTTTTGAGCGCCGAAACTCATTTTCGACGATACCGAGGGAGTCCGGTCCCGTTTTCATGTTTTGCGCTCCCGGACTCGTTTTTGGCGGTACCGAGGGCGTCGGGACCCGTTTTCATGTTTTAAGCTCCCGAGCACGTTTTTGGCGGTTTCGAGGGAGTCAAGTCCCGTTTTCATATTTTTTGCGTACTAAGTCATTTTCGGCGGTACCGGGGGCGTCGTGTCCCGTTTTCATGTTTTGTGCTCCCGGACTCGTTTTCGGCGGTATCGAGTGCGTCGGTTCCTGTTTTAATGTTTTGCGGGCCCGAACTCATTTTTGGCGGTACCGGTGGCGTTGTTGAGCCCGAAGAACAAACCATTGCATGATATCTTCGTGGCCTTCGCAAGGAGATTCATGATGTGGTAACTTTACAGCCCTTTATCTCTTATCATGATGTTTTTAATCTTGCCACAAAAGTTGAAAAACAACTCAAGGAGAAAGAAGTCAGAAAAATAGTGAGCTTTGGTGGTAGCCGAGTTCTCAATTGAGGCTATCCAACAAGTCATGGGAGCAGTACGCAATCAGCCAAACCAACATCAAGTGTTGTGGCCAAATTTTCAGCCAAAACCGCAACCGCAGGACCCTCTAAACCAGCCCCTAAAGCTGTTCAATGCTATCGGTGTAAAGGGTACGGTCACATCATGTCCGAGTGCCCAAACTAGCGGGTATTTACCATTGTTGAAGAACCCCTAGAAGAGGAGCAAACAAATTTTGATTCTCCACCCGTGTTTGATGAGGCAGCAGATGAGGAGGATGTCATTTATGGAGATACGGGTGAGATGTTGGTGATTAGGCGTGTCTTTGAATTCCATCCCGTTCAAAATGATGTGTGGCTCCGTAACAATATCTTCCATACACGATGCACCTCTCATGGGAAGGTATGCGATGTTATCATTGATAGTGGGAGTTGTGAGAATGTTGTTTCTGAAATTATGGTACAAAAGTTGCCGCTTAAAACTGAAAAGCACCTAAAACCGTACAAACTCTCTTGGTTGGAAAATGGTAAATGTGTGCAAGTTGACCAACGTTGTTTGGTTAATTTTTCTATTGGTGAGAAGTACCGAGATGAGGTATGGTGTGATGTAGTTCCTATGGATGCTTGTCATTTACTTTTGGGGAGGCCTTGGCAGTTTGATAGAAAGGTACACCATGACGCTTTTAAAAACACTTATTCTTTTGAGAAAATGAATGGTGCTAAGATTATTTTGGGTCCTTCTAGAATGGAAATGAAATCTAAACCAAACCCTCAAGGATAGCAATTTTGTTCTCTCAAAATCTGAATTTACGAAATTTTTGAAGAATCCCAAATAGCCTTTGCATTGGTGGTGAAAGAAGTTAAGGGTGACGAAGTACTCTAATACCCGGACCGGTGGTACCTTTACTTGAACAATTTCGAACCTTGTTCCGGATGAAATTCCAAAGCAGGTTTACCTCCAATGAGGAGTGTGCAACACCGCATAGATTTTGTTCCTGGTGCAGTTTTGCCAAACAAAGCAGCCTACCCAACAGAAAATGCCGAGTTGCAGCGGCAAGTAGATGAGTTGTTGAGCAAGGGTTTGATGCGTGACAGCATGAGTCCTTGTGCAGTTCCAGCCTTGCTTGTGCCAAAGAAAGATGGTTCTTTTCGCATGTGTGTGGATAGTAGAGCGGTCAACAAGATTACTATCAAGTATCGCTTCCTTATTCCTCGTCTAGATGACATGCTAGATCAGCTCCATGGTGCTAGTGTATTTTCAAAGATTGATCTTAGAAGTGGGTACCATCAGATTTGTATGAGGCCTGGTGATGAATGGAAGACGACATTTAAGACCCGTGATGGATTGTTTGAGTGGTTGGTGATGCCATTCGGACTCTCTAATGCTCCTAGTACTTTTATGAGACTAATGAATTTGATGTTTAAGACTTTTATCGGCAGATTTGTGGTGGTCTATTTTGATGACATACTCGTGTATAGCACGGGTAAAGAAGAGCATTTGGAACACCTTCGCCAAGTCTTTGAAGTGCTAGCTAAACAGAAACTCTACATCAAGCTCAAGAAGTGCGAGTTCCTAACCAGCAACTTGGTGTTTCTAGGCTATGTGGTTTCAGCTGAGGGTATTCATGTTGATACTTCTAAGGTGGATGCAATTGTTTCATGGCCAAACCCAGCCAACATTCACGATGTGAGGAGTTTTCATGGACTGACCTCATTCTATCGCCGGTTCATTCAAGATTTCAGCACTCTTGTCTCTCCAATCACCGAGTGCTTGAAAGGAGGAGTATTCAAATGGACAAAGGAAGGCGAAAAGAGCTTTCGGCTCATCAAGGAGAAGATGACAGCAGCCCCAATTCTTACTTTGCCCAACTTTGAGAGTATTTTTGAGCTTGAATGTGATGCATCTGGTGTCGGCATTGGTGCAGTTCTCAATCAAGAAGGTCGACCTATTGCCTTCTTTAGTGAAAAGCTTTCAGATTCACGTAAGAACTACACTACATATGACAAGGAGTTCTATGCAATTGTACGAGCTCTTGGGCATTGGAGACACTACCTCATTTCCAAAGAGTTCATTCTCTACTCCGACCATGAGGCGCTGAAGTTCATAAATGGGCAGCACAAGTTCAAACCAAGGCATGCAAGGTGGGTGGAATTTTTATAAGGCTACACATTGCACATCAAGCATAAAAGTGGTGCTTCAAATCAAGTGGCGGATGCTTTAAGTAGGAGGCATTCTTTGCTGTCCACAATGAAGGTAAATGTTCTTGGGTTTGAAGTGATCAAGGAGTTGTATTCTGATGATGAGTTCTTTGGCACGATAAAAGCTGAATGTGAAAAAAGGGCCATATAAAGAATTTGTGGTGAATGATGGATATATTTTCTATGGCAACCGTTTGTGCGTACCGAATTGTTCTTTGAGGTGGCAGATCATTAAAGAGGTTCATGATGGTGGGTTAAGTGGTCATTTTGGACGAGATAAAACTGGTGCATTACTCCAAGACCGTTTCTATTGGCCTAAAATGATGAAGGATGTGAACCATTACATTTTGAGATGTAGAACTTGCCATCTAGCAAAAATAAAGTCTCAAAATTCTGGACTTTACACTCCCCTTCCTGTTCCTAATGCATCGTGGGAAGATGTGAGCATGGACTTTGTGATGGGACTGCCCCGAACTCAATGACAAAGATTCAATCATGGTGGTGGTTGATCTGTTCTCTAAAATGGCGCACTTTGTTCCTTGTGCAAAAACGATGGATGCCACTAACATAGCTGATCTTTATTTCAAGGAGATAATGAAGTTGCATGACATTCGAAATACCATAACATCTGAAAGAGACCCGAAGTTTGTTGGGCATTTTTGGAGAACACTTTGGTGTAAGATGGGTACAAAGCTGCAGTTTAGTTCAGCCTATCATCCTCAAACCGATGGCCAAACTGAAATTGTGAATCGGAGTTTGGGCAATCTGTTGAGAAGCTTGGTGGGTGATAACATACGCCAATGGGACCTTGTTCTACCTCAAGCTGAATTCGCTTACAACAGGTCCAGCAGTAAGACGACAGGTAAAAGCCCTTTTCAAGTGGTGTATGGATGCAATTCGAAGACTCCTCTTGATCTTGTGTCATTGCCAATCAGCCATAGCTATAGTGGAGATGCAGATGAGCGTGCTAAAGTAATCAAGGACTTGCATGAACAAGTCAGCAAGAGGATTGAGAAGCAAAATCAGAAGTATGAAAGACAAGCTAACAAGCACCGAAGGGTTGTGATTTTCAAAGAAGGTGATCTTGTGTGGGTGCATTTGAGCAAGGAGAGATTTCCACCTGGGCGTAATGCAAAGCTCAAGCACCGTGATGATGGACCGTTTAAAATCTTGCAGCGCATAAGTGACAATGCTTACAAGGTGAAGCTTCCCAAAGATTATGGTGTTTCATCCACATTCAATGTGAAGGATCTTTCTCCATATCATGGCGAAAATGAGCCGAACTCGTGGGCGAGTTCTTTTCAACCGGGGGAGAATGATGGCGATCAAGTCATGGCAGGTCTATAGGTGAACAATCATGATCAAGGAAGCAAGTTCTGGACCAGTTCTCAGTTTGAAGAACCAGGCACAAGTCATATTTACAATTAATTTACGAAACAGTAGCTCTCCGGACAGATTCGTATTGGGCCAGTATTTTGGGCATAACTCTCTCATAAAAACTCGGATTTGGGTGATTCAAATTTCTGTCATCAGATGATAAAATGGAATATCTTTTTTGTGTTTTGAGTTTCTCCATATTCTAGAGTCTTCTTGGTCAAAAACTCATGTCAAGTGAGCATGGTTACTGAGGAGCCAGCCAACATTTAGTTTCTTGGAACTTGTCTTTTGAGTCTTTCTATGTTTTAATTATATTTTAGAATTAGCAGAAGTAGTTAATGTTGTTTTTATTGTGTTTTGATATTTGCAAAAAATAGTTAAGGAGTTATTAATTAGTAGGAAGTTTCTAGAGTTGAGTTGTATGGCTATATAAAGCCTAATTTCTGAATGTAAACTCACTTGTTGAATTATTGTGAAAAACTTTATATTGAGTTGAGTTTATCTCCTCTTTTATCCAGCTGTGAGTTGAGATTATCCTCCAGTTGTGATTTTATCGTTGAACGTGTGCGTGTCCTTGGACGATTCATAGCTCGAACGCTATCACCGAAGGCGTCAGGTTCGTTTTTCATATTTCGCGCACCGGGACTCATTTTCGGCGGTACCGAGGGCGTCGGGTCCCATTATCATGTTTTGCGCTCCCGAACTCGTTGTCAGCGGTGCCGAATGCGTCGGGTCCCGTTTTCATGTTTTGCGCGCCCGAACTCATTTTCGACGGTACCGAGGGAGTCCGGTCCCGTTTTCATGTTTTGCGCTCCTTGACTCGTTTTTGGCGGTACCGAGGGCGTCGGGACCCGTTTTCATGTCTAGCGATCTCGGACTCGTTTTCGGCGGTACCGAGGGCGTCTGGTCCCGTTTTCATATTTTGCGCTCCCGGACTCATTTTCGGCGGTGTTGAGTGCGTCGGGTCCTGTTTTCATGTTTTGCGCGCCCGAACTCGTTTCGACGGTACTGAGGGCCTCCGGTCCCATTTTCATGTTTTGTGATCCCCGACTCGCTTTCCACAGTGTAGAGTGCGTCGGGTCCCGTTTAAATGTTTTGCGCGCCCGAACTCAATTTCGACGGTAACGAGGGCATCGGGTCGCGTTTTCATGTTTTGCGCGCCCAAACTCATTTTCGGCGATACCGAGGGTGTCAGGTAAGGTTTTAATGTTTCGCGTTCCCGGACACATTTTCGGCGGTACCGAGGGCGTCGGATACCGTTTACATGTTTTGCGCGCCCGGACACGTTTTCGGCGGTAGCGACGGCGTCAGGTCTCGTTTTCATGTTTTGCGCTCCCGAGCACGTTTTTGACGGTTTCGAGGGCGTCAGGTCTCGTTTTCATGTTTTCGATGGTACGGAGGGCGTTGGGACACGATTTCATGTTTGCACTCCCATTTTCATGTTTTGTGCTCCTGGACTCGTTTTCGGCGGTACCGAGGGCGTCGGGTCCCAATTTCGTGTTTTACGCGCTTGGACTCATTTTTGGTGGTACCGAGGGCGTCAGGTCCCGTTTTCATGTTTTGCGCTCCCAGACTCATTTTCGGCGGTGTCGACTGCGTCGGGTCCTGTTTTCATGTTTTGTGAACCCGGACTCGTTTTCGGCGGTGCCGAGGGCGTCGAATCCCGTTTTCATGTTTTGCGCTCCTGGACTCGTTTTGGACAATGCCGAGGGCGTTAGGTCCCGTTTTCATGTTTTGCGATCCGGACTCGTTTTCGGCGATACCGAAGGCGTCGGGTACGTTTTTCATATTTCGCGTTCCCGGACTCATTTTCGGCAGTACCGAGGGCGTTTGGTCTCATTTTCAAGTTTTGCATGCCCGGACTCGTTTTGGGCGGTGCCGAGTGCATCGAGTCCCGTTTTCATGTTTTGCGCGCCCGAACTCGTTTTCGACGGTACCGAGGGCGTCCGGTCCCGTTTTCATATTTTGCGCGCTCGGACTCGTTTTTGGTGGTGTAAAGTGCGTCGGTTCTCGTTTTCATGTTTTGCGCGCCTTGATTCATTTTCATCGGTACCGAGGGCGTCGAGTCGCGTTTTCATGTTTTGCGCGCCCGAACTCATTTTCGGCGATACCGAAGGCGTCAAATCCGTTTTTCATATTTCGCGTTCCCGGACTCATTTTCGAAGGTACCGAGGGCGTCGGGTCTCGTTTTTATATTTTGCGCTCCCGAGCACGTTTTCCGCGGTTTCGAGGGCGTTAGGACCCGTTTTCATGTTTTACGCGCCCGGACTCATTTTTGCCGGTACCGAGGGCGTCGGGTCCCGTTATCATGTTTTGTGCTCCCGAACTCGTTGTCAGCGGTGCCGAGCGCGTCGAGTCCCGTTTTTATGTTTTTCGCGCCCGAACTCATTTTCGGCAATACCGAAGTTGTCGGGTCCGTTTTTCATATTTCGCGTTCTTGGACTCATTTTCGGCGGTACCGAGGGCGTCGGGTCCCGTTATCATGTTTTGCGCACTCGAACTCGTTGTCAGCGGTGCCAAGTGCATCGGGTCCCGTTTTTATGTTTTGCGCACTCGAACTCATTTTCGACGGTACCGAGGGCGTCCTGTCCCGTTTTAATGTTTTGCGCTCCCGATTCGTTTTTGGCAGGACCGAGGGCGTCGGGACCCGATTTCATGTTTTGCGCGCCCGGACTCGTTTTCGGCGGTGTAGAGTGCGTCAGGTCCCGTTTTCATGTTTTGCGCGCCCTGACTCATTTTCATCAGGACCGAGGGCGTCGGGTCCCGTTTTCATGTTTTGCATGCCCGAACTCATTTTCGCCGATACCGAAGGCGTCAGGTTCGTTTTTCATATTTCACGATCCCGGACTCATTTTTGCCGGTACCTAGGGCGTCGGGTCCCGTTATCATGTTTGGCGATCCCGAACTCGTTGTCAGTGGTGCCGAGGGCGTCGGTCCCGTTTTCATGTTTTGCTTGCCCGAACTCATTTTCGACGGTACCGAGGGCGTCCGGTCCCGTTTTCATGTTTTGCGCTTCCAGACTCATTTTTAGCGATACCGAGGGCGTCGGGGCCCGTTTTGATGTTTTGCGCGCCCGGAATCGTATTCGGCGTTACCGAGGGCGTCAGGTCCCGTTTTCAAGTTTAGCGATCCCGGACTCGTTTTTGGCGGTACCGAGGGCGTCTTGTCCCGTTTTCATGTATTGCGCTCTCGGACTCGTTTTCGGCGGTGCCGAGTGCCTCGGGTCACGATTTCATGTTTTGCGCGCCCGACCTCGTTTTCGACGGTACCGAGGGCGTCCGGTCCCGTTTTCATGTTTTGCGCTCCCCGACTCGTTTTCTGCGGTGCAGAGTGCGTCGGGTCCCGTTTTCATGTTTTGCGCGCCCGAACTCAATTTCGGCGGTAGCGAGGGCGTCGGGTCGCGTTTTCATGTTTGGAGATAACGGACTCGTTTTCGGCGGTACCGGGGGCGTCGGGTCCCGTTTTCATGTTTGGCGATCCCGCACTCGTTTTCCGCGGTCCCGAGGGCGTCTTGTCCCGTTTTCATGTTTTGCGCTCTCGGACTCGTTTTTGGTGGTGCCGAGTGCGTCAGATCCCGATTTCATGTTTTGCGCGCCCGAACTCGTTTTCGTCGGTACCGAGGGCGTCCGGTCCTGTTTTCATGTTTTGCGCGCCCGGACTCATTTTTGGCGGTGTAGAGTGCGTCGGGTTCCGTTTTCATGTTTTGCGCGCCCTGATTCATTTTCATGTTTTGCGCGCTCGAACTCATATTCGACGATACCGAAGGCGTTAGGTCCATTTTTCATATTTCGCGTTCCCGGACTCATTTTCGACGGCACCGAGGGCGTCTGGTCCCATTTTCATGTTTTGCGCTCCCGAGCTCCTTTTCCGTGGTTTCGAGGGCGTCAGGTCCCGTTTTCATGTTTTGCGCGCCCGGGCTCATTTTTGCCGGTACCGATGGAGTCGGGTCCCGTCATCATGTTTTGCGCTCCCGAACTCGTTGTCAGCGGTGCCGAGGGCGTCTGGTCCCGTTGTCATGTTTTGCGCGGCCGAACTCATTTTCGGCGATACCGAAGGCGTCGGGTCCGTTTTTCATATTTCGCGTTCCCGGTATCATCGTCGTCGGTACCGAGGGCGTCGGGTCCCATTTTCAAGTTTTGCGCGTCCGGACTCGTTTTTGGCGGTACCGAGGGCGTCAGGTCCCGTTATCATGTTTTGCGCACCCGAACTCGTTGTCAGCGGTGCCGAGTGCATCGGGTCCCGTTTTCATGTTTTGCGCGCCCGAACTCGTTTTCGTCGATACCGACGGCGTAAGGTCAGGTTTTAATGTTTCACATTCCCGGACACATTTTCGGCGGTACCGAGGGCGTCGGGTCCCGTTTACATGTTTTGCGCGCCCGGACACGTTTTCGGCGGTACCGACGGCGTCGGGTCCCGTTTTTCATGTTTTGCGCTCCCGAGTACATTTTCAGCGGTTTCGAGATCGTCAAGTCCCGTTTTCATGTTTTGCGTGCACTAAGTCGTTTTCGACGGAATGGAGGGCGTCGGGACCCGATTTCATGATTTACGCTCCCGGAATCGTTTTTGGCGGTACCGAGGGCGTCGGGTCACGTTTTCATGTTTTTCGCGCTCGGACTCGTATTTGGCATTACCGAGGGCGTCGGGTCCCGTTTTCATGTTTTGCGATCACGGACTCATTTTCGGCGATACCTAGGACGTCGGGTCCGGTTTTCATGTTTCGCGTTCCCGAACACATTTTCGGCAGTACTGAGGGCGTCGGGTCCCGTTTAAATGTTTTGTTCCCCCGGACACATTTTCGGCTGTACCGACGGTGTCGGGTCCCTTATTCATGTTTTGCGCTCCCGAGGGCGTTTTTGAGGGAGTCAGGTCCCGTTTTCATGTTTTGCGCGCACTAAGTCGTTTTCGACGGTATGGAGGGCGTCGGGACCCGATTTCATGTGTTGCGCTCTCGAAATCGTTTTCTGTGGTACAGAGGGCGTCGTGTCCCGTTTTCATGTTTTGTGCTCCCGGACTTATTTTCGGCAATAACTAGGGCGTCGGGTCCGGTTTTCATGTTTCGCGTTCTCAGACTCATTTTCGGCGGTACCGAGGCGTCGGCTCCCGTTTTCATGTTTTGAGCGCCCGGACACGTTTTCGGCGGTACCGAGGGCGTCGACTCCCGTTTTGATGTTTTGCGCGCCCGGACACGTTTTCGGCGGTACCGACGACGTCGGTACCCGTTTTCATGTTTTGCGCGCACGAACACGTTTTCGTTGGTAGCGACGGCGTCGGGTCCCGTTTTCATGTCTTGCGCTTCCGAGCACGTTTTCGGCGGTTTCGAGGGCGTCGGGTCCCGTTTTCATGTTTTGCGCTCCTAGACTCGTTTTCGGCGGTATAGAGTCCGTTGGGTCCCGTTTTCATGTTTGCGCGCCTGAACTCGTTTTTGACGGTAGAGAGGGCATCGGTCCCGTTTTCATGTTATGCGCTCTCGGACTCTTTTTCGGCGGTACCGAGGGCATCGGGTCCCGTTTTCATGTTTTGCGCTCCCGGACTTGTTTTCGACGGTGCCGTGTGCGTCGGGTTCCGTTTTCATGTTTTGCGCATCCGAACTCATTTTCGACGGTAGCGTGGGCGTTCGGTCCTGTTTTCATGTTTGGCGCGCCCGAACTCATTTTCGGTGATACCGAAGGCGTCGGGTTTGTTTTTCATATTTCGCGTTCCCGGACTCACTGTCGGCGGTACCGAGGGCGTCGGTCCTATTTTCAAGTTTTGCGCGCTCGGACTCATTTTCGACGGAATCGAGGGCGTCCTGTCCTGTTTTCATGTTTTGCGCTCCCGGACTCATTTACAGCGATACCCAGGCCGTCGGATCCGGTTTTCATGTTTCGCGTTCCTGGACTCATTTTCGGTGGTACCGAGGGCGTCAGCTCCCGTTTTCATGTTTTACGCGCCAGGACACATTTTCGGCGGTACCGAGGGCGTCAGCTCCCGTTTTCAAGTTTTGTTTGCCCGGACACGTTTTCGGCTGTACCGACGGCGTTGGCACCCATTTTCATGTTTTGCGCACACGTACACGTTTTCCGTGGTATCGACGGCGTCGGGTCCCGTTTTCATGTCTTGCGCTCCCGAGCAAGTTTTCGGCGGTTTCGAGGGCGTCGGGTCCCGTCTTCATGTTTTGCGCTCCGGGACTCGTTTTTGGCGGTACCGAGGGCGTCGGGTCCCCTTTTCATGTTTTGCGCGCCCGAACTCGTTTTCGGCGGTACCGAGGGTGTCGGGTCCCGTTTTTATGTTTTGCGCCCCCGAACTCATTTTCGACGGAACCGAGGGCGTCCGATCCCATTTTCATGTTTTGCGCTCCCCGACTCGTTTTCAGCGGTGCAGAGTGCGTCGGGTCCCGTTTTCATGTTTTGCGCGCCTGGACTCATTTTCGGCGGTACCAATGGCGTCGGGTCGCGTTTTCATATTTTGCGCGCCCGAACTCGTTTTCGGCGGTACCGAGGGCGTCGGGTCCCGTTTAAATGTTTTGTACGCCCGGACACGTTTTCGGCGGTAGCGACGGCGTTGGGTCCCTTTTTCATGTTTTGCGTCCCCAAACAAGTTTTCAGCAGTGTGGAGGGCGTAAGCTCCTATTTTCATGTTTTGCAATCCCGGACTTATTTTCGGCGGTACCGTCAGCGTCTGGTCCCGTTTTCATGTTTTGCGTTCCCGAGCACGTTTTCGGAGGTTTTGAGGGCATCGGCTCTCGTTTTCAAGTTTTACGGTCCCAAAGTTGTTTACGACGGTATCAAGGGTGTCGAGTCCCGTTTTCATGTTTTGCTCTCCCGGACTCGTTTTCGACGTAGCGAGGGCGTCGGGTCCCGTTTTCATATTTTGCTCGCCCGGACTCATTTTTGGTAGTACCGAGGGCGCCGGGTCCTACTTTCATGTTTTGCCCTCCCGGACTCGTTTTTTTGCGGTAGCGACGTCGTCGGGTTCGGTTTTCATGTTTTGCGTTTCCGGATTCGTTTTTAGCGGTACCGAGGGCGTCAGGTCCCGTTTTCATATTTTGCGTGCCCAGACTCTTTTTTGGCGGTACCGAGGGCGTCGGGTCCCGATTTTTTTTTCACGCCCGAACTCATTTTTGGCGGTAGCGAGTGCGTCGGGTCCCGTTTTAATGTCTTGCCCTCCGGACTCGTTTTCGGTTGCGCCGAGTGCATCGTATCTCGTTTTCATCTTTTGCGCGCCCGGACTCGTTTTTGACGATACCGAGGGCGTCGGGTCGCACTTTTATATTTTGCGCCTCCGGACGTATTTTCGGCGGTAGCGAGGGCGTCGGGTCCTGATTTCATGTTTTGCGCTCCCGGACAAGTTTTGGGACCGCCGAAAATGAGTCTGGGCGCGCAAAACATGATAAATGGGACCCGACGCCCACGGAAATGCCGAAAACGAGTCAAGGAGCGTAAAACGTGAAAACAGGACTCAACGCCCTCGGTACCCCCTAAAATTATTCTAGGCGCGCAAAACATTAAAACGGGACTCGACGCCCTCGGTACCGCGGGAGACGTCTCGGGATCATAAAACATGCAAATGTGATTTGACGCTCTCGGAATCGTCGAAGACGTGTCCGGAGGGCGTAGGCTCCTATTTTAATGTTTTGCAATCCCGGACTCGTTTTCGGCGGTACCGACGTCGTCGGGTCCCGTTTTCATGTTTTGCGCTCCCGAGCACATTTTTGGCGGTTTCGAGGGCATCGGGTCTCGTTTTCATGTTTTCCGCTTCCGAAATCATTTTCAGCGGTACCGAGGGCATCGACTCCTGTTTTCATGTTTTACGCTGCCGGACTCGATTTTGGCGGTACCGAGGGCGTCGGATACCGTTTTCATATTTTTCGTTCTCAAACTCGTTTTCGGCGGTGCTCGGTGCGTCAGGTCCCGTTTTCATGTTTTGCGCACCCGGACTCATTTTCGGCGATACCGATGGGGCATCGAGTCCGGTTTTCATATTTTGCGCTCTCGGACCCTTTTTGGTAGTACCGAGGGCGTCGAGTCTGGTTTTCATCATATGGCAATACCGAGAACGTTTTCGGCGCTCCCAAGCACGTTTTCGACAGTTTCGAGGGCGTGGGGACCCGTTTTCATGTTTTGCGCTCCTGTACCAGCAGTATCGAGGGCGTCGGGTCCAGTTTTCATGTTGACCGCTCCCGGACTCATTTTCGGAGGTACCGAGGGCGTCGGGTCCAATTCTAATGTTTTGCGCGCAGGGACTCGTTTTTGGCGGTAGCGAGGGCGTCGGGCCCAGTTTTCACGTTTTGCGCGCCCAGACTAATTTTCGGCTGTACTGAGGGCGTCGGGTCCCGTTTTTATGTTTTGCGTTCTCAAACACGTTTTCAGCGGTGTGGAGGGTGTAGGCTCCTGTTTCATGTTTTGCGCTCTGGACTCGTTTTCGGCGGTAGCGATGGTGTCGGGTCCCGTTTTCATGTTTTGCTCTCCCGGACTCATTTTCGGCGGTAGCGACGATGTCGGGTCCCGTTTTCAAGTTTTGCGCTCCCAGACACGTTTTCGGCGGTACCGAGGGCGTCGGGCCCCGTTTTCATGTTTTGCGCTCTCCGACTCGTTTTCGGCGGTACCGAGTGCGTCGGGTCCCGTTTTCATGTTTTGCGCTCCCCGACTCGTTTTCGGCGGTACCGAGTGCGTCGGGTCCCGTTTTTATGTTTTTCGCGCCTGAACTCGTTTTCGACGGTACCGAGGGCGTCGGGTACCGTTTTGATGTTTTGCTCTCCCGGACTCGTTTTCGGCGGTGCCGAGTGCGTCGGGTCCCGTTTTCATGTTTTGCGCACCCGGACTCGTTTTCAGCGGTGCAGAGTGCATCGGGTCTCGATTTCATTTTTTGCGCACCCGGACACATTTTCGGCGATCGAGGGCGTCGGGTTCCTTTTTCATATTTTGCTCGTCCGAGCTCGTTTTCGGTGGTACCGAGGGTGTCGGGTCCGGTTTGCATGTTTCGCGTTCCCGGACTCGTTTTCGGCGGTACCGAGGGCGTCGGCTCTCGTTTTTATGTTTTGCGCGCCCGAACTCGTTTTCGGTGTTACCAAGGGCGTTTGCTCCCGTTTTCATGTTTTGTGTTCCCAAACACGTTTTCCGCGGTGGGGAGGGCGTAGGCTCCTGTTTTCATTATTTTCAATCCCGGACTCATTTTCGGCGGTACCGTCAGCGTCTGGTCCCGTTTTCAGGTTTTACGCTCTCGGAATCGTTTTTAGCGGTATCGAGGACAACGACTCCCGTTTTTATATTTTACGCTCCTGAATTTGTTTTCGGCGGTATCGAGGGTGTCGAGTCCCATTTTCATGTTTTGCGCTCCCGGACTCGTTTTCGACGGTAGCGAGGGCGTCGGGTCCCGTTTTCATATTTTGCGCGCCTGAACTCGTTTTTGGCGCTACCGAGGGCGTCGGGTCCCGATTTCATGTTTTGCCTTCCCGGACTCGTTTTCGGCGATGCGAGTGCATCGTGTCCCGTTTACATCTTTTGCGCGCCCGGACTCGTTTTTGGCGATATCGAGGGCGTCGGGTCCCGATTTCATGTTTTGCCCTCCCGGACCCGACTCCCACGGAAACGCCGAAAAACATGAAAATGGGACCCGACTCCCACGGAAACGCCGAAAACGAGTCAAGAAGCGCAAAATGTGAAAATGGGACTCAACGCACTCGGTACCCCCGAAAATGAGTCTTGGTGCGCAAAACATGAAAACGGAACTCGACGCCTCAGTACCGTGGGAAACGTCTCCGGGAGCATAAAACATGCAAATTGGATTTGACGCTCTCGGAACCGCCGAAGACGTGTCCGGAGGGCGTAGGCTCCTATTTTCAAGTTTTCCAATCACGAACTCGTGTTCGGCGGTACCGTCGGCGTCGGGTCCCGTTTTCATGTTTTACGCTCCCGAGCACGTTTTCGGCGGTTTCGAGGGCGTCGGGCCTAGTTTTCATGTTTTTCGCTCCCGAAAGCATTTTCATCGGTACCGAGGGCATCGACTCCCGTTTTCATGTTATACGCTCCCGAACTCATTTTCGGCGGTACCGAGGAAATCGGGTCCGGTTTTCATGTTTTGCGCTCCCGGACTCGTTTTCGGCGGTGCCCGGTGCGTCGGGTCCTGTTTTCATGTTTTGTTCACCCGGACTCGTTTTCCGCGATACCGAGGGCATCGAGTCCGGTTTTCATGTTTTGCGCTCTCGAACTCTTTTTCGGCGGTACAGAGGGCGTCGAGTCCGGTTTTCATGTTTTGCGTGCCCGGATTCGTTTTCGGCGATACCGAGGGCGTCAGGTCCCTTTCTCTTGTTTTGCGCGATCGGACTCATTTTCGGTGGTACCGAGGTCGTCCGGTCCCGTTTTCATGTTTTGCGTTCCCAAACACGTTTTCGGCGGTGTGGAGGGCATACGCTCCTGGTTTCATATTTTACGCTCCCGTACTAATTTTCGGCGGTTCCGAGGGCGTCGTGTCCCGTTTTTATGTTTTGCGCGCCCGAACTCATTTTCGGTGGTACCGACGGCTTCGGGTCCCGTTTTCATGTTTTGCGATCCCGAGCACGTTTTCGGCGGTTTCGAGGGCGTCGGGAATCATTTTCATGTTTTGCGCTCCCAGACTAGTTTTCGGCGGATTCGAGGGCGTCGGGTCCAGTTTTCATGCTGTCTGCACCCGGACTTATTTTCGGAGGTACGGAGGGCGTCGGGTCCCATTTTCATGTTTTGCGCGCGGACTCGATCGGGACTCCCGTTTTCATGTTTTGCGCGCCTAGACTAATTTTCGGCTGTCGAGGGCGTTGGGTCCCGTTTTCATGTTTTGCGCATCCGAATTCGTTTTCGACGATACCTAGTGTCACACCCCAGAATAATTAAAATAGATTAGGGGTGCTTAATCCCGCCACGTACGCACGACGAGACGTGCGTACGAAAGGCTAAGTGAATAAAAATAAAGTAAATCCCAGAATAAACAAAACAATAATAATAATACAAAACAAAGCAAAGTCCGTAATATACAGATAAATACAACGCCAGACTCCGGCGGGGCTAACTCCATCGGAATGGGTAGCAAAATCTCTCAAATAAAGCCCAAAGAAAGAAACCAAAAACCCGATACCCGATAAGTCCTAATCATCTACCCGCCTCACTGTGCTGATGCGGCGAAGCACCTCTGATATCACGCAGGACTGCACCTAGCACTCTCATCAAATACTCGATCCCGCTCCTGTAAACCTAGATCCCACAACCACCGTGGAAACGTGAGTAATTTTTAAATTACTCAGTACGGATTTAGATCCAGCCTTAAGATTTGATCTTCTTTCCTAGAATGGACCCAAATACCGATACCGAATTTTAAATGCAATGAAATATTTTAATATATGTTAATGTATTATTATTTTATACATTTTGAGAACACACCTACATGAATGACATGAAATGGCAAATAACCCGAAATAGAAAATCTGTGGAAATAGTAATATAATATAAAATATAAGATACGAGGATCAAACACCCGAAATAAATATTCCGATTTGTAAATCACCAGATCTATCCCAAGCGGGCGCCACCAGCGTCCCAACTTACGAACTTGGGCCTTGCCTAAGCGGACGCCACCAACGACCCAATTTACGAACTTAGGACTTTATGTTTATGCGGCGCCAATGCCGCATAAATGGCAATTCATGCTCCCGAAGCGATAACGCCCTAGGAGAGTGAGTGTGCACAAGCACGTACTCTGGTATGCTAAATCTGGTAATTCACCTTACAAAATAAAACAAACGGATAAATATGTCTTCAGTTGCCATATCGCCAAAAGGAGATAACTACTCGTAAATTAAACAAATCGAAATCAAATGGGGGCCTACACTGTACCAACCAAGGGTCAGAGGACCGCATCCCGTAAAAATATCAAAACGAAATATAAACAAATGGGAGCCTACACTGTACCCACTAAGGTCAGCGGACCGCATCCCGACTTTCTCTGTACCAACCAGGGGCCAAAGGAGAAAGCCCTTCGGACAATATTAGGATCCTAAATAAGCCGCATAAATATAATAATATATTATCACTAAGTAGATTCCAGTCTCGATTATGGCCGCCCACACTAAACACTGAAGTACACGATATCCTAATCGCTCAAATTTGGACTATAAAAATTTAATCATATTAAGAATAATAATAAAATATAATAAAGATTAAAAGAAAACACTCTAACACAGCCGAACCCGCCAAATGACGGGATCAGTGGATAACCCGGCAGGCAAAGATGCGCAATACATATACAGACCGGTGGGTCCCACGGGCCTATGGGTCACCGTACGTAACTACAACGGTCTGGTTATGCAAGGCAACTTCGACTGAGAATTACCCGGTCCGCCTCTCAACACTCCCATGCATTTAATGCGTGATTAACTACTTGACTTAATTAATAATTACTGATAGTAATAATATTTTTCCTAATAATTATAATCTACAACTTGAATTATTTAATTCTATCTAATCCTATATCGGGACTATTTCCCGAATCCTACTCCTACCCTACCTACGTGCAATTATGACATGCTATGACATGCGAATGCGGATATGTCTCAAATATGCTGGTCAATTTACCGAATGCATATGACAGGTCAGATTTAAGTCTCTAATTATTTTTGGTCAGAAAATACCGCAATTCAGATTTATTTTGAAAACTGATTTATTTTCGGTTTGGGTTTCCTAATTCTGAAGAGAGAAAATAAAATCCCAGGAAACCGTACCTAGGAGTGCTGGTGAGGATCACGGAGTCGCTCTACTCCGGAAGTAGAACACCGGCCTCGGGGTCAGTGTCCGCGTACGTCTGGTCGGGAGTGACCTCGTACTCCACGAGTGGATCCGAGTCGACTATATCACCTATTTAATTTAAATTAGATGTTTATTAGTTTTAACTTGATTTACTAATTAATAATTGAATTAGATTGATAATTTAATTAAACGTTTGTTCGGGTTTTATCGTATTTTCTTGAAAAATTCGGCCGCATTCCTGCTGCATATATGCGGTATCGGAAATTCTAGTTGCTCGCATATTGATTCGTTAAGTTGTGTTTATCGTTCTTGATCGCTTTTATACGTTCATCCTTTATTTTAAATTTTGAGTTTATGGATTTAATTATCAAATCATTTAATTTAAAATAGAGAAATTGATTAATATATAACATATAATATATATAATATTATATTCTAATATCCTCTTATTCGTTACTAATAATAGAGAGATTAATTATCCTATATTTATATATTTATATGTTTATCAATATTATTCTATTATAAAATAGAGAAATTGATTAATATATATCATATATAGAATATTTTATGTTATTATTCTTTTATTTATTTTAAAAATAGAGAAATTGATTAATATATATTTTCATATATATTAATTTCATTCTAACTATTATTTTTATTATGTTCTTAAATTATGTAGTTTACTTATTATATATAAGTATTATTATTAGGTTTTTATAAGTTAGAAAAAATAGTTTTAAAAATAAAAGTAAAATAAGAAGAAATAAAATAAAATAAAATAAATAAATAAAATAAATAAATAAAATAAAATAAACGAAAAATAAATAAAACAAAAGTAAAGAAAAGTTGTTATATTATTTATGTGTTGGTGTTTTAATGTATTCGAAATCATGCGCCGTCCATTAATATTACACTGTATTTTATTTTATTTTATTTTTCAGTGGATTTCATAAATGGAGGCGGATATAGAATAAAATCTTTTTTTTGTGTGTATCTCTTTTAGTATTAATCAATTATTAATAAAATTCCATTTTTTTATTTAATGATATTTAACTAATCAGTTAATTAGGCCTTCAACCCTCCGTTGTACCTTTTTGGCCTATAAGTATAAAATCAATTTAATAACTTATAACCCACAAATCTTAATTGAATAAGTTTAGCCGAATTTGATTTCTTCAATATTTGAATCCAACAATCATCAGGGAAATTTGTAAATTATAGTTGGGCAGCACCCATATAAGTGATATGCGTTTCAAGGGTTAAAATGGATATGTGTTTATACTCTTTTATACATTCATGGGAGGGACAATTTTATAAATTTTTTTAGTGAAAGTTCACTGGAATGATATTTATAAAGTTTTCTTTTAATATATATTAAACTAAGATACATGATTAATTAAAGCTCAAATGATGGTCTTGTTGTGACTCCCTTTGCAGTTGATGGACGCTAAATCTAAACTCCTGTAATGAAACTCAAGACGATGACTTAGTAACCAAAGTTGTGCCTTCTTCTTATTGCAAAACATTCTTATATTATTATTATTATTATTACAGTCTTATGTTGTAATAAGTCACAATGCATATACTAACACAACTCAGAAATTAACAGCAACAAAAATATTGGTATCTGTCTCGTATAGCAACCCAAGGACCACAATATTACTTACACATCACAAGTAGACACAGCAGCAAGGGAAACAATACTATATGTCAGGATCGCACAAGGCTCAGTCTTGGCACCAGGCCCACACAGCTAGAAAGAAAGGGGAAAGGTATTACCAGTTTGGTCACGAGACAGCAAGGTGATAGAGGGTCGTGCTCGGTTCAACGGTCAGAGGAGAGGCAGCACGAGGGGAAGGCTAGTCCCGAGACAGTAAGAAGAGGTAGAGAGTCGGGCTTGGCAAGGGTTTAAGGTCGGGCTTAGCACGGATAGGTCGGGATGACTTTGCCAAGGCTGCCTAGCAATTGAAGGCAAACATTCATCATTGAGCAGGCGATCAAGGGTGTGGCGACCGGACAGTTTGGTCGAGCTCCCACCAGATCCGAGCGAAAGAGGAGGTCCAGCTGGGTGCGACACCGAACGAAGGGGAGGGGAAATAGCAGCAAAAGTGTGAAGAAAAAGAATCACACATGAGGGTGGGGATGATGCTCTTTATTGAATGGGAATGGGGTGAGTGATTTTGATTTGGGAAAGAAGAGAGTCAATTAGAAAGAGAGGGGGAATGTCTGTTATCGAAAAGAAAATAAAGAAATGGGAAAGAGGGGATGGACAATGTGTCGCAAGAAAGAGAAAAGAGAGGCCAAGTCATGGGTGCGGACAGAGGGAAAAGGGACCAGATGAGAGAAAAGAAAGAGAATTGACGGGGGGTCAGAGAGTTGATTTCGATCTTTTACGGTCGGGATTCTGTGACTCATTGTGTAACTATTGAGTTTTTCTAATTTAAATTGTATTTATTAATTTGCTTTGAAAGACAACTTGATTATCTAAATTTAATAGTGTTTACCCTTGGAAAATCTCGAAGATAAATGGCTGAATACATGAAATAAATATCAATTATTGATAATAAACATAAGAAAGAGAGAAGAGAAAGGGGAAGAGAAAGGGCCCACTGATCAGAAGAAGTCGCTAACGGAACTCCGGAACAACTTTATTTATCCCACAAGGAAACTCTGGGCATGAAGTGAAGAGTATAAATACCCCACTATCCTCTATCCACTCAGCATGAGTGACACCCGAGAGGATCGAGAGAGAGGAGAGATCTCTCGGGTGTCACCATGTGATTATATCTTTTCTGACAAATGGGACCCACCTAGCAGTCTCTTGAAGACGGCTCCAACATAGACCTAGCCTATTTTATTAAGAAACCTAATCAACCCGGAACAAGGGTTAAGCACTAATCCCACAAAGAGATATCAGGGTGAAAGACAGAGATATAAATACTCCACCACCTCCTGCTCATTCGAGGTGGCTGACTCTTAGGAGATTCCAGAGAGAGAAATCTCCTGATGGGTCAGCCATCTGATCACATTTTTTCTGACAAGTGGGACCCACCTGGCAGCCCCCCTTTATAAGTAGCTTCAACAACATGAACCTAGCCTATCTGATGAACCTAATCAATCCGGAACAAGGGTTAAACATTAATCCCACAAGGAAACCCTAAGTGCAGAGCCAGGATATAAATACCCTGTCATCTCCTATTCATTTGATGTGGATGATGCTCAAGAGATTCAGGAGAGAGGAAGAGATCTCTTGATGGGTCATCCATGTAATCATTTTTCACTGACAGGCGGGCCCCACACCTTAGTGACCAAATATCAAGGGAGTCAGAGTTAAACCCTAAGAATCTACCCTTAGAGCAAACCCTAAAAAGAACTGAAGCAGCATAATCCCTGTGCAACAAGGAATGATATCAATGCCAAGCTAGTATTCTGATACAACTAATCATGAGAAATTTCAGATGTGATTTTGCTTTCAAGGCTGACCTGGTGCCAAAGCTGTGAGCAACCACCTAACCATGCTTTGATTTGTGTCAATTACTGATAAGTAGTCAGTTCTTTGACCAAGTCACCTTCATGTTAAGGGATTGAAAGTCAATTTCACAAGACTGATCAGGTGCCAAAGCTGGGAGCAACCATCTGATCAAGTCTAGATTTGTATCAACTGTTGACATGTAATCAACTGTTGATCAGATCAAACCCTAATGAATATCAATATAAGTCTAATTGGTATTTAGTTAGGGTGGTTTCTGCAAGAGAGAGATAATTGGCAGAGACACTGAGCTACAAATGAAATCTGGGATTAATTCAGAGAAAAGAACAGGGTTTCTTTGACAAAAGAATTTTTAATTCAGAGAGACAGGGGTAAAAATGGAATTAAAAATTACAGGGGTGATCATCATGATTTTAGGGATTTTTGGTGAAATTTTCATGATTTTTGGATAAGTGGAGCTATTAAAATAAATTCGGGGAAGATAAAAGCAGGATAAATGGATTAATCAAAGGCTGAGATTTAATCAAGGTGGCTCTGGGTACAACTTGGAGATGATGGCAGTTCTGGGTACAAACTGGGTGTAAGAAACACAGAGGATATAAAATAGATGAAGAGAGAGGGTGTGCCACGTGGCAAAGCGCAGCCCGGACCAACTCGGCAAGCTCGAGTGCCACGTGGTAGCCTCTCATTGGGCCATGTCAGCAAGTGAGCCCCACCCTGGCACAAGTCACTGACAGGTGGGCCCCACCTTAGTGCCACGTGGAAGACAGCCAGTGGGCCACCTCACCACCTTAGTGCCACATGGCATCACACCACAGGGCCACCTCACCCTCTCTGTGCCACATGGCACAGCCAAAGGAGGCCACCTCACCCAGATCTGTGCCACATGGCACCATACCATAAGGACACCCCAGCAGTAATTAGTGAGTAATCAGAGATAAAGGGAAGGAGATTAGGATAACAAGCCAATCAGATCATGACAGATCAGCTCAATTAATCCTAATCATGCACTAATTAGTTGCTAACGACACCTGTGAGCCTAAGAATAGAAAACTTACAGGTGGGACCTACTAGTCAGACTTATGAGTCTAAGGCGCAAAGAACCAAGTCTACACAATAATACTAGCTGAGATTTAAAAATAAGAGTAAAAGAGAATATGTACCTGGTTCATGCGCTCCCCGTCTCGCACCCTCCTTCTTCTTTGTCTTGGCTCATGTGCACCTGGCGCAGCGCCGAGGGGATCGTTCCCTCCCTTCTCCCTCTTCTCTTCTTCTTCCTCTCGACGACAGAAGAACTAGAAGGCATCATCAATGGAGATCGAGTAAAAGGCTGAACTTCAAATCAATTGCTTCTAGCCTCAGCTACAGCATACAAAGGAGAGCATGTGCATATAGTTAGATTTTAAATTGATAAAGCACAGAGAAAGAAATAGCAAGGGGTAATATCTCGGGTCAAAACTTTGAACTTGCCAATTGAAGCTTGGAACTTGCAATTGATGGCTGGGAGAGCTTCTAGAACCTCAGGCGATGGTGTTAGAGTAAGAATTGAGAGGAGTTGAGTGCTGGATGTAAGAGTTGCATCAACTCACAACTCGGCCTAGAGGTGAATTGATCAAACACTGTGATGGAGCTTGCAAATCGACTAGGTAAGAACACAAAGAGTTGCCTGACATTGAATTGATGATGTTGAAGCCTTGAGATGGAAGAAACAAGCAAGGAACCGAAATGAAAGTTTGAAACTTGATTATAGCTTGTAATGGAGGAGAAGAGGTGAATTGAGATCAATTCTGTAAAATGAAGTTAAGAGGGAGTATGGATAGCTTATATAGGCATGGTGAAGTGTCTAGAAGGATCCAGAAGGGGCTAGAAGAGCCTGAAGGGATATGGGAACCGAATAGTGGCAAATCAGTGAATAAAATGAAATTATAACTGCCTAGAGGCAGTTACACCTGGGCCCGACAATGGAGACTCGGTTCAGTGAACCATAAGGCATACAAGGAAGCAATTGGAGTGATGGATATAATACACCATGTGCAATTGGATTGGGGTGGTCAAAATCGGTCAAACCAATGGATTTCTATATAAACCCTCAACCAGTGGATAGAAAAAAAAAAGAACCAGCATTTACACAATCTTTACAACTCCTGTAAGATCACCTGAGAGGCTTAGAGAGCAAGAGAGAAGCTAGAAGGCCAATTGATCTCAACAAGTGTTGAGAACTTGGCAAACAGTCACCCTTTTCCACCATTAACAATCAATTCAAGAGCTCAGAGCTACAGAGAAGAAGAAAAGGTGAGTGTACTTATTGTAAGTAGAGAGTTTGAGTTGTAATTGTGCTCAATTTTGAGTAATTTCAGAACTCTTAGTACTGTTACTTGTATTTTCGCAAATTTTTTTTTTCAATTTAATTGAATTTCTCAACTTTCTTGATTGAATCTTTTCTTTGAGCTGTCGCTTCACTATTTAGATTCTCCTTGTTCTATTTTCCTGCTTCTATCTTGGTTAATTAAGTAATCAAGAGACTGGATCGATTTGCCAGAAAAGCTAGTCGAAGATTATATAATCTCCTAGCACTAATCATGGATGATGGACTAATCGAAGGTCACTGACCTCTTAGTCACTATGTTTCCAAGCAGTTGTTCCAAGAATTCAACTTCTAATCAAGTAATTGATGGAAATTCTGGAGCTAATCGCTGGAACTCAAAACCAGTAATGCAAAAGCACTTGTAAACGCCCCAATTGATCAAGCTATATGCTTTTATGAAATGCATTACATAGGCGATGAGTTTCATATCAACAAGATCAAGCAATTCTTGGCAATTGACTGGAAATATAGGATATAGTATTGAATTGCCGATCAGTATCAACCATGAGTCATCGTCCCGTAATGAATCAAGAAGGAATATAGATAATTACAATAAGTAAATCATCAATGATGTTAATTGAGGTTTAGAATTGCATAGACAAATCAAGAAACGCTAGAAATTAATATCGAATTGACTTAATTCAATCGGAAATGAATTCGGTACCAAAACGGTACAAGTCAGTCTATTGATCATGGTGGCACCGACGATCCACCACACCGATGTATGATCTGAGGGTACAGACTAGCTCTTCATATCAAGGCGACGCTACAGGCAATAGCCGATCTCCGATCAGGCCGCCGGAGCACCAAGATCGCCTATCCAGTGCGCATCTCAAAGCACGGGGAAGGAAGACAAAAGGAGATGCTCTCCACACAAATCTCAAAGAGTCGCACGAATATTGAGATAAATCCAAGGGAGCTAGGCCATCGGGTATTTAGAAAATTAAAGTATGAATTAATCTGGGCCTTTGATCCATTCGGCACAAATCTTAATTTAATCTAGCGGCCCAAGTGAGTATGAAAGTTAAATAAGGGAGTTGTGCTAATCTCAATACAAATCCAAAGGCCCAGATTAAGCCCATTAATCAATTAATAACAGAATATTAATGGTATAGAGTAAATAAATCATTAGAAGATGTTCCTAAACTCCAAATTAGCTCAAATTTTTTTCTAAAATTTCTTTATTTTTCATAGTATTTTTCTATATAATAATATTCCAGTTTTAAAAATATTATCATATTAAAACAATTTAAAAGCAAAAGACATTACATGTATTGATGTATTTGACTTAGCTTTGACTTGTCATTTTAAATACTATAAAAATTCCAAAAATTCAAATAAAATCATAAATAATAATTAGATATATTTTACTGATTTTTCAAGTGATTTTTCATGAAATAATAATGACAATAATAATATGCAATAATAAATAATGAGATTAGCCCTATTCTTTAATAAAAAAAAAAGAATAAATAATAAAATCAAATAAATATTATGTTAATCTTTTCTGTAAAAATAAAAAAATATACATAGATAAATAATCATAATAATAAATGATAAATACATCTTACTCTAAAATAAAGAATATAATAATAAAATCATATAATAAAATAGATTGTATCCCTTTGGTTATTTTTCTAAAATTTGAATAAAAATACAATAATAATGGGATAAATGAAAATATTTTTGATAAATGAAATACAATAAAAATAATAATTGTAATAAAGAATATAATGGATTTCATTCTTTGTAGATATTTTCAAGTAATAATAATAATAGTAATAAAACAAAAATCTTATATTTTTTCCTACAAATAATAAATAGAAATAATAAAAATATAATGAAAACTATCATAAATAGAATAGGATAATAATAATGATTTCTTTTAGCTATTATAAATCCTAAAAATAAAAAATAAAAATAATATAGCTAATTCATCTTTTGTTTTGTAAATAATTCCTACAAAATAAATAGTATTTCAAAATAACAAAATATGGTAATAAAATTCTATTACTTTGGCTATTATAAATATCCTAAAAATACAAATAAAATCATAGCCAATTCATTTTCTATTATTTTGTAAGTGATTTTCTACAAAAATAAATAGAGTTTAGAAATAATAAAAATAAAATTCTATTACTTTAGCTATTATAAAATCCCAAAAATATAAATAAAATTCTAGTTAATAGCTAACCCATTTCCTATTATTTTTGTAAATAATTTTCTACATAGATAAATAGAGTTTAAAAATAAAAAAATAAATTCACCTTTATAATAAGATAATAATGAAAGATATTATGTAATAATCTTTTTACATTTTAGAGGTGAATAAATGTGCTCACACAAGGGGTGTAGAGCAACACAGTGATTTTGCACAAGTAATGCAACATTTAGAGCGATTAGTCGGGACAAGAACATCTTGACGAAGAATAACTAAGGCTTCGATAGCAACATGAGGAGATATGTCGAGACAAGAACATCTCGATGCTTGTTGAAGAATGACCAAAGCTGCGACATCAACGTGAAAAGATATGTCGACTTTGAGGAAGAAGAACATTATGATGTCCGAGAGAAGTGACATCTTAATGACTCAGCGCCATGAACGAGTAACTCATGACTAAATACGCTCACACAAGGGGTGTAGAGTAACACAGTGATCTTGCACAAGTAATGCAACATTTAGAATGATTAGTCGAGACAAGAACATCTTGACGCTCGTTGAAGAATAACCAAGGCTGCGACATCAACATGAAGAGATATGTCGACTCCAAGAGATAAGAACATTACGATGTCCGAGAGAAGTGACATCTTAATGACTCGGTGTCATGAACAAGTAATTCATGACTATTTGAACTAGTAAGGCTGAACTCGTCCATCGATAAGTTTGTCTTCTGGTTCATTTTCCGAGATTGTGAGATTGAATCGTTCTGTAGTAGATTCATCCACAAAACTGTGAATGTGAACCGTTCTGTAGTAGGTTCCTTCACTAACACATGCTTCAATGTTAAGCTGGCTCAGTGCTTTAGGTTTGACATTGTGTGCAGTTGTGTTCCTAGGTTTATGAATTGGCTTAGTGCTTCGAATTCATGATCTAGAAGATCGGTGAGAAGAAACACGTGGGCCAAATCCACTCTTCTCCTGATTCACCAATCTCAAGATCAACCGGCTCAGTGCTTCGAGTTGTATTTTGTGTGATTGGTTGTTGACTAGTTAAGATTGAACCGTTCTGTAGTAGGTTTATCTTCTAGATCAACTGAGGTTGAGTCGTTCTGTAGTAGACTCACCTCAAGCCCCTCTAAAGAGATTAATCTGATCTGTAGTAAGGTTATCTCTTGAGGCGATAAAGACTGAACCGATCTGTAGTAGGTTCGTCTTCCATAGGATCAACTGTGAACCGTTCTGAAGTAGGTTCATTTTTCTAGATGAACTGAGGATGAGTCATTCTGTAGTAGACTCACCTCGAACCCCTTTGAAGAGATTAATCTGATCTGTAGTAAGGTTATCTCTCGAGGCGGTAAAGACTGAACCGATCTGTAGTAGGTTTGTCTTCCATGGGATCGACCTTTTAGTGAACCCAGACGATCACTTGACCATCATTTAACTATACTATTTGCTTCTCCCTTTTAAAGATCCAGAGGTGCCTCGAGGTTAGTAGCCCAGGGTAATTAACGGTGGGGGCTTGCGCCCACCGGAATCTACAAGAACTCACAATCACTAAAAACCCCCTAAATGTGCGTCCAAATCTTTCTAAACGGCAGAATCAGCCGGCACTAAACAGATGCACGCTTGGGAGGGATCTCCGTGTCCTTCTTCCGCATCCCATCGCCCAGCGGCGGTGCGGAGCGCGCGAAAAAGGGTCGCACAGGATCTGGCACGCCCGGTGGGACCTAGATTCTCCTCTTATCTTTGAAAGAGAGAAGCAAATAGAATAGTTAAAAGATACAAGTGGTCTTCTATGCGCTAAAAATGACTAATGATTTTCAAGTATTTTTGTTTTTGCAGGAAATGGCATACTTTGGAAACTTCAACCTCGCCCCTTACACCGTCACACCTGCACAGAGCCCAGAGGGCAAGCTATTCATGTTCTTCGGGACCATCCCGCAAGAACTAACCTTCTACGGCCCAGCTCCAGTGGCCGCCTTTACTCCCGCAACCGTCCGGATCTCCATCCCGGACGAGGAAGAGGACTCAATCACCCTAACTCACAAGGGTATTTCAAACAACGTCATGGCCTCTCCTACTACCTCCCAAAAGAGGAGAAGGCGACCGTCTAAGAAGACGACCTCAACGCCGCGCGGCCCCAAGTTACCCGCAACTTTCAAGCGTCCGGGAAGAGGGCCCGGATGCATACCAAAACCAGTGGTGGCTAGGCCGCCTATCCCGATCTCCAACAAGTTCACGGCACTTCGTATAGTGGCCAAGAACTCGGCCACGAGCCGGCTCCGTCGAGGCATGGGAGGTGCCTAAGCCCACACCTCGCCCAATTCAAAGGTCTCAACACCGCGGCAAAGACAAGTCTCAAGCCCCTGCGAAGCCATCTACAAAGCTCACGGGGCCCTCAAACGAGAGGAAGAGCGTTAGGAACGCTAGGTCGAGACAATACGTCTCCCGCTCCGATCGGTCTCAAGACTTGGCTCACCGCAAGCCATTGTCTCAACTCCGCACCCAAGGAGGTTTACATCAAAGGCAACACCTAGCACCCAGCAGGTGTGGGTTCCAAAGGGTTCCCAGCCAATAAAACCCCAGTCTCAAATCCAGCCCAGCAAAGCCGGCACATCCAACGCCCCGCCTGAAAGTGTATTCAGCCGCTTGGGTCAGAAGAGTGTATTCAGCCGATTAGGCTCGAGAGTACCACTCAACAACTTAAGAATAACTGCCCCTGACCAAATGAAGAAGAAAAGAAGAACTGTTCGTTATGAAGAACACTTCTCAGTTAACACCATCGTATAAGCTATGATACCGATCCCGGATCGATGGTGAGGTGAACATGGCCCAGGATGACCAGTCCCCGCCTAATCAAGCTCACGTCACCAATACCAATAAAAATAATGGTAGAAAAGGGAGACCTCCTAAGAGAGTCAACCCCGAGGGCAATAGCAGGGAAGGAGAAGATCACAATGAAAATCCTGACTTCTTCCATAATGAAGATGACGTTGAAACACGTCCCGAAGTGCCTATCGATGAAATTGAAATATTAAAAGGTCATATCGAGGCACGGGATGAAGAGCTGATTAGGCAACGGGAGCTAATCGCTACCATGCTGAAACAAAATGAAGAATTGATTAAGGCGGTCAAATCGTTGCAAGAATCACAGGATGCCAATTTCAAAGCTGGTAGCTCCCGTCAAGAAGGGGTCCACAGTACCAAAAGCAATCATAAGGGAAAATAACCCGTCAATTCTAAACCCCATCCACATAGAACAATAGAAGTGGAGGCTGAACCAACGGGAATATCCCGGAAAGAGATTCAAGCCATGATTGCCCAGCAAATGCAAATAGCTGGAGGTGGATACGCTATCCCTCCCGTCAAAAACTGTGGACATCCATACCCTGCCATATACGATTTAGAAGAGTATCCTAAAGGGTATGTGATCCCCCGTTTCAGGACCTTCTCCGGGGAAGGCAATAAAGATCTAAACCCCGAACAACACCTGGCCCACTTTGTAGCTTCGTGCGGCAACACGGGCGGCAATGATGCACTGTTGTTGAGACAATTCCCTCAAAGCCTAGTGGGAACCGCCTTTCAATGGTACTATTCGCTGGAAAACAACAGCATCAGGACCTGGGACGAGATGGCAGATTCGTTCAGGGCACGGTTCGTCATGGTGTCTGACAAAATAAACATAGCCGATCTGGCAAGCACTAAACCCAAGAAAGGGGAGTCAATGACTGATTTTATCCACCAGATGGCGGAACCTCAGCATCAAATGCGACCGCACACTAACTGAAGATGAGGTCGTCAACCTAATTATGAAGAACATTGACGGGTGGATGGGCATGCTTCTTGGTGTGACAAAGGTCAACACATTCAAAGACTTGCTCAGATCGGTATCCAATATGGAAAGAATGTCACCGCACACCGTGCCGAACTTTATGAATAATAGGCCGCAACGAGGAGCCCGAGCCGAAACCAAGGTGGCATTCACCTCATTAAAAGATAAGATGGTCGCTAATGCAGATACTCAAAGCGGCAACAGTGGCACAAGTGGCAACAATTATAACAAGGGACCTAGACCCAATCCGGGAGGGAGTTCACAGAGTTTTGAAACCCTTAGACAAAAGAAAACTAAACCGTACTCCTTCAGGAAAGATAAAGTCGCCCAAATCTTCAGAGGGGCACTAAAGAACGGTCTAGCCCTACCAGCCAGTAAACGCCCAGAAGATGCCGATAAATCGGACGAACCCAACTTCTGCCCATATCACAGAGTACTAGGGCATCCAATTGAAGATTGCTGGGTCTTCAAAGATTGGGTCGAAAAGGCGTACAAAAATGGTGAAATTACTTTACCCAAAGGGTTCTTGCAAAACCCATCGGCCCATGAACAGGCCAATATGATCTCTCACGAGGAAGAGAAAATCCCGGGCTAGTTAAGCGGAAACCAAGAAGAACAATGGACTACGCACTTATCGAAGAAGTCGATTAAAATGCTTAAAGCTCTTAAGAAAGAACCTGGCATGAGATGGAAAGACGACATTACGCCAGTGGTCCCACCGAAACCCAGGGTATATTATAAGGTGGACCAGAGCCAAGACCAGGTTCTTAAGAAAAGAAAGAAGCATAGAAACAGTAAGTCCAAAAAGAACAAAATTGAAGAATACGAACAGGGCAGTCCCGAGGCGATCACCCTTCAACACTTCATCTCCAAAGAAGACTGGGAGAAGTTAACCCTAGGTCAAAAGAAAGAAAATATAGATGAAGAAATAAATAAAGAAGAAAGCGAAGAGATCTGGGGTGCTTCGTGCAACATGGTATATTCTTCTCACGATGAAGATATGCCAACATTAGAAGAGATGTTCTTCCCAAATGATGAAGGAGAGGCAAGCACCTCTGGGACCAAAAATGAAGAATGCAAAGCTGTGCTCCGGTCCGGGACTTACGTACCCGAGAGACAAGCTCCCAAAGAGTCCGATAAGGGAAAGGACAAGGCCCAGAATAAAGGCAAAGAGGTTGAGAACCCAAGCAAGAACCCAAAAAAGATCCGGTCGACGGGCGAAGAATATAATGTGTTGGCACATCTGCGTAAGATTCCAGCGCTATTAAGCATATTTGACGCATTGATGATGTCGCAAGACCTAAGGGAGGTACTAATCCAAGCCTTGCAAGATCCTGAGAAGTACAAGTCATACTTCATCGAGCAAGATATGCAGGAAGCCCTATTCACCGCCAAGCGGGCCGCCTGCATAAATTTCACAGACGATGACCTCCTAATAGGCACCGTCGACCACAACCGCCCGCTATACATCACCGGAAACTGTGGAGGGCAAAAGATTGGTCGCATCCCGGTCGACGCGGGGTCCTCGATCAATATCATGCCGCTTAAAACCCTGAAGACCATCACCTTGGACGTGAAGAACTTATCTGATGAAAAGGTGATTATTCATGGCTTCAATCAAAACTCCCAAAAGGCCCTGGGAGCTATAACTCTGAACCTGCAATGCGGAAGCCTAAAAGCGCCTACTAAATTCTATGTCATTGACGCTGAAACTTCTTATCGGGCGTTGCTGGGTCGCCCGTGGCTTCACAGCAATCAGGTCATACCCTCTACTCTGCACCAATGCCTAAAATATATTGAGAATGGTAAACAAAAGAGAATTGACGGAGATGTCAAACCATTCGGGGTGCATGAGATTAAATTCAATGACGCCCAATATTTTCTGCCTAAATCCGCCGTGGCGCCAAGCCGACCAATAACAAAAGCAGGTCAGAAACCTTTCAATAAAAGCCCTAAATTTGATACCTCGTCCGGCGAAGAAGAAGAGGTCAAATTTAATATTAAACCCCGAGGTGTTCGAACTCAAAGACCCGGAAGAAAGTCGGGTGAGGAAGCAACCTTCCGTTTCAAACAGGTGGCTACATATAAAACCCAAATAAAGCCAAGCGAAATCAATTCAAGCGATTCTGAGGAGGAGGTCATTTTCAACTTTAAACCTACCAATACCCCTCAAATCCAGATCTCAGAGGCAACTTCAGGAGAAGACTCCGAAGATTCCAACGACTCGGGCGATATTACCTCGGGGGAAGAATCTAGCCATGGTCGGCTGACCACTGGGAAGAAGAATCGACGAAGAGATCATCTATCACATCCTCAAAAAGCCATACAAAGGGCCCGAAACAGATAATGAAAGTGAGGAGTCATTTATGATCAACATGGGATCCGTAGCGGAAGGGATAACCCGGTTAGGCCGAGGCCTGTAAGCGAAGAACGCTCATGGCGGGAGAATTTTGAAGCTCGCGTTTGGAATGTGATCGATGAAATGAGGCACCAGGTTGAGAATAATAGAAGGGAGGTGTCTGAACAATGGGAAGTGATGCAGGACATCAAGACGCAACACAATGAAATCATGATAATGATTGAAAACCTGCAAACCGCGATTTATAACTCCGAGCTACTCAAAGAAATGGCGAGCGAACCCCGTTCTGGGACCCCCGAAAGGCAAGCACCCGATGGCGGCAAACGGGTAATTGTTATAGTAGATGAATCAAAGGGGGAAGAAACGAAAGCTAAGCAATCGGCCGTCATGCAAACCCTCAAGGCCAAGAAGAGTAAACCATACTCTTTCCTGAAAAATAAAACAGCTCGGATATTTGAGCAGGCCCTAAAAAGCGGATTGACACTTCCCCTGTAAGAGACCCGCAGACATAGAGAGAGCCGGTGAAGGTGAATTTTGCCCTTATCATCGCATATTGGGTCACACAATTGAAGAATGCTGGGTATTCAAGGACCTTATAGAAGAAGGGCACAGAAATGGGACAATCCAACTCCCGAAAAGCTTTCAACAAGATCCAACTCCGCACAGCTCGAATAACAAAGGCAAAGGGGTTGCCTATACGATCTCGCACACTCCCGTACCTAGCAGACCCAAAGTTGCGAGACGAAAGCCAATCAAAGAAATCTACCGCTCCAATTCAGTCATGAATATTGAAATAGAAGAGGAGATGACAGCGCTAGAGATCACTGCGGTTCCCGAAAGGCATTTTAAAGACCTTATGCCAAGGGAAGTGAACCACATCCAAACCCTAAAGACCTTTGTTGTGCCGGCAAAGGTAGAGCGCATCAAAGGGAAAACTATCATTCACAAGGCTATAATTTTCTATCAGAGCGATTCAACTCAGTCTCTGAAGAACCCTGACCACAACACTTGGAAGAAGTGGGTGATAGAACAAGAGTCGGAGAATGCAACGAGCGGTGACGCTGCATCTCATCCCTTTGGAAAGGAGCTGTATAAACTAGCAAAAAGGGCAAAATATCTGAGAGACATATCCAAGGCCGAGGCCAAGCGCTTCGATGAACTCTGGAATGGCGGCCAGAATAAGGTTCTGGGCCTGGATGGTAAAATAAAATACACCCGGGGGTTAGGGTATAATGCGACGACGCAGCATGTTTCGAGGGGTCCCTCAACGAACACCATACAGAAGAAAATTGTTGCATGACTTCTGTTGAGATGCTGAACAATGAAACAGAAGAGGACAGTACCCCAGTTCTGAAAAATGCCTTTAAACAGCTAGAAAAGGAGCCTAATACGGTCGATGAGTTATCTGAAATCAACCTGGGGACGGAAGAAGACCCGCGACCAACTTTCATAAGCGCGTCATTACCGGAAGAGGTGGCTGACAGGTTGAAAACATTCCATAAAAGCTACATGGACTGCTTCGCCTGGAGTTACAAAGAAATGCCAGGATTAGACCCCAACGTAGCGGTTCATTACTTGAAAATCGATCCAACCTTCAAGCCAATCAAACAGGCGCCAAGGCGAATGAGAATAGAACTGGAAGAAAAGGTCGTGGAAGAAACGAAGAAACTCATCGACGCAGGCTTCATACGGGAAGAAGAGACGCCAGAATGGGTGGCTAGCATTGTCCCGGTTAAAAAGAAAAATGGGCAGATTCGCATTTGCGTAGACTTTCGGGACTTAAACAAGGCGTGTCCCAAAGATGATTTCCCGCTCCCAGTAACCGAAATCATAATCGATCACACATCATCTTATGAAGTCTTCTCCTTCATGGACGGTTATGCGGGCTATAATCAAATCAAAATGGCGCCAGAAGATGAAAGGCACACAGCATTCCGCACGCCGATTGGCATCTATTGTTATAAAGTCATGCCGTTTGGGCTGAAAAATGCGGGTGCCACTTACCAACGGGCGATGACAAAGATATTTAACGATCTGATCCACAAGATAGTGGAGTGCTATGTGGACGACCTAGTCATCAAAGCCATGTCGTATGAAGAACACCTCCAATACCTTGAGGTCGTCTTCAACCGCCTAAGAGAACATGCGCTCAAATTAAACCCGTTGAAATGCGCATTCATGGTATCATCAGGTAAGTTTCTAGGGTTTGTGGTACGCCATAGGAGAATCGAAATAGACCCGGGCAAGATCAAAGCAATAACTGAACTATCCCCGCCAAAGAATTTAAAACAATTACGATCCTTACAAGGACAATTGGCGTATATCAGGCGGTTTATAGCCAACCTATCGGGTAAAATCCAACCCTTCACCCGGTTGACTAAAAAGAATATCCCGTTTAAATGGGATGGTGAGTGCCAGCGAGCCTTTGAAGAGATCAAGGCTTATCTACTCAACCCTCCAGTATTGGCGGCACCCATACCCGGGAAAGAACTCATTTTGTATACTACCGCCCTAGATGGATCCTTGGGAGCCCTATTGGCACAAGAAAACCAGGATGGTAACCAAAATGCGCTTGTGCGACCCTTTTTCGCGCGCTCCGCACCGCCGCCGGGCGATGGGTTGCGGAAGAAGGACACGGAGATCCCTCCCGAATATGCATCCAAAATCTTATGTTCCCCGAGTTTATTTTGATAGTCCCACCGGGCGTGCCGATCCGTGCGACCCTTTTTCGCGCGCGCTCCGCACCGCCGCCGGCGATGGGTTGCGGAAGAAGGACACGGAGATCCCTCCCGAGCGTGCATCTCGTGGGTGTCGGCCGATTCCGCCGTTTAGAGATATTTGGATGCACATTCGGGGGTTTTTAGTGATTGTGAGTTCTTGTAGATTCGGTGGGCGCAAGCCCCCACCGTTAATTACCCCGGGCTACGAACCTCGAGGCACCTCTCGGATCTTTGAAAGAGAGAAGCAAATAGTATAGTTAAGAGATGGGCAAGTGGTCGTCTAAGTTTATAAAAAGGGGATCTACGGAAGATGAACCTACAAACAGATCGGTTCAATCTAGGGGGGGACAAAACCTACAAACAGATCGGTTTTATCCTATGGGGGACGAACCTACAAACAGACCGGTTCGGTCCATGCCTCCTCGAGATGTAACCTTACCAATGCACTGTGTTAATCTCTTCATAGGGGGCTTGAGGTGAGTCTACATACAGACCGACTCGACCTCCGTTGATCTAGAAGATAAACCTACAAACAGACCGGTTCAATCTTAACTAGTCAACAACCAATCACACAAAATACAACTCGAAGCACTGAGCCGGTTGATCTTGAGGTTGGTGAATCAGGAGAAGGGTGGCTATGGCTCACGTATTTCTTCTCACTGATCTTCTAGATCATGAATTCGTAGCACTAAGCCGATTCATAAACCTAGGAAACACAATTGCACACAATGTCAAACATGAAGCGCTGGGCCAGTTCAACATTGAAGCATGTGTTAGTGAAGGAACCTACCTACAGAACGGTTCGCATTCACTGTTTTGTGGATGAATCTACCAACAGACCGATTCAATCTCACATTCTCGGGAAATGAGCCAGGAGACAAACTCATCGACGGACGAGTTCAGTCTTGCCAGCTCAAATGGTCATGAATTACTTGTTCACGACACCGAGTCATTAAGATGTCACTTCGCTAGGACATCGTAATGTTCTTCATCTTCAAAGTCGACATATCTCTTCATGCTGATGTCGTAGCTTTGGTCAATCTTCAACGAGCGTCGAGATGTTCTTGTCTCGACTAATCATCCTACGTGTTGCATTACTTGTGCAAAATTACTATGTAGCCCTACACCCCTTGTGTGAGCGTATTCAATCATGAGTTACTTGCTCATGGCAGCGAGTCATTAAGATGTCACCTATCTAGGACATCGTAATGTTCTTTTTCTTCAGAGTCGACATATATCTCCATGCTAGTGTCGTGGCTCTGATTATTCTTCATCAAGCGTCAAGATGTTCCTGTCTCGACATACTTCTTCATGCTGCTATCAAAGCCTTATTCATCTCACGTCAAGATGTTCCTGTCTCGACGTATCTTATTATTTTTCATCAAGTGTCAAGATGTTCTTGTCTCGACATATCTTCTTGTATTGCTATTAAAGCCTTAATCATCTCACGTCAAGATGTTCTTGTCTCAACGTATCTTCTCGTGTTGTCATTGCAACCTTATTTATCCTCTGTCAAGATGTTCTCGTCTTGACTAATCGTTCTAAATGTTATATCATGTGTGCAAATATTCTTATGTGGCTCTACACTCCTTATGTGAGCATATTTATTCATTTATAAAATGCACAAAGTCTATTATATAGTATCTTCCATTATTGTTTTATTATAAAGATGCATTTATTTATTATTATTATTATTATTATTATTATTATTATTATTATTATTATTATTGTTTTTATTTTTAAACTCTATTTATCTATGTAGAAAATAATAGGAAAAAGGGGTTAGCTATTAATTAGAATTTTATTTATATTTTTGGGATTTTTATAATAGCTAAAATAGTAAAATTTTATTTTTATTATTTCTAAACTCTAATTATTTTGTAGAAAATCACTTAAAAAAATAATAGAAAATAAAATGGCTATGATTTTTATTTGTATTTTCAAAATGTTTATAATAACCAAAGTGATAGAATTTTATTATGTAAGAATCATTTACAAAATTAAAAGGTGGTTAGCTATACTATTTTACCATTATTATTTTTATTATATATTTTTTTTTTATTTTTAATATCTATAATAGCTAAAAAGAAATCATTACTAATATTCTATCCTATTTATTATATTATTCATTATATCTATTTTTATTATTTCTATTTACTATCTATAGAAAAATATAAGATTTTTTATTATTACTATTATTAGTTGAAAAATAGCTATAAGAGATGAAATTTATTATACTTTTACTACAACTATTATTTTTATTTCATTTTATTCATCAAAAGTATTTTTATTGTATATTTGTATAGAAATAACAAAAGAAATACAATTCATATTATAAAACTATATTATCACTCTTTATTATAAAAGAAAATGTATTTTACTATTTATTATCATGGTAGTATATTTTGTATGTTTTGTGTTATTTATTTTCATTATTCTTTTTACAGGAAAATATCAAGAAAATATCAATATAATATCTATTATTATTCATATATATTTTTTTATTTATCAAAGAATATAGCTAATTTCATTATTTATTATAGTATATTACTATCATCATTATTATTTCATGGAAAATCACTTGAAAAATCACTAAAACATATCTAGTTATTATTTATGATTTTTATTTGTATTTTTGGAATTTTTATAGTATTTAAAATGACAAGTCAAAGCTAGGTCAACTATATCAATATATGTAATGTATTTTGCTTTTAAATTGTTTTATCATGATTATATTTCTAAAACTGGAATATTATTGTATAGAAAAATAGTATGAAAAATAAGGAAACTTTAGAAACAAGTTTGAGTCAATTTGGAGTTCAATAGCATTTTCAAATTATTTATTTACTCCATATTATTACTATTCTGTTATTATTTAATTAAAGGGCCTAATCTGGGCCGCCAGATCTGCTCCAAGATCAGCGCTCATCTTTCAGATAGTTCTATTCTTATTTGGGCATTTTGGATATGCTTCAAGATTGGTTTGTAATAGATGGACGGCCCAGATCTACATCCATCTCCCTATTAATGTGACGCTTCACCTCATACGCCCGATCTCTTCAAGATTCACACACGTACGCCAATACTCGTGCTGCCGTGATTTCTCTGACTCTTCAGTCAATGCCAGCTCCAAGATTCGCGCTCTTGGCAGCGCCGGCGACTGCGACCATCTTCCTCCGATCAGGTGACCGTCCCAGCGTCGTCTTGCCATGGGGAGTTATTCTACGGCGTCCGATTGATGATCTATGCGGTGGTTCTCAGTAGGCACCGTTATCAAGTTATCTCAGTAGCACATTTCGGTACCGAGATGATTTCAATATCAAATTCGGTTTATTCATCGATCAATTCACACAATTTTTATGTTATATGGCATCGCCTTAGCTCCTTTAACAAGATAGCATGATCAATTTCTATTTGAATTCATTCAAGAAGACTGTGGAGCTCAAGATTATTCGGTACCGTTTGGTACCGACTCAGAATGCGTTTGTAATCAATCTATATATGATATGCAAACTATCTCAACACTTCGCATACTCTTAGACTTGCCTAAAGCGAGTTTCGATGTATAAAGCACTAATAATCCATGTATCTATACTAATTGAGTGAAATGCTCGATCGCATCGATGCAATCGTCAAGATATGAATTATTCCAAAGGAATTAGTTAAATTCTTGAAATCAAATTTGCAAAACTCATTTAGGCGACTATGAAACTTCTCAATTATTACCTGGATATAGTTTTAAATATCACTATTATGATAATTGCAAAAATAAAAGGGAAAAGCAGTCCCAATTCACTCCATTGTATATCAGTATATCAATTTCATTCGATGAATCCACTGAATTTATGCAATTAAACTTGTGAAAGAGTCGAGAGGGTTACGGGAACCCTTCAATCAACTTCCATCACCAACTCAAAATGAATTACAATTCCAACTCAAATATAAAATCGGGAGGGTTACAAAAACCCTTCAACCGATCACCAATTGACCTAATTCCAATGCATTACCCTCTGTGCAAATGTTTATAACTCTCAAAGAATCAAGAAATGAAAAGAATAGATGAAAAAAAGAAAAGGAAGAATCAAATTCAGAAAAAAGAAAGAATTACACTCCAATTCTATATCAATTACATTTGTAAATGAAAATCTTACTTATCCTCAGTTCTTGATGGAGATAATAAGGGTAGTCGTGCTGTTTCAACTCAAGGTGCTTGAATCTTCTTCAATTGCCAAAAACCCGATTCCAACTAATTCTTCTCTTCTCTCTCTATCTCTTTGTTCTTTATTATTTTCACTTCTTCTCTATCTCTCTCTTCCCAATTGCCTCCTTCTATTGCCGTAATTGGGGTTTATATAGGCCTCTTGCTTAATTGTGATTGGTTAAGTGATTAATGGCCGGATTATGGTTTCTAAGCCAATCTTAGCCCTTGCTTCAATCCTAATTAACGGCCAAGATCTATTTGTGCTTCTTATCACTCAACAACCGCCTCTAATCGATTTCATTGCATACTGGAGTTAGTTATTCTTATTTTCCTTTTTACTCTTTTGCCACTCTCTCACATACTTCGGTCTCCCATTATTCCGAGCTTTCTAGAACATTCTAAGCGTTCTAACATCCATCCCATACTCCTATAAATCAATTGAGTCGATGTAGAGGTTCTGTTTAACACTTTAAACCCATTTTCCACTTCTAAGCCTTCAAATCGGGTCTCCATTGCCACCTCACCTTCCCTTCATCAATTCTTCTATTTGCAGTCTCTAAATTCATCATTTTAACTCTAGAACTCGATCCTTCACACTCCTATGATCAATAGCATGCTCCATCACCACTTCTCCATTACTAATCTCGGCCTCTAATGGTGATCTCGGTGGAACATCGCTTAGAGCTTCCAAAGATACTCGTCTTTGCACTCAAACAAGATCGCCTAAGTAGTAGGAAGGTGTACAAGTGATCAATTTGTCTCCCGCCTCTTCACAAAGGTTAGTCCCAATTTCAATTCCGCCAATTGCTTCAACCGATTACTCATCTGTTTCTTCTCAATTTTCAAAATTGATCACTCATACAAGCTTTAATCCATGTTATATAGCTAGCTCGTGTGAAAGAATTTTGAAGAAAGAAGCTGTATTCAACTCTATTCAACAATGGCGCCTTCTTCTCCATCGCGCGGAAGGAAGAGGAAGAGAGGAAGAAGGGAGAGGGGAGAGCCTTCCACGGGTGCACATGGCGCATGTGAACCGAAGCTCCCGGGAGAGACTTGTCGAGAGGACGGCGCAAGGTCCAGGTTTGTTCTCATCTTTTCTCTTTTGATTTAAATTTCGCTTCTTATTCGCATGAGACCGGTTCATGATTGTTGATCGCGCCTCGTCTCATTCTCTTACAAGTGGCCCCCACCGGCAAGATCTTATAGATAATCAAGCCGACATGGCACACCGTGATAGGGTTAGATGTATGATTAAGCCGTGATTAGTCGTAATTATCGTCGATCGTGTCTGTCTATGGATGCCACATGGCACTAGCAGGGTCCACGCGCCGAATTTATCCAATAGATACCGCCATGTGTAAATGAATAGGATTGTATCTCGCGATGTGTATAGCCCGATGCATTGCCAAGTGTCATGTGGACGTCAAGGTGGCTCGTCACGCCTTGCCACGTGGCATGTTAGTGGGCCCACATGTCGGTCATATTGTAGCATGGTGGGGCCCACACGGCCGAGGTGGACCAACAGGGGAGAGCCATGTGGCACTCGGTGTTGAGGTGGACCACTCGCCGCCGCCATTTGTCATGCTCCTTGTCGGTGTGGACCACTCGCGATAGCCATGTGGCTCAAGTGATGATGTGGTGGCTCAAGATGCCGCCATGTGTCTGTGTCGTATTGAGGTGGCCTCCTCTCGGGGCCGTGCCCGTGGCATGTGGTTGGGTTAAGTGGACCTCGGTGTGTGGTGCCATGTGGCACTAGGGTGGTGAGGTGGCCCATCGGTTGTCCGCCACGTGGCACTAAGGTGGGGCCCACCGTCGCCGACTCATACCGGGGTGGGGCCCACTCGCCGACATGGCCCAATGAGAGGCCGCCACGTGGCACACCCTCTCTCTTCGATTATTTTATACCTCCCGTGTTTCTTGTACCCGCTTTGTACCCGTAGCGTCGTTATCCCCAATTTGCACCCAGATCTGCCCTGATCAAATCTCAGCCTTTGATTAATTCATTTATTCTGCCTTTATTTTCCCTGAATTTATTTTAATAGCTCCACTTATCCAAAAATCATGAAAATTTCACCAAAAATCCCTAAAATCATGATGATCATCCCTGTAATTTTTAATTCCATTTTTACCCCTCCTTCTCTGGATTAAAAATTCTTTTATTCATAAAACCCTATTATTCTTTATGAATTAATCCCTGATCTCAATTATAGCTCAATGTCTCTGCCAATTATCTCTCTCTTGCAGAAACCACCCTAACTAAATACCAATTAGACTTATATTGATATCCATTAGGGCTTGATTTGATCAAATGCCGACTACTTATCAAGAATTAATACAAATCGAGACTTGATCAAAGTGGTTGCTCCCGCTTTGGCACTGATCGCCTTGTGAAATTGACTTTCAATCCCTTAACATGAGGGTGACTTGGTCAAAGAACCGACTACTTATCAAGTAATTGACACAAATCAAAGCATGGTTAGGTGGTTGCTCGCACTTTGGCACTGTGTCGGCCTTGAAAGCAAAATCACATTTGAAATTTCTCATGGCTAGTTGCATCAAAATGCTAGCTTGGCATTGACATCATTTCATGTAGCATAGGGATTATACTCGCTTTGCCTCCTTTCTAGGGTTAGCTCCAAAGGCAGATTTTTAGGGTTCAATTCGACTCCTTCAATAGGTCACCGAGGCGTGGGGTCCACCTGTCGCTGAAAATGGTCACATGGGTGACTCATCGATAGGCTATGTTGTTAGATTCATCTACAAGGGACCGCCAAAGTGGGTCCCACTTGTCGAAAAAAATATAATCAAATGGTTGACCCATCAGGAGATTTTCTCTCTCCTAAATCTCCCGAGGGTCAGCCACCTCGAATGAGTAGGAGGTGGTGGAGTATTTATATCCTCGTCTTTCACCATATTATTCCATTGTGGGATTAATGCTTAACCTCTGTTCCGGTGGTTAGCTCTCTTAGCAAAATAGGCTAGGTCCATGTCATTGGAGCCGCTCATAAGGGACCGCCATGTGGGTCCCACTTGTCGAAAAGATATAATCACATGGTGACACCCAAGAGGTCTCCTCTCTCCCTCGATCTTCTTGGGTGTCACTCATGCCGAGTGGATAGAGAATAGCGGGGTATTTATACTCTTCACTTCATGCCCAACATTCCGCCGTGGGACTAATGGATTTGTTCGGGGTTAGGCGCACGACCTCTCCCGATCGTGGGCCACCTTTCCACCGCTTCTCTCTCTTCTTCCCCTTTCTTATGATTTTATCATCAATTTATTTCATTTATTCATCCATTCATCCTTGAAACTTTTCAAGGGTAAACAAAGAGCCACCCACCAAGACGAGTCTTGAACGCTCGAAAGGCTTGTCTTGGTGCATTATTCCTTATTATTCATCACTTCATTTCTCATGACGTCTTCTCTTCTTCGGTATTGTAGTTCTTTCTCATGACGCCATTCGCGTCGCCCCTTGGGTCATTATCATTCTTTTTACGAGGATCCTAGCGATTGGACTCCTCTCGTCTCGCCCATCCGAGCGACTCCTCGTCTACCCGCGAGGCGCGGTTTATTCTTCGGGGATGATCGCCCTCATGACATCATGCCCCTTCAGCCTTTAGGCGTCGCTTCTACGGCTCCTTTGACACATCTCCTGGGCAAGGAGATTATAGACGGGGAGGCTTACAGATGGACCACTGCCCCTTTCATCACTCCCTTAGAGTGCCATGGATATCAGCTAGAGTGGACCCGATACGTGCTCATGCGGGAGGGGACTCTGCTCAGGCGAGCCGGGATATATGACTCGGTTTTCTTGTCGATGTTTCATTATCATATCGACACACCCTGGCTACGGACCTTTTGTGAGAGGTGGAACTATTCCACTAATACTCGTTCATCGATGATCGGAGCCGACTCCGACCCTCCTAGAGATACAAATAGCTGACCGGCCGCCGATCTTCTCGGCCATTTCTATGACGAGTTCATGGTCTCGCCCGCCGACTCTGGGGACTTCACTCGATTCCCGCCTTCTTTGCATAGGATTTACGAGATTTACCATCATCTACGGAGGGGGCATCCCGAGTTCCGTTCGTACATTGGATCGCCTATTTCACCGATCGGTCCACACTCGCCCTACGGTCCGGCTTCCACCGAGATCCATTTGGTACATGTGTCGGCTCGAGATTCATCATGACGGCCCTATCCCATCTCAGATACCCCGTGTTCACATGACGTGGATCGGGAGACTTATCCGACCGCCTTCATCTCTTGGTGGATTTGCTATTTCTTATTACCTAGCTCCCCCGCATACACCATTCGCCTTCTGTTCATTATGGCGAGCCCGATCGCGCGTGGCGACAGGATTTCTTTGGCCGTGCCTCGTACCGGCCAACATTTACGATGCCTTCGCTGGTCCGACTTCATCTCGTAGTCCTTCACAAAGGCCGTGAGCCGATCCCGTGGCATCCGATTAGCGGATGGCTCCATTTACATTGGTCCGGTTCATATGATCCCGCATGGCGGCCACGCTACGAGATCGCCTACCCATATCGAGTGACTTGGTCGGGCGTGCACGGCCTTCATTGACTCGTGAGGTCGCCCGTATAGATTCTTCAGAGTCGAGACCATCCGCGCTTCTCTCGAGACAGATCGTGGCCCGTGGGGCGCCTAGGGTTGCCGACAGGATGGTGGTTGACAACAGAGGTCCCTCTTCCGACTCTTCTAGCATTCGAGCTGTGCTATCGATCCGGAGTACCCGATCGCATTCGTCGTGGCTTTCTTCCTCTCGATGGGCGATCATATGTTCATCGAGCCCTATTCGCCACACCGATGCGCACATCGCTTGGCTTGGATCAGATATTCCAAAGATCTCTTCTCCTCCCCCCGTATCACCGGCGCCGATTTAGAGGGTATCGGATGGTGCTACACTCACCTCTTCCGACCGGGCACGGCACTCGCTATCGATGGTATCCACCTCTAGGACTTCCACCTTCACGAGGCGTTATCGCAGTGGTATTATGAGACCATTCGCTCTACCTGGGCCGTATACTCCTCCGTAGTCGTCCGAGTACATGTCCGCGAGATGGCCGCCTCTATTAGATGGCACCGTTTCGCGTGATCGCAGCCCTTCCCGCCCTTCGCCGCAGAGCCCGTCGACTTTCGTGGTTTAGATACCGATTTTCTCGTGTTCCCGTTAGGACCATTCTTACAGTACACTTCATTATCCCTTTAGGTTATTTTCTTTTGATAAGCCCTATCTCATTTCAACCAATTCTCTTTTGATTCGTAGTTGGCTTACGAGTATGATCACGCGGAGCCCGGTTCTCTGGTCCCTCGTCCACGAGTAGTTGACGTTCATTCTCGCCACACGTCGAGCCACCGGCTCCAGCCTACCATGGGGAGAGATCGAGACGGCGCCTCTCGCCCGTCTTCTCCATCTTCTTTTCCTTCTCCCACTCCGGTGATTTTCTTTATCGGCTCGCCTATCCTTATTCGGCGCACTTCATTTACATCTCTCGATTAGGGTTTATTTTTCAGCTCATGGGACATCTCCCGTGGAGGCTACCCGAGACGATATCATAGCAGATTTATCGGCGCTACTGCGAGCACCGCTATTCCAGGGTTTTGCACCGACCTTGCCGTCGCAGTTCGTGTGCTTCATTTAATACCTAGTTGCCGCATGCACTAGTATTTTCATTCTTACATGTATATTTTACGCACTCGAGGCCGATGACATGGCATCTCCACACCGCTCGAGCCTTTCTTTCATGACGGTCCCGCTTCACCGTCGATTTTATTGGTGCCTACCGGGGATGGTGACTCGTTCGATGTGGTTTTGGGGCCGTGCTCACTTTTGCACGACCGAGGAGGCTTCTTTAGAGCAGTGGGAGTCCATCGGGCCGTCGTGCCCGCAGCGACGAGCCATTATTGATCGAGGGAGGGCCATCTCATGCTTCTTCATCTCCCGACGGGCAGCCTCTCATGGCCACAGATAGCGCAGTCTCGACCGAGCGTGCTGCGCCGATTATGACTCGTAGTTGGATGAGAGTTGGTCGGTGGAGCAGCCTATTCCACACCCCGAGACAGAGGTTCCGGTTAGCGAGGGTCTCGCCGAGCCTCATGCTTCTTCCGTACTTTATATTTCCTTTATCATTTACCCGTATTTTACTTTTCCATGTACTCATTCTTTTTATTTTATTTTGTAGTCGGTCTAATGCACCCGCAGTCCTCCCGAGGCGACCGACATCCCTATTCCCGATTTCAAACCGCCCGCTCGTCTCAAAGCGACGAGGCGATAGGTTAGATCTTTTCTTCCTTCTATTTCTTCTTTGGTTATAACAATTCGTCTAACCCATTTATTTTACTTGCAGATGTTTCATCGAGGGATGTGCGCTCGCCTTGGCCGCGTTGGTGGATGCACTCCGGATACCTTCTTCGAGGCTATCCGCTAGATTTCGAGATCTTGGACTCTCTCGCCCCTGGTTTCTCTTTTGACCGGTATGGGCCGATGCGGATACCATCGCGCCGCCTCTACTCATTGCACCTCGTCTCGAGAGCACTTTCATTTCTAGGAGGTGCGAGGAGTCGCTCGTGGCTTACCAGATGCGAGCTCTCTCGTTTATCGCACGAGTTGGAGATTCATGAGCTACGCAGCATTTGGAGGCCGCTCGACTCCGCTACCTTCGCGCTCTCTTCTTGTGCCACTCTCCGCTCCATGGGAGTTAGTGGTGGGCCCGCCGACCGCTCGTGCAGAGCTAGAGGACCACGATCATCGGTGGAGGGCTTCTCCCGACATCTAGCGGACGTCTCCCGTAGCCGTGCATTCACACGAGCGTCCGGATAGTGCCTTCGCTCGCTCTTGGACTTCGAGGCAGCTTCGGAGGAGGATAGGCACTCCCTCCATACTTATTTAGAGACTATTAGTACTGTGCTATTAGAGTTGGAGTCCCGCTTTTTGGGCCCATAGACTGCACTTTCTATTTCTTCTTTTCTCCTTTTCTTTTTGCCATACTTGATATAGGATGTATTGACATTTATCATTTTGATCTCTTGTTGTGGATGATGCTTGCCTTTATTATTATCCTTCGTCGCTTCCTCTCAGCCGCGAGGAAGTATTCTATTGATTTCATGTTGTGCACCTCCAATCTTATTTGCAAAAGCGCCTATTACAATCGTCCGCAGTTGCCTAAAATAAAAGGAAAATCTTACAACATCCTATTACATTGATTCTATACATCATTTCTCTTTATTTATGGCAATACAAAACTCAAGTAACCGTGGTATTTTACTTGATACCGAACTCGTCCGTATTGACCTCTAGGCCGGTACAGAATAAACCCGTTTATCCCTTTATTACCGATGGATAAACTTACCAAGATCAATTGGATTATGGATGCAATTGATAACACCATTTTGTGGATGCTCCTTGTATATTTAGTTGACATTTATTTGTGGAAGCTCACCCACTCTCCCTCATTTATGCACCGTTGCGTGCTAAAGTGGAAACTCACATTCACTCATCTCCACTCAATTTGTTTTGTGGGGTACTACCCTCAAACATCCATCACGCATCCCTCGCGAGACAAAGCTTTCATCGGTAGGTCCGCTCTCCATGACCCGAGTCACTTCTTTAAGCGAATTACTTTATTTGACATCGAATGTCGGGCAAAAGCATAAACCCTTAGTCCGACCCCTCCATGACCTATTTTGGGATTAGAAACAGATCACCTCCTTGGGCGTGTGGTACTTTTGCGGATGAATGTACCCAACCCGGTTTTTTATATTTTAGCTACCCTCAAACATCCATCACGCATCCTCGCGAGACAAGCTTTCATCGGTAGGTCCGCTCTCCATGACCCGAGTCACTTTCTTTAAGCGAGCCGCTTTGTTTAACATGAAATGTCGGGTACAAGCGTAAACCCTTGGTCCGACCCCTCCATGATATGTCGTGGGATTATGACACACCATTTCTTCGGGCGTGTGGTGCTTTTTACGGATGAATGCACCCAACCCGGCTTTGTATAACACTCGTGGTGTCGGGGACAAAGGTGGCAACCCCTTATTGAAAAGATTTTATTATTTTTATTTATTCATATTTTTTTTTTTATGAGTAGGAAAGTAGGTTTTTATTGTTTTACATATATATCCTTTTATTTTATCGAAGAGGGCAAATTTTTGTTATTAGTGATACATGCTACTAATAATACGAGAGTTATTTATTTACATGCCCTCGAAGTGACTATTTGCTAGCCACCAATTTGCTCGACCTATCCCTTGGCTGCGCCGCGGCGACCAATATGAGCAACTTTCGTCATTGGGCAAAGATAGTTTGAGGGACAACCGCAAACCCCGCCCATTTTTGTGTTTATTCTGTATCAAATGGACAAACCCAGTGGTATTTGTATTGTGAGCCCAAACACCAAAGCTCTCGCCTTACATTCTCGCGTGGTTTTGGCGTTGTATTCCCTTATTCTATTTTTTATTTTGTTGTAGGGCTAAATGTGTTTGTGTGGTTTTGGATTTTTAGATGCATTCTATTTACAGATGCACAAGTAGGGTTTTTGGAATTTTATGCAAAAGTGGAGGTTAGACATGGGTTCGTGTTTCGTGCACGTGTGTGTAAGCGAACACTTATTCCCTCCTTATTTATTTACAATAAATACTACTCGGTTGGCCCCGCTCTGGGCTAGGTGTAGTACTTCTTCAGATATCGCCCATTAATCGGTGGCATGGGCCTTTCACCTTCATGGTCTATGAGTTGGTATGCGCCGCCCCGTATACCTTCTCAATTACGTATGGCCCTTCCCAATTCGGAGAGAATTTTGGGCCGATGTGCCGGCCAATGATCGGCCTCTTGAGGACAAGAACAAGCTCCCCTTGTTGGAATGCCCTGACTCGCGCCATCTTATCATATGCCCTTGCCATTTTTGCTCGATATATTTCAAGGTTCTCACTGGGCTATCGCTCTCTTCTCGTCCATGGCATCCAACTCGTCCGCCTAAGTTGTTGGCATTCGTCCATGGTCATATCATTTTGCATAGCCACCCGCAATGATGGTAATTCCACCTCAAGAGGAGGACGGCTTCAACCCCAAAAGCCAAAGAATATGGGGTAGCTTGCGTAGGCGTTCGGTACGTGGTTCGATAAGCCCATAATGCCTCCCGTAGACGATTATCCTGGGCCTCGTTGATTGCCGTCTACGGTCTTTTTCATGATATTGATTAGGGTTTTATTAAAGGCTTCGGCCAGGCCATTGGCTCTCGGGTTGTAAATGGACGAGAATCTCCAGTCGATGTTAAATTGCTCCGCCAGGGCATAGACTTTGGAGCTCTTGAAGGCCGTTCCGTTATCGGATATTATCCGTTGTGGTGTGCCGAATCGGTAAAGGATGTGCGTCTTGAAGAATTTAACCACATCGGACGCTTTAACTTCTTTGAGTGGGATGGCTTCAGCCCATTTTGTAAAATAATCCGTTGCTGCCAGGATGAACCGGTGACCTCTCGACGTCGGAGGATCTATGGGCCCCACTATATCTGTGCCCCACATATTAAATGGCCAGGATGCTACCGTGGGGTGCAACGGGTTTGGCGCTTGATGTATAAAAGGACCATGTATTTGGCACATGCGGCACTTCTTTGCATGCTCTTCACAATCGCCCACCATCGTGGGCCAATAATACCCCATTCGCTTGATCTTCAACTTCATTTTTGGCCCAGATCGATGTGCTCCGCATAGTCCGAATGAACTTCTTTCATAACCTCGCCCGCTTCAGCCCCGATACGCATCTTAACCATAATTGATCGTAAGACCTACGGTATAGCGTATTGCCCACATATGCATACCGTAGTACCCGTTTTCTTAGTTGATCACCATCCTTTTATCTTTGGGGAGGGTGCCATGCCGAAAGTATTCAATGAACTACTGTCTCCAATCATCGTCTTCTTCGCTTATCATTGTTTCTTGGCATTCCATCTTTTCTAGCCCAAGATTTTCATTATTCACATTGTCCGTCGTCCGACACAATGATAATGGTCTTCTATCATGACGATGATGTGGATTTCCGCTCGTTGGTTCACCCACTCTTTAGCGAGTTTGGCCAACGCATCCGCTTCACGTTCACACCCTCGTGACCTTCTCGATGGACACGTACGGGATTTTCTTCATTAATTCCATGGCCTTTCGGTGATATTGTATTAGTTCCGGCTTTAAAACTTTATATTCGCCAATTATTTGATTTATTATCAACTGTGAATCCCCAAAGATGCGCATAGCCTTGATTTCCAGCTCCAGTGATAGCTCTAGTCCGGCGATAAGTGCCTCATACTCTGCTTCATTATTTGTGCACGGTTCGGTTAAAGCCGGAGAATGTCGTATTATCCCGCCTTCCGGGTTACGAAGACTAGTCCCGCGCCGCCCGCACAATTGGGACTCCCGGCCCGCGATCGGCTTGATCGACGAGGCGCCATCAAAGTACATCTCCCATATAGGACTTCCTTCTTCAACATGTAGGGTTTCCTCATCGGGAAGTCACATTTTAATGGGGAGTCGTCTTGGATCGGGTGTGCGCCTAAGAAATCGCTAGCGCCGCCCCTTTATCGCCTTTTGCGGTGTATAGGTGATGTCGAACTCGGTAAGAATGATAGCCCACTTGGCCCTCCTCCCGTTAGCATTGGCCGAGTCATCGATATTTGAGAGGGTCCACCTTGGATATTAATATGATTTTGTGGGCTAGCATGTAATGCCTCAATTTCTTCACCGCGAAGATTAGGGCTAGGACAATGCTTCTCGATCGGCGAATACCCATGTTCGCCCCTACCATCATGCGACTTAAGTAATATAGCGCATTTTGATTACCATCCCGGTTTTCTTGTGCCAATAGGGCTCCCAAGGATCCATCCAAGGCGGTTGTATATAGAATGAGTTCCTTCCGGCATGGGCGCCGCCAACACCGGAGGGTTGAGTAGATAGGCCTTGATTTCTTCAAAGGCTCGCTCGGCACTCGCCATCCCACTTAAACGGGATATTCTTCTTAGTCACCGGTGAAGGGTTGGATTTTACCCGATAGTTGGCTATAAACCGCCTAATGTACGCCAATTGCCCTTGCAAAGATCGCAATTGTTTTAAATTCTTTTGGGGATAGTTCGCTTATTGCTTTGATTTTGCCCGGTCTATTTCAATTCCCCCGTGACGTACCACAAACCCCTAGAAATTTACCAGATGATACCATGAATGCGCATTTCAACGGTTTAATTTGAGCGCATGTTCTCTCAAAGCGGTTGAAAACGACCTCGAGGTATCGGAGGTGTTCTTCATATGACATGGCCTTGATGACTAGGTCGTCCACATAGCACTCTACTATCTTGTGGATTAGATCATCGAATATTTTCGTCATCGCCGTTGGTAGGTGGCTCCCGTTTTTTGAGCCCAAACGGCATGACTTTGTAGCAATATATGCCAATCGGCGTGCGGAATGCCGTGTGTCTCTCATCTTCGGCGCCATTTTGATTTGATTATAACCCGCATAACCGTCCATAAAGGAGAAGATTTCATAAGAGGATGTATGGTCAATTATGATTTCTAAGCATCGGGAGCGGAAATCATCTTTAGGGCACGCCTTATTCAAGTCCCGAAAGTCCACACAAATGCGGACCGCCCATTTTTCTTCTTAACCGGACGATGCTAGCCACCCATTCTGGCGTCTCTTCTTCCCGTATGAAGCCGGCGTCGATGAGTTTCTTTGTTTCCTCCACGACCTTCTCTTCGAGTTCTATTCTCATTCGCCTCGGCGCTTGTTTAATCGGCTTGAAGGTTGGATCAATTTTTAAGTAATGGACCGCCACATTGGGATCTAATCCAGGCATTTCTTTATAACTCCAAGCGAAGCAGTCCATATAGCTTCTAAGGAATGTCTTCAACCTGTCAGCCACCTCTTTCGGCAAGGACGCGCTTATGAAGGTTGGTCGTGGGTCTTCTTCTGTCCCCAGATTAATTTCAGCTAACTCATCGACCGTATTAGGCTCCTTTTCTAGCTGCTTCAAAGCATTTTTCAGGACCGGGGCATTATCCTTTTCTGTTTCATTGTCTGGCATTTCAACAGAAGTCATGCAACAGCTCTCTTTCATACGGTACTCGTTGAGAGACCCTTCGAAACATGCTGCGTCATCGCAGTTATACCCCAATCCCCGGGTATATTTTATTTTGCCATCCAGGCCCAGGACTTTATTCTGGCCGCCATTCCAGAGTTCATCAAAGCGCTTGGCCTCGGCCTTGGATATGTCTCTTAGACATTTCGCCCTTTTTGCTAGTTTATATAGCTCCTTCCCAAAGGGATGAGATGCAGCTTCATCGCTCGTTGCATTCTCTGACTCTTGTTCTATCACCCACTTCTTCCAAGTGTCGTGATCAGGATTCTTCAGAGACTGGGTCGAATCACTCTGATAGAAAATTATAGCCTTATGGATGATAGTTTTCCCTTTGAGGCGCTCTACCTTTGCCGGCACAACAAAGGTCTTCGGGGTTTGGATATGGTTCACTTCCCTTGGTATAAGGTCTTTAAAATGCCTTTCGGGGACCACAGTAATTTCTAGCGCTGCCATCTCTTCTTCTATTTCAATATTCATGACTGAGTTGGAGCGGTAGATTTCTTTGATCGGCCTACGTCTCGCAACCTTAGGTTTGCTAGGTACGGAGTATGCGAGATCGTATAAGCCACCCCTTTGCCCTTGTTATTCAAGTTATGCGAGCCGGGTCTTGTTGAAAGCTCTTCGGGAGTTGGATCGTCCCGTTTCTATGCCCTTCTTCTATTAGATCTTTGAATACCCAACATTCTTCAATTGTATGGCCCAATATGCGATGATAAGGGCAGAATTCGCCTTCGCCGGCTCTTTCTATGTCTGCGGGTCGCTTACAAACGGGAAGTGTCAATCCGCTCTTTAGGGCCTGCTCAAATATCCGAGCTGTCTTATTTCTCAGGAAAGAGTATGGTTTACTCTTCTTGACCTTAAGAGTTTGCATGACGGTCGGTTGCTTAGCTTTCGTTTCTTCCCCCTTTGATTCATCTACTATAACAATTACCCGTTTGCCGCTATCGGGTGCTTGTCTTTCGGGGGTCCCGGAATGGGGTTCGCTCGTCATTTCTTTGAGCAGCTCGGAATTATAAATCGCGGTTTGCAGGTTTTCAATCATTATCATGATTTCATTGTGTTGCGTCTTGATATCCTGCATCACTTCCCATTGTTCGTACACCTCTCTTCTATTATTTTCAACTTGGTGTCTTATTTCGTCGATCGCATTCCGTACACGACCTTCGAAATTTTCCCGCCACGAGCGTTCTTCATTTATAGGCCTTGGCCTCGACCGGTTATCCCTTCCGCTACCGGTCCCGTGTTGATCATGTATGACTCCTCACTTTCGTTATCCGTTTCTGCCCTTTATATGGCTTCTTCGAGGATGTGATAGATGATCTCTTCGTCGATTCTTCTTCCTGTGGTTGACGATCATGGCCGATTCTTCTCCCGAGGTAATATCGCCCGAGTCGTCGACTCTTCGAGTCTTCACCGAAGTTGCCTCGTGATCCGAATTTGAGGGGTGTTGGTAGGTTTAAAGTTGATGACCTCCTCCTCGGAATCACTTGACTTGATTTCGCTCGGTTTTATTTGGGCTTTATATGTAGCCACTGTTTGAAGCGGAAGGTTGCTTCTCACCCGACTTTCTTCCGGTCTTTGGGCTCGAACACCTCGGGGTTTAATATTAAATTTGACCTCTTCTTCTTCTCCCATGAGGTATCAAATTTAGGGCCTTTGTTGAAGGGTTTCGACCCGCTTTAGTTATAGGCGGCTTGGCGCCACGACGGATTTAGTAAAATATGGGCGTCATTGAATTTAATCTCATGCACCCCGAATGGCTTGACATCTCCATCAATTCTCTTTTGCTTACCATTCTCAATATATTTCAGGCATTGGTGCAGAGTAGAGGGTATGACCTGATTGCTGTGAAGCCACGGGCGACCCAGTAATGCCCGATAAGAGGTTTCAGCGTCAATGACATAGAATTTAGTAGGCGCTCTTAGGCTTCCGCATTGCAGGTTCAGAGTTATAGCTCCCAGGGCTTTTTGGGAGTTTTGATTGAAGCCATGAATAATCACCTTTTCATCAGATAGATTCTTTACGTCTAAGGTGATGGTCTTCAGAGTTTTGAGCGGCATGATATTGATCGAAGACCCTGCGTCAACCAAGATACGACCAACCTTTTGCCCTCCACAATTTCCGGTGATGTATAGCGGGCGGTTATGGTCGACGGTGCCTATTAAGAGGTCATCGTCTCGTAAAATTTATGTGCGGCCCGCTTGCATGCGTGAATAGGGCTTCCCGCATATTTTGCTCGATGAAATATGACTTGTACTTCTCGGGATCTTGCAAGGCCTGGATTAGCACCTCCCTTAGGTCTTGTGACATCATTAACGCGTCAAATATGCTTAATAGCGCTGGAATCTTACGCAGATGTGCCAACACGTTGTATTCCTCGCCCATCGACCGGGTCTTTTCTGGGTTCTTGCTTAGGTTCTCGACCTCTTTGCCTTTATTCAGGGCCTTATCTTTTCCCTTATCGGAATCCTTGGGAGCCCGTCTCTCGGGCACGTAAGTCCCGGACGGAGCACGCTTTGCATTCTTCATTTTTTGTCCCAGGTGCTTGCCTCCCCTTCGTCATTCGGAAGAACATCTCCTCTAATGTTGGCATATCTTCGTCGTGAGAAGAATATACCATATTGCACGAAGCACCCCGCATCTCTTCGCTTTCTTCTTTATTTATTTCTTCATTTATATTTTCTTCCTTTTGACATAGGGTTAGCTTCTCCCGCCTTCTTTGGAGATGAAGTGTTGAAGGGTAATCACCTCGGGATCGCCCCCCGCTCGTACTCTTCAATTTTATTCTTTCGGACTTGTTGTTTCTATGCTTCTTTTTCTTCTTAAGAACCCGATCTTGGCTCGGTCCACCTTATAATATACCCCGGGCTTTGGTGGGACCACCGGCGTGATATCGTCCCTCCATCTCATGCCAGGTTCTTTCTTAAGGGCTTTAAGCATTTTAATCGATTTCTTCGATAAGTGCGTAGTCCATCGCTCCTCTTGATCTTCGCTTAGCCGGCCCGGACTTTCTCTTCCTCGTGAGAGATCGTGTTGGCTCCGTTCATGGGTCGATGGGCTTTGCAAGAACCCTTTTGGTAAAGTAATTTCACCATTTTTATACGCCTTCTCGACCCAATCTTTGAAGACCCAAAGAATCTTCAATTGAATGCCCTATTATTCGTGGTATGGGCAAAAGTTGGGTTCGTCGATTTATCCGCATCTTCCGGCGTTTATCGTCTAAGGTTAGGCCGTTCTTCGGTCTCCTCGAAGATTTGGGCAACTTTATCTTTTCTCGAAGGAGTACGGTTTAGATTTCTTTTGTTTGAGAGACTCAAAACTCCGTGAACTCCCTCCCGGATTGGGCCTAGGTCCCTTATTATAATTGTTGCCATTTGTGCTATCGCACGCGCGCTTTGGGTGTCGCGTTAGCGACCATCTTATCTTTCAACGAGGTGAATGCCACTTTGGTTTCGGCTCGGGCCCCTCGTTGCGCCTTTTATTCATAAAGCTCGGCACGGTGTGCGGTGACATCCTTTCCATGTTGGATACCGATCTGAGCAAGTCTTTAAATGTGTTGACCTTTGTCACACCAAGAAGCATGCCCATCCACCCGTCAATGTTCTTCATGATTAGGTTGACGGCCTCGTCTTCGGTTAATGTGCGGTCGCATTTAATACTGAGGTTCCGCCATCTATTGATAAAATCTGTCATTGACTCCCCTTTCTTGGGTTTAGTGCTCGCCAGATCGGCTATATTTATTTTGTCAGACACCATGACAAATCGTGCCCTGAACGAATCTGCCATCTCGTCCCAGGTCCTGATGCTGTTGTTCTCTAATGAATAATACCATTGGAAGGCGGTCCCCACTAGGCTTTGAGGGAATTGTCTTAACAACAAGCAGCATCATTGTCGCCCGTGTTGCCGCACGAGGCTACAAAATGGGCCTGTGTGTTGTTCGGGTTCGTGTCTTTGTTGCCTTCCCGGAGAAGGTCCTAAAAGCGGGGATCACATACCCTTTAGGATATTCTTCTAAATCGTATATGGCAGTGGTATGGATGTCCACGCTTTTGACGTGAGAGGGATAGCGTATCCACCTCCGCTATTTGCATTTTCGGGCAATCATGGCTTGAATCTCTTTCCGGATATTCCCGTTGGTTCACCTCTCCACATCTATTGTTCTATGTGGATGGGGTTTAGAATCGACAGTTGTTTTCCCTTATGATTGCTTTTGGTACCGTGGACCCCTTCTTGACGGGAGCTACCACTTTGAAATTGGCGTCTTGTGATTCTTGCAATGACTTGACCGCCTTAATCAATTCTTCATTTTGCTTCAGCATGGTAGCGATTAGCTCCCGTTGCCTAATCAGCTCTTCATCCCGTGCCTCGATGTGGCCTTTTAGTATTTCAATTTCATCGATAGGCACTTCGGGACGTGCTTCAACGTCATCTTCATTATCGAAGAAGTCGTGGTTTTCGTTGTGGTCTTCCCCTTCCCCGTCGTTGCCTCGGGGTTGACTCTCTTGGGAGGTCTCCTTTTCTACCATTATTTTTGTTGGTATTGGTGACGTGAGCTTGATTAAAGGAGATCGGTCATCCCGAGTCATATTCACCTCAAAGACGTTGTCCGGATCGCATCGTAGCTTATGCTCGATGGTGTTGACCGAGAAGTGCTCTTCATAACGAGCGTTCTTCTCTTCTTCTTCGTTTGGTCGAGGCGTTATTTTTAGACTATTGAGTGGTATTCTCGAGCCTAATCTACGAATACACTCTTCGACCTAGACGGCCGAACACGCTCTCGGCGAGCGTTAGACTTGCCGCCCTCCCGGGGGTTGGGCTTGAGACCGGGGTTTTGTTGGTGGCCGGAAACCCTTCGGGACCCACACCCGCCGGGTGCTAGGTGTTACCTTTGGTATAGACCTCCTTGTGTTCGGAGTGGAGACAATGGCTTGCGCCGAGCCATGTCTTGAGATCGACCGAGCGGGAGACGTATTGTCTCGACCTAGCGTTTCTCACGCTCTTCCTCTCGCGAGGGCCCCGCGAGCCTTGTAGATGGCTTCGCAGGGCTCGAGACTTGTCCCCGCGCGCCGAGGCCTTTGAGTTAGGCGAGGTGTGGGCTTAGGCACCTCCCATGCCCGGCGGAGCCGGCCCGTGGCCGAGTTCTTGGCCACTATTCGAGAGAGCCGTAAATTTGTTGGAGATCGGGATAGCCGGCCTAGCCACCACCGATTCTCGTATGCATCCGTGGCCCTCTTCCCGGACGCTTGAGAGTTGCGGTAGCTTGGGCCGCGCCGTTGGGGTCGTCTTCTTAGACGGCCGCCTTCTCCTCTTTGGGGAGGTAGTAGGAGAGGCCATGACATTGTTTGAGATCCCCTCGGGAGTCGTGGTGATCGAGTCCTCCTCCTCGTCCTGAATGGAGATCCGGACGTTGCGGGAGTGATCGTGGCCACTGGAGCTGGGCCATAAATGGTAAGTTCTTGCGGGATGGTCCCGAAGAACATGAACAATTTGCCCTCTGGGCTCTTTGCAGGAGTGACAATGTAGGGAGCGAGGTTGAAGTTGCCGAAGTATGCCATTTCCTGCAAAAACAAAAACACTTGAAAATTATTAGTCATTTTAGCACATAGAAGACCACTTGTATCTCTTAAGTATTCTATTTGCCTCTCTCTTTCGAGATAAGAGGAGAATCTAGGTCCCACCGGGCGTGCCAGATCCTGTGCGACCCTTTTTCGCGCGCTCCGCACCGCCGCCGGGCGATGGGTTGCGGAAGAAGGACACGGAGATCCCTCCCGAATATGCATCCAAAATCTTATGTTCCCTGAGTTTATTTTGATAGTCCCACCGGGCGTGCCAGATCCTGTGCGACCCTTTTTCGCGCGCTCCGCACCGCCGCCGGCGATGGGTTGCGGAAGAAGGACACGGAGATCCCTCCCGAGCGTGCATCCGCCGGGGTGTCGGCCGATTCTCGCCGTTTAGAGATATTTGGATGCACATTCGTGGGGTTTTTTAGTGATTGTGAGTTCTTGTAGATTCCGGCGGGCGCAAGCCCCCACCGTTAATTACCCCGGGCTACGAACCTCGAGGCACCTCCGGATCTTTGAAAGAGAGAAGCAAATAGTATAGTTAAGATGACGGGCAAGTGGTCGTCTAAGTTTATAAAAAGGGGATCTACTTTAAGATGAACCTACAAACAGACGGCTCAATCTAGGGGGGACAAAACCTACAAACAGACGGTTTTATCCTATGGGGACGAACCTACAAACAGACGGCTCACCCATGCCTCCTCGAGATGTAACCTTACCAATGCACTGTGTTAATCTCTTCATAGGGGGCTTGAGGTGAGTCTACATACGACCGACTCGACCTCCGTTGATCTAGAAGATAAACCTACAAACAGACTCGGCTCAATCTTAACTAGTCAACAACCAATCACACAAAATACAACTCGAAGCACCGAGCCGGTTGATCTTGAGGTTGGTGAATCAGAGAAGGGTGGCTATGGCTCACGTATTTCTTCTCACCGATCTTCTAGATCATGAATTCGTAGCACTAAGCCGATTCATAAACCTAGGAAACACATTGCACACAATGTCAAACATGAAGCGCCGGGCCGCTCAACATTGAAGCATGTGTTAGTGAAGGAACCTACCTACGTAACGGTTCGCATTCATCGTTTTGTGGATGAATCTACCAATGCACCGATTCAATCTCACATTCTCGGAAATGAGCCAGAGACAAACTCATCGACGGACGAGTTCGCCTTGCCACCAAATGGTCATGAATTACTTGTTCACGACACCGAGTCATTAAGATGTCACTTCGCTAGACATCGTAATGTTCTTCATCTTCAAAGTCGACATATCTCTTCATGCTGATGTCGTAGCTTTGGTCAATCTTCAACGAGCGTCGAGATGTTCTTGTCTCGACTAATCATCCTACGTGTTGCATTACTTGTGCAAAATTACTATGTAGCCCTACACCCCTTGTGTGAGCGTATTCAATCATGAGTTACTTGCTCATGGCAGCGAGTCATTAAGATGTCACCTATCTAGGACATCGTAATGTTCTTTTTCTTCGTAGTCGACATATATCTCCATGCTAGTGTCGTGGCTCGATTATTCTTCATCAGCGTCAAGATGTTCCCTGTCTCGACATACTTCTTCATGCTGCTATCAAAGCCTTATTCATCTCACGTCAAGATGTTCCTGTCTCGACGTATCTTATTATTTTTCATCAAGTGTCAAGATGTTCTTGTCTCGACATATCTTCTTGTATTGCTATTAAAGCCTTAATCATCTCACGTCAAGATGTTCTTGTCTCAACGTATCTTCTCGTGTTGTCATTGCAACCTTATTTATCCTCTCGTCAAGATGTTCTCGTCTTGACTAATCGTTCTAAATGTTATATCATGTGTGCAAATATTCTTATGTGGCTCTACACTCCTTATGTGAGCATATTTATTCATTTATAAAATGCACAAAGTCTATTATATAGTATCTTCCATTATTGTTTTATTATAAAGATGCATTTATTTATTATTATTATTATTATTATTATTATTATTATTATTATTATTATTATTGTTTTTATTTTTAAACTCTATTTATCTATGTAGAAAATAATAGGAAAAAGGGGTTAGCTATTAATTAGAATTTTATTTATATTTTTGGGATTTTTATAATAGCTAAAATAGTAAAATTTTATTTTTATTATTTCTAAACTCTAATTATTTTGTAGAAAATCACTTAAAAAAATAATAGAAAATAAAATGGCTATGATTTTTATTTGTATTTTCAAAATGTTTATAATAACCAAAGTGATAGAATTTTATTATGTAAGAATCATTTACAAAATTAAAAGGTGGTTAGCTATACTATTTTACCATTATTATTTTTATTATATATTATTTTTTTTTTATTTTTAATATCTATAATAGCTAAAAAGAAATCATTACTAATATTCTATCCTATTTATTATATTATTCATTATATCTATTTTTATTATTTCTATTTACTATCTATAGAAAAATATAAGATTTTTTATTATTACTATTATTAGTTGAAAAATAGCTATAAGAGATGAAATTTATTATACTTTTACTACAACTATTATTTTTATTTCATTTTATTCATCAAAAGTATTTTTATTGTATATTTGTATAGAAATAACAAAAGAAATACAATTCATATTATAAAACTATATTATCACTCTTTATTATAAAAGAAAATGTATTTTACTATTTATTATCATGGTAGTATATTTTGTATGTTTTGTGTTATTTATTTTCATTATTCTTTTTACAGGAAAATATCAAGAAAATATCAATATAATATCTATTATTATTCATATATATTTTTTTATTTATCAAAGAATATAGCTAATTTCATTATTTATTATAGTATATTACTATCATCATTATTATTTCATGGAAAATCACTTGAAAAATCACTAAAACATATCTAGTTATTATTTATGATTTTTATTTGTATTTTTGGAATTTTTATAGTATTTAAAATGACAAGTCAAAGCTAGGTCAACTATATCAATATATGTAATGTATTTTGCTTTTAAATTGTTTTATCATGATTATATTTCTAAAACTGGAATATTATTGTATAGAAAAATAGTATGAAAAATAAGGAAACTTTAGAAACAAGTTTGAGTCAATTTGGAGTTCAATAGCATTTTCAAATTATTTATTTACTCCATATTATTACTATTCTGTTATTATTTAATTAAAGGGCCTAACTGGGCCGCCGATCCGCTCCAAGATCGCGCTCATCTTTCGATAGTTCTATTCTTATTTGGGCCGCTGGATATGCTTCAAGATTGGTTTGTAATAGATGGACGGCCCAGATCTACATCCATCTCCCTATTAATGTGACGCTTCACCTCATACGCCCGATCTCTTCAAGATTCACACACGTACGCCAATACTCGTGCTGCCGTGATTTCTCTGACTCTTCAGTCAATGCCAGCTCCAAGATTCGCGCTCTTGGCGCGCACGGCGATCGCGACCATCTTCCTCCGATCGTGTGACCGTCCCAAATATTGTCGTCTTGCCATGGGGAGTTATTCTACTGCGTCCGATTGATGATCTATGCGGTGGTTCTCGTAGGCACCGTTATCAAGTTATCTCGCAGCACATTTTGGCATCGAGATGATTTCAATATCAAATTCGGTTTATTCATCGATCAATTCACACAATTTTTATGTTATATGGCATCGCCTTAGCTCCTTTAACAAGATAGCATGATCAATTTCTATTTGAATTCATTCAAGAAGACTCGTGGAGCTCAAGATTATTCTGCATCGTTTGGTACCGACTCAGAATGCGTTTGTAATCAATCTATATATGATATGCAAACTATCTCAACACTTCTGCATACTCTTAGACTTGCCTAAAGCGAGTTACTGATGTATAAAGCACTAATAATCCATGTATCTATACTAATTGAGTGAAATGCTCGATCGGTAGATCGATGCAATCACAAGATATGAATTATTCCAAAGGAATTAGTTAAATTCTTGAAATCAAATTTGCAAAACTCATTTAGGCGACTATGAAACTTCTCAATTATTACCTGGATATAGTTTTAAATATCACTATTATGATAATTGCAAAAATAAAAGGGAAAAGTAAAGCCCCAATTCACTCCATTGTATATCAAGATATCAATTTCATTCGATGAATCCACCGAATTTATGCAATTAAACTTGTGAAAGAGTCGAGAGGGTTACGGAACCCTTCAATCAACTTCCATCACCAACTCAAAATGAATTACAATTCCAACTCAAATATAAAATCGGGAGGGTTACAAAAACCCTTCAACCGATCACCAATTGACCTAATTCCAATGCATTACCCTCTGTGCAAATGTTTATAACTCTCAAAGAATCAAGAAATGAAAAGAATAGATGAAAAAAAGAAAAGGAAGAATCAAATTCAGAAAAAAGAAAGAATTACACTCCAATTCTATATCAATTACATTTGTAAATGAAAATCTTACTTATCCTCAGTTCTTGATGGAGATAATAAGGGTAGTCGTGCTGTTTCAACTCAAGGTGCTTGAATCTTCTTCAATTGCCAAAAACCCGATTCCAACTAATTCTTCTTCTCTCTCTATCTCTTTGTTCTTTATTATTTTCACTCTTCTCTATCTTCTCTCTTCCCAATTGCCTCCTTCTATTGCCAGAATTGGGGTTTATATAGGCCTCTTGCTTAATTGTGATTGGTTAAGTGATTAATGGCCGGATTATGGTTTCTAAGCCAATCTTAGCCCTTGCTTCAATCCTAATTAACGGCCAAGATCTATTTGTGCTTCTTATCACTCAACAAACTGCCTCTAATCGATTTCATCATGCATACTGAGTTAGTTATTCTTATTTTCCTTTTTTACTCTTTTGCCACTCTCTCACATACTTCGGTGCCTCCCATTATTCCAGCTTTCTAGAACATTCTAAGCGTTCTAACATCCATCCCATACTCCTATAAATCAATTGAGTCGATGTAGAGGTTCTGCGTTTAACACTTTAAACCCATTTTCCACTTCTAAGCCTTCAAATCGGGTCTCCATTGCCACCTCACCTTCCCTTCATCAATTCTTCTATTTGCGCCTCTAAATTCATCATTTTAACTCTAGAACTCGATCCTTCACACTCCTATGATCAATAGCATGCTCCATCACCACTTCTCCATTACTAATCTCGCCTCTAATGGTGATCTCGGTGGAACATCGCTTAGAGCTTCCAAAGATACCTGTCTTTGCACTCAAACAAGATCGCCTAAGTAGTAGGAAGGTGTACAAGTGATCAATTTGTCTCCGCCTCTTCACAAAGGTTAGTCCCAATTTCAATTCCGCCAATTGCTTCAACCGATTACTCATCGTTTCTTCTCAATTTTCAAAATTGATCACTCATACAAGCTTTAATCCATGTTATATAGCTCGTGTGAAAGAATTTTGAAGAAAGAAGTCGTATTCAACTCTATTCAACAATGGCGCCTTCTTCTCCATCGCGCGGAAGGAAGAGGAAGAGAGGAAGAAGGGAGAGGGAGAGCCTTCCACGGTGCACATGGCGCATGTGAACCGAAGCTCCCGGGAGAGACTTGTCGAGAGGGACGGCGCAAGGTCCAGGTTTGTTCTCATCTTTTCTCTTTGATTTAAATTTCGCTTCTTATTCGCATGAGATCGGTTCATGATCGTTGATCTCGCGCTCGTCTCATTCTCTTACAAGTGGCCCCCACCCGCCGCAAGATCTTATAGATAATCAAGTCGACATGGCACACCGTGATAGGGTTAGATGTATGATTAAGCCGTGATTAGTCAAGCAATTATTGCCGATCGTGTCTGTCTATGGATGCCACATGGCACTAGCAGTGGTCCACCGTGCCGAATTTATCCAATAGATACCGCCATGTGTAAATGAATAGGATTGTATCTCGCCGATGTGTATAGCCCGATGCATTGCCAAGTGTCATGTGGACGTCAAGGTGGCTCTCACGCCTTGCCACGTGGCATGTTAGTGCGGCCCACATGTCACCATATTGTAGATGCGGGGCCCACATGGCCGAGGTGGACCAACAGGGAGAGCCATGTGGCACTCAGTGTTGAGGTGGACCACTCGTCGCCGCCATTTGTCATGCTCCTTGTCGGTGTGGACCACTCACGATAGCCATGTGGCTCAAGTGATGATGATGGTGGCTCAAGACGCCGCCACGTGTCCGTGTCGTATCGAGGCGGCCTCCTCTCGCGTGCCACGTGGCATGTGGTGGGTTAAGTGGACCTTCGGTGTGGTGCCATGTGGCACTAGGGTGGTGAGGTGGCCCATCGGTTGTCCGCCACGTGGCACTAAGGCGGGGCCCACCGTCGCCGACTCATACCGTGTGGGCCCACTTCGCCGACATGGCCCAACGAGAGGCCGCCACGTGGCACACCTCTCTCTTCGATTATTTTATACCTCCTGTGTTTCTTGTACCCGCTTGTACCCGTAGCGTCGTTATCCCCAATTTGCACCCGATCCGCCCGATCAAATCTCACCTTTGATTAATTCATTTATTCTCGCCTTTATTTTCCCCGAATTTATTTTAATAGCTCCACTTATCCAAAAATCATGAAAATTTCACCAAAAATCCCTAAAATCATGATGATCATCCCTGTAATTTTTAATTCCATTTTTACCCCTCCTTCTCTGGATTAAAAATTCTTTTATTCATAAAACCCTATTATTCTTTATGAATTAATCCCCGATCTCAATTATAGCTCAATGTCTCTCGCCAATTATCTCTCTCTTGCAGAAACCACCCTAACTAAATACCAATTAGACTTATATTGATATCCATTAGGGCTTGATTTGATCAAATGCCGACTACTTATCGCCAATTAATACAAATCGAGACTTGATCAAAGTGGTTGCTCCCACTTTGCACCTGATCGCCTTGTGAAATTGACTTTCAATCCCTTAACATGAGGGTGACTTGGTCAAAGAACCGACTACTTATCAAGAATTGACACAAATCAAAGCATGGTTAGGTGGTTGCTCGCAGCTTTGGCACCTGTGTCACCTTGAAAGCAAAATCACATTTGAAATTTCTCATGGCTAGTTGCATCAAAATGCTAGCTTGGCATTGACATCATTTCATGTAGCATAGGGATTATACCGCTTCAGCCTCCTTTCTAGGGTTAGCTCCAAAGGCAGATTTTTAGGGTTCAATTTCGACTCTTCTTCAATAGTCACCGAGGTGTGGGTCCACTGTCGCTGAAAATGGTCACATGGGTGACTCATCGATAGGCTATGTTGTTAGATTCATCTACAAGGGACGCGCCAGTGGGTCCCACTTGTCGAAAAATATAATCAAATGGCCGACCCATCAAGAGATTTTCTCTCTCCTAAATCTCCCGAGGGTCACCACCTCGAATGAGTAGGAGGTGGTGGAGTATTTATATCCTCGTCTTTCACCATATTATTCCATGTGGGATTAATGCTTAACCTCTCGTTCCGGTTGGTTAGCTCTCTTAGCAAAATAGGCTAGGTCCATGTCATCGAGCCGCTCATAAGGGACCGCCATGTGGGTCCCACTTGTCGAAAAGATATAATCACATGGTGACACCCAAGAGGTCTCCTCTCTCCCTCGATCTTCTTGGGTGTCACTCATGCCGAGTGGATAGAGAATAGCGGGGTATTTATACTCTTCACTTCATGCCCAACATTCCACGTGGGACTAATGGATTTGTTCCGGGGTTAGCAAGAATGACCTCTCCCGATCGGTGGGCCACCTTTCCACCGCTCTCTCTCTTCTTCCCCTTTCTTATGATTTTATCATCAATTTATTTCATTTATTCATCCATTCATCCTTGAAACTTTTCAAGGGTAAACAGCGCTATATTACTTAAGCCGCATGATGGTGGGAGTAGAACACGGGTATTCACCGATTGAAAAGCATTGTTTAGCCCTAATCTTCGCGGTGAAGAAATTGAGGCACTACATGCTAGCCCATAAAATCATTTTAATATCCAAGGTAGATCCTCTCAAATACCCGATGACTCGCCAATGTTGACGGGTAGGTCGCTGGCAAGTGGGCTATCATTCTTACCGAGTTTGACATCACCTACACACCGCAAAAGGCGATCAAGGGTAAGTGCGCGGCGGATTTCTTGGCTGCACACCCGATTCAAGACAACTCTCCACTAAAATGTGATTTTCCCGATGAGGAAACTCTACATGTTGAAGAAGGAAATCCTATATGGGAGTTGTACTTCGATGGCGCTTCGTCAATCAAGCCGATCGCGGCCCGGAGTCCCAATGCGTACGAGCCGCGCGCAGACTAGTCTTCGTGACCCCGGAAGGTGGGATAATACGACATTCTCTGGCTTTAACCGAACCATGCACAAATAATGAAGCAGAGTATGAGGCACTTATCGTCGGGCTAGAGCTATCATTAGAGCTAGAGATCAAGGTTGTACGCATCTTTGGGGATTCACAGCTGATAATAAATCAAATAATTGGCGAATATAAAGTTCTGAAGCCGGAACTAATACAATATCACCAGAAGGCCATGGAACTAATAAAGAAAATCCCGTATGTGTCCATTGAGAAGGTCACGAGGGCTGTGAATGGTGAAGCGGATGCATTGGCCAAACTCGCCAAGGAGTTGGGCGAACCAACAGAGCCGGAAATCCACATCACCGTCCGTAATAGGAGGCCATTATCATTGTGTCAAACAACAGATGATACAAACAATAAAGATACTGGACCAGAAAAGGTAGAATGCCAAGAAGCAATGATAACTGAAGAAGACGATGATTGGAGACAGCCGTTCATTGAGTATTTCCGGCATGGTACCCTCCCCAAAGACAAAAGAATAGCTGATCAACTAAGAAAGCGGGTACTACGGTATGCGTATGTGGGCAATACGCTATACCGTAGGTCTTATGATCAACTATGGTCGAGATGTGTATCGGGGCCTGAAGTCGAGCAGGTTATGAAAGAGATTCATTCTGGGCTATGTGGAGCGCATCAGTCTGGGCCAAAGATGAAGTTAAAAATCAAACGAATGGGGTATTATTGGCCCACAATGGTGGCTGATTGTGAAGCTCACGCAAGGAAGTGCCGTATGTGCCAGATACACGGCCCTTTCATACATCAAGCGCCAAGCCCGTTGCACCCCACAATAGCGTCCTGGCCATTTAGTATGTGGGGCACAGACATAGTGGGACCCATAGACCCTCCTACGTCAAGAGGTCACCGGTTCATTTTGGCGGCAACTGATTATTTTACTAAATGGGCCGAAGCCGTTCCACTCAAGGAAGTTAAAGCAACGGATGTGGTTAAATTCTTTAAGACGCACATCCTTTACCGATTCGGCACCCCACAACGAATAATATCCGATAACGGGACGGCCTTCAAAAGTTCTAAAGTCTATGCCTTGGCGGAGCAATTTAACATTGATTGGAGATTCTCATCCATTTATAACCCAAGAGCCAACGGTCTGGCCGAAGCCTTTAACAAAACCCTAATCAATATCATGAAGAAGACTGTGGATGGCAATCAACGAGACTGGGATAATCGTCTACAGGAGGCATTATGGGCTTACCGGACATTGGGTGCATTCATCCGTAAAAGCACCACACGCCCGAAGAAATGGTGTGTCATAATCCCACGACGTATCATGGAGGGGTCAGATCAAGGGTTTACGCTTGTACCCGACATTTCATGTTAAACAAAGCGGCTCGCTTAAAGAAGTGACTCTAGTCATGGAGAGCGAACCTACCCGATGAAAGCCTGTCTCGCAGGGATGCGTGATGGATGTTTGAGGGTAGCAAAAATATAAAAAAACCAGGTTGGGTACATTCATCCGCAAAAGTACCACACGCCCAAGGAGGTGATCTGTTTCTAATCCCAAAATAGATCATGGAGGGGTCAGACTAAGGGTTTACGCTTTTGCCCGACATTCAGTGTCAAATAAAGTAATTCGCTTAAAGAAGTGAATCAGGTCATGGAGAGCGGACCTACCCGATGAAAGCCTGTCTCGCAGGGATGCGTGATGGATGTTTGAGGGTAGGATCCCCACAAAACAAATTGAGTGGAGATGAGTGAATGTGAGTTTCCACTTCTGCACGCAACGGTGCACAAATGAGGGGAGAGTGGGTGAGCTTTCACAAATAAATGTCAATCAAATATACAAGGAGCATCCACAAAATGGTGTTATCAATTGCATCCACAATCCAATTGATACTGGTTAGTTTATCCATCAGTAATAAAGGGATAAGCGGGTTTATTCTGTACCCGGCCTAAAGGTCAATACAGACAGGTTCGGTATCCGTAAAATACCACGGTTACTTAAGTTCTGTATTGTAATAAATAAAGAGAAGTCATGTATAGAATAAGTGCAATAGGGTGCTATAAAGTCTTCCCTTTTTCTATTTTTGTACTTAGATGTTATACGAAAATAAAAACAGTTGTATTAGGCACTTTTGCAATTAAGATTGAGAGTGTAAAATGTAAAGAGTTTATGAAATATTTTTCTATGCTACGGAAGAAGTGATGAGGAAGTAGCAAAGAAGGTGATCAGTATCCCCAACAGTGAGAGAAAAGAAAAATGAGGGAAGAAGAGAAAATAAAGTGAAAGAAGGTGGCCGAGAGATGCTATCTTTATCTATCCCCATGGTGGCTGAAGCGGGTGGCTCGGCAGGTGGCTGAGTACATGCACCACTATCCCACGAGCGAGGGGCTGAGAGGACAGGCCCCACCATGTTGCGCTCATAAGAAGAATCTGATTAAAGGAAAAATCTATCGAAGTATAGCCTGAACCCTAGGAGGAGAGAGGTGTGTCGGATATGTGCACCAAAGCAGGCCCTTCAATTTGCCAAATTCTTCAAGACCCGCTTTGGTGGGTGGCTCTTTGTTTACCCCTGAAAGGTCGAAGGAAGAAATATAAGAGAAAAAGCTAAGATCAAACCCCATGAGCTGAACCAATACAATCCCTGTGCAACAAGGAATGATGTCAATGCCAAGCCAGTATTTTGATACAACCAATCATGAGAAATCTCAATGTGATTTTTGCTTTCAAGGCTGACCTGGTGCCAAAGCTGTGAGCAACCACCTAACCATGCTTTGATTTGTGTCAATTACTGATAAGTAGTCAGTTCTTTGACCAAGTCACCCTCATGTTAAGGGATTGAAAGTCAATTTCACAAGACTGATCAGGTGCTAAAGCTGGGAGCAACCATCTGATCAAGTCTAGATTTGTATCAACTGTTGACATGTAATCAACTGTTGATCAGATCAAACCCTAATGAATATCAATATAAGTCTAATTGGTATTTAGTTAGGGCGGTTTCTGCAAGAGAGAGATAATTGGCAGAGACACTGAGCTACAAATGAAATCTGGGATTAATTCGGAGGAAGAAACAAGGTTTTATAGATAAAAGAATTTTTAATTCAAAGAAGAAGGGGTAAAAATGGAATTAAAAATTACAGGGATGATCATCATGAATTTAGGGATTTTTGGTGAAAATTTCATAATTTTTGGATAAGTGGAGCTATTAAAATAAATTCAGAGAAGATAGAACAGATTAAATGGATTGATCAAGGGCTGAGATCTAATCAAAGCTACTCTGGGTGCAATTTGGGGACAGAGACACATCTGGGTGCAATATGGGGCTGCCAAACAAAGAAAACACCTTAAATGGCGCTGGAAAGTTATTTGAAAGGAAGGAATTACTAGGTAAACTTGGTGTACCATGTTTGTTTCTCATTAAACATGACGTGTGGGCCCGGACCACGTGAACCAAGCTCACCCGAACCACATCCTCCTTCTCCCCTATCTCTTTCGCTGGAAATGGGCCCCATATGGACAGAAATTCGTTTCCTTCTTCTCTGCTGCTGCTGAACACGAATTTCTCTCTGCTGAACACCATTTTTCAACAGAAAACAAGTGGAAAATGGAAAATGGGTCAAACGGCGACGAAAAATTGCAAATAATATACCGTTGAAAAGCTCTAACCGAGGAGAATCCATTAAAGCAATTTATTTTGAAAATGGTGCACTGTACATCACTCGCATCAGAGGTGAAGTAATTCGGGTGTGAAGTCCAATTAAGTGATTTAGCGAGTAATTGGACAAATTGGCGGTTTAGGGAGGCTCAAGTGGGTCCCACGATTCGGTTAAGAATGCAAGAAACACAATTTAACAATTAATCTCCATTGGGTGCTATATAAGTCCTTCTCCAAAGCAAAAAAGACTTCACCGAAGAAACACCCATGCATAATTGATCTAATTGATCGGTCAAGGACCTGAGAACTTAGCAAAACAGCAAAAACCTAGTTAATTGATCTCAATTGAAGAGGGGAAGAAGATCTAAGAAGAAGCAAGAAGAAATGGTGATTGATCAATTGATAGTAGATTCAAGTGAATCTCTCAATTAGATTACATCAAGCCCTCTCCCTCACAGGTTTCGTTCATTGTTAATGCATCTTAGGTTTGGCAATGCCTCAAAGTGTAATTCTTCCTTTTTGAAATAAATTCCTGCAAGTAGAAGGTGAGGCTTCATCTTCCCTGACTGATTTTCTATTTTAAATCCTTTGATTGTTTCTTTTCTGAAGTTTCCTTTGAAAGATTTTCAATTCTTGATTCATTCTTACTTTGCTTCCTTTACTGTTTTGTTTCAATTTGTTCAAGTAAAAGGCTAAAAAAAAATTAGTAAAGGGGTTAGTAGAAGAGCAAAAAATTGCCTCCTAACCGTCATCTATAACTGGTCGAAGAATAGAATCTCCCAGTTCTGGTCCATGACTTGACTATTCATGCACAATTGTCATAAGAAGTTATAATCGGTATGCAATATCAAGATTACAGTACCTAGTTGCTGTTAGTCAATTATTAGTTGCTTCAGAGTGATAATTGGGGCCAGGATCATTAGGTTTAAGGAAAAATTAGCTAAATTGAACGCCCAGATGTCGTAGGCGACAATCAAAAGCCAATGAACTAAAACTGGTACTGGAGGCAAGGAGATGGTACCGGATAGCACTAATCGGTACTGGAGTCGTCAGCAATAGGCAGCAACTTAGACGAAACTAAGACCACTAGTGAACTCTCCTCACTCCGGCGATTCTCGAGGTGTTGGCGCGGTGGTGCTCCGGTGACGGAAAAGGGAGAAACCGTTAACCCGATTTCAAGTCAGATCCATGCCCGTAAAGAAGGAAAGGAGATCTCATTGATCAGTTGAGGCCAATAGCACGAATCACAGAACAATTGTGTGAATCTTAAAGTGAGATCAACGGAGAGTGCAGATTAAAGATCGAATTTAAGCGGGCAAGGAATCTGAACCTTTCATTCACTTGAGCATGAATTTTGAAAGAGATTGAAAGGCCACGATAACAGAACGTGTCATCCAAACATGAATCCTGAAGCAAACTACTTTACCCTCGGTCCAGATCAAGAGAGAGCCCAACCTGTAAAAAAAATCATTATTAAGAACTTGGGCCCAACTTGTAAAAGAAGAGAAAGAAAAAATTCAAGTCGGCCTACTAACAAGACTGAGGAAGCCCAGTCTGTAAAATGGAGAATCAGACCCAACTCAGAGGAATTAAAGAATAAACGAAAATGGGCCCAACAGTTAAGTATAAGAGGAAATGAATTTTGGCCCATGAATCAATTAGACCCAAATGTCAATTAATAACAGAAAATTAAAAATAAAGAGTAAATAAATCATTTGGAAATGTTTCCAAACTCCAAATTAACTCAAATTTATTTCTAAAAATTCTTCGTTTTTCATAGTATTTTTCTATATAAAAACATTTCAATTTTAAGAATTTTACAGTACTGAAACAATTTAAAAGCAAAATAACATTGTTTGCTTTTTCCTATTTGACCAAGCTTTGACTTGCTATTTTGGCTATTATAAAAATCCAAAAAATTCAAATAAAATCATAAATAATAGCCAACTTATTTCTATTATTTTTGTAAGTAATTTTCTACAAAAATAAGTAGAGTTAAAATGATAAAAAATAAAATTCTATTCCTTTGGCTATTATAAAAATCCTATAAATTCAAAATAAAACCTTAAATAATAGCCAACTTATTTCCTATTATTTTTGTAAGTAACTTTCTACAAAAATAAATAGAGTCTAAAAATAATAAAAATAAAATTCTATTACTCTAGCTATTATAAAATTCTAAAAATCTAAATAAATCTAAATTCAAATAATAGTTAATCCATTTTCTATTATTTTTGTAAGTAATCTTCCACAAAAATAGATAGAGTTTTAAAATAAAAATAAATTCACCCTTGTAATAGAGATAATAATGAAAGGTATTATCTTAATAATAAAAAAAAGATCAATAAAAATGTAATAATCTTTTTACATTTTTGAGGTGAATAAATACGCTCACACAAGGGGTGTAGAGTAACACAGTGATCTTGCACAAGTAATGCAATATTCAGGATAATTAGTCGGGACAAGAACATCTTGACGCTCGTAGAAGAATAATCAAGACCGCGACATCAACATGAAGAAATATGTCGACTCTAAGAAAGAAGAACATTACGATGTCCGAGAGGAGTGACATCTTAATGACTCGGTGTCATGAACAAGTAATTCATGACTAATTGAGCTAGTAAGACTGAACTCATCCGTCGATAAGTTTGTCTTCTGGTTCATCTCCTGAGACTGTGAGATTGAATCGTCCTGTAGTAGATTCATCCACAAAATAGTGAATGTGAACCGTTCTGTAGTAGGTTCCTTCACTAAACACACGCCTCAATGTCAAGCTGGCTTAGTGCTTCAGGTTTGACGTTGTGTGCAGTTGTGTTCCTAGGTTTATGAATCGGCTTAGTGCTTGGAATTCATGATCTAGAAGATCAGTGAGAAGAAACACGTGGGCCAAATCCACTCTTCTCCTGATTCACCAACCTCAAGATCAACCGGCTTAGTGCTTCGAGTTGTATTTTGTGTGATTGGTTGTTGACTAGTTAAGATTGAACCGTTCTGTATTAGGTTTATCTTCTAGATCAATCGAGGTTGAGTCATTCTGTAGTAGACTCACCTCAAACCCCTCTGAAGAGATTAATCTGATCTGTAGTAAGGTTATCTCTCGAGGCGGTAAAAGACTGAACCGATCTGTAGTAGGTTCGTCTTTCATGGAATCAACTTTGAACCATTCTGTAGTAGTTTATTTTCTAAATCAACTGAGGTTGAGTCGTTCTGTAGTAGACTCACCTCGAACCTCTTCGAAGAGATTAATCTGATCTGTAGTAAGGTTATCTCTTGAGGCGGTAAAGACTGAACCGATCTGTAGTAGGTTCGTCTTCCACGGGATCAACCTTTCGGTGAATCCAGACGACCACTTGACCATCATTTAACCATACTATTTGCTTCTCCCTTTTAAAGATCCAGAGGTGCCTCGAGGTTAATAGCCCAGGGTAATTAACGGTGGGGGCTTGCGCCCACCGGAATCTACAAGAACTCACAATCACTAAAAACCCCCTAAATGTGCATCCAAATCATTCTAAACGGCAGAATCAGCCGGCATTAAACAGATGCACGCTTGGGAGGGATCTCCGTGTCCTTCTTCCGCATCCCATCGCCCAGCGGCGGTGCGGAGCGCGCGAAAAAGGGTCGCACAAATAGTTAATTAGTTTATTTGATTAATAAGTTGGTTATAATTCTTGACATATCAAATAAATTTGTATTCCTTAATTTATGTCTTAATTTTTGATATCATTAATTGGATATTCCATTAGTTAATTATTTTTACTTTAAAGTTACAATTTTAAATTTTCAAAATTTAGACTTTTATCTCATGTCTTCATTATAAATTTTATTTGCTATAATCGTAGTTGATAACGATACTTTGTTTCATTTGTTTGATTTGGAATTAAATTCTTTACATTTTAATCTGATTTGTTGATTTTGTTCTTAAGATTTTAGTTTTATCACCATAAATTTTACAATTTTATTATATGCATTTCCTTATATTTTGTTTCATTAAAAATTTTCATATTTTATTATTTTGAACTGACGGGGTTTCACACCTAGGGCGTCCGGTCCGGTTTTCATGTTTCCCGTTCCCGGACTCATTTTCAGCGGTATCGAGGGGGTCGGCTCCCGTTTTCATGTTTTGCGCGCCCGTACTCATTTTTGGTTGTACCGAGGGCGTTGGGTCCCGTTTTCATGTTTTGTGTTCTCAAACACGTTTTCAGCGGTGTGGAGGGCATAGGCTCATATTTTCATGTTTTGCGCTCCCGGACTCGTTTTCGGCGGTACCGACGGTGTTGGGACCCGTTTTCATGTTTTGCGCTCCCGGACTCATTTTCTGCGCTACCGAGGGCATCGCCTCCCGTTTTCATGTTTTACGATCCCGGACTCGTTTTCAGCGGTATCGAGGGTGTCAGGTCCCGTTTTCATGTTATGCACTCCCGGACTCGTTTTCGACGGTACCGAGGGCGTCGGGTCCCATTTTCATGTTTTGCGCTCCTGGACTCGTTTTCGGCGGTGTCCAGTGGTCGGGTCCCGTTTTCATATTTTGCGCGCCCAGACTCGTTTTCGGCGCTACGGAGGGCGTCAAGTCCGTTTTTCATGTTTTACGCTCCCGGACTCATTTTCGTTGGTACCGAGGGCGTCGGCTCCCGTTATCATGTTTTTCGCACCCTAACTCTTTTTCGGTTGTACCGAGGGCATCGTATCCCGTTTTCATGTTTTGCGCAATCGAAATCATTTTCGGCGATATCGAGGGCGTCGGGTCCGGATTTCATGTTTCGCGTTCCCGGACTCATTTTCAGCGGTACCGAGGGCGTCGGCTCCCGTTTTCATGTTTTGCGCGCCCGGACTCGTTTTCGGTGGTACCGTGGGCGTTGGGTCCCGTTTTCATGTTTTGCGTTCCCAAACCCGTTTTCAGCGGTGTGGAGGGCGTAGGCTCCTGCTTTCATGTGTTGCGCTCCCGGACTCGTTTTCGGCGGTACCGACGGCGTCTTGTTCCATTTTCATATTTTGCCCTTCCGAGCATGTTTTCGGCGGTAGCGAGGGTGTCGTGTCCTGTTTTCATATTTTGCGCGCTCAGACTCATATTTGGCGATACCGAGGGCGTCGGGTCCCGTTTTAATGTTTTGCGCTCTCGGACTCGTTTTCGGCGGTGTCTAGCTCGTTGGGTCCGTTTTCATGTTTTGCACGCCCGAACTCGTTTTCGGCTATACCGAGGGCGTAAAGTCTGGTTTTCATGTTTTGCGCTCCTGGACTCATTTTCGTTGGTACCGAGGGCGTCGGCTCCCGTTTTCATGTTTTCCGCGCCCGGACTCTTTTTCGGTTGTACCGAAGGCATCAAATCTTGTTTTCATGTTTTGCACACCCGAATTCGTTTTCCACGATACCGAGGGCGTTAGGTCCGGATTTCATGTTTCGCGTTCCCGGACTTATTTTCAACGGTACCGAGGGCGTCGGCTCCCGTTTTCATGTTTTGCGCGCCCTGACTCATTTTCGATGGTACCGAGGGCGTTGGGTCCCGTTTTTATGTTTTGCGTTCCCAAACACATTTTCAGCGGTGTGGAGGGCTTAGTCTCCTGTTTTCATGTTTTGCGCTCCCGGACTCGTTTTCGGCGGTACCGACGGCGTCGGGTACCGTTTTCATGTTTTGCCCTCCTGAGCACGTTTTCGGCGGTTTCGACAGGGTCCGGGTCCCGTTTTCATGTTTTACGCTCCCTAGCACAGTTTCGGCGGTTTCGTGGGTGTCGGGTCCCGTTTTCATGATTTGCGCTCCTAGACTCATTTTCGGCGGTAGCGAGGGCGTCGGGTCCCGTTTTCAAATTTTGCGCGCCCTGACTCATTTTTGATGGTACCGAGGGCGTCGAGTCCTGTTTTCATGTTCTGCGCTCCCGGACTCATTTTCGGCGGTGTCCAGTGCGTCAGGTCCCGTTTTCATGTTTTGCGCGCCCGGACTCATTTTCGCGATACGAGAGGGCGTCGACTCGGTTTTCATGTTTTGCGCTCTCGGACTCGTGTTCGGCGGTACCGAGGGAGTCGGCTCACGCATGTTTTGGGCGCCCGAAGTCGTTTTCGGTGTTACCGAGGTCGTCGGGTCCCGTTTTCATGTTTTGCGCTCCTGGAGTCATTTTCGGCGGTACTAACGGCGTCGGTCTCGTTTTCAATTTTTGCGCGCCCGGACTCGTTTTTGCAGGTACCGAGGACATCGACTCCCGTTTTCATGTTTTACGCTCCCGGAGTTGTTTTTGGCGGTATCGAGGGTGTCGAGTCCCGTTTTCACGTTTTGCGCTCTCGGACTCGTTTTCGACGGTAGCGAGGGCGTCGGGTCCCGTTTTCATATTTTGCGTGCCCGGACTCATTTTTGGCAGTACCGAGGGCGTTGGGTCCCGTTTTCATATTTTACGCGCCCAGACTCTTTTTCGGCGGTGCCCAGTGCATCGGGTCCCGTTTTCATGTTTTGCCCTCCCGGACTCGTTTTCGGCGGTGCCGAGTGCGTCGTGTCCCGTGTTCATCTTTTGCGCGCCCGGAGTCGTTTTCGGCGATACCGAGGGCATCTGGTATGATTTTCATGTTTTGAGCGCCCGAACTCATTTTTGACGGTACAGAGGGCGTCGGGTCCAGTTTTCATGTTTTGCGCTCTCGGACTCGTTTTCGACGGTACCGAGGGCGTCGGGTCCCACATGTTTTGGGCGCCCGAATTCGTTTTCGGTGGTACCGAGGTCGTCGGGTCCCGTTTTCATGTTTTGCCCTCCCGGACTCATTTTCGGCGGTACCGACGGCGTCGGGTCCCGTTTTCATGTTTTGCGCTCTCGAAACCGTCTTCGACGGTACCGAGGGCGTTGGGACCCGCTTTCATGTTTTGCGCTCCGGACTCATTTTCGGGCGGTACCGAGGGCATCAGATCCCGTTTTCATGTTTTGCGCAACCGAAATCGTTTTGCGATACCGAGGGCGTCGGGTCCGGATTTCATATTTCGCGTTCCCGGACTCATTTTCAGCGGTACCGAGGGCGTCGGCTCTCGTTTTCATGTTTTGCGCGCCCGGACTCGTTTTTGGTGGTACCGTGGGCATTGGGTCCCGTTTTCATGTTTTGCGTTCCTAAACCCGTTTTCAACGGTGTGGAGGGCGTAGGCTCCTGTTTTTATGTTTTGCGCTCCCGGACTCGTTTTCGGCGGTACCGACGGCGTCTTGTCCCGTTTTCATGTTTTGCCCTTCCGAGCATGTTTTCGACGGTAGCGAGGGTGTCGGGTCCCGTTTTCATGTTTTGCGCTCTCGGACTCGTTTTCGGCGGTGTCCAGTTCGTCGGGTCCGTTTTCATGTTTTACGCGCTCGGACTCGTTTTCGACGATACCGAGGGCGTTAGGTCCGGATTTCATGTTTCGCGTTGCCGGACTTATTTTCAGCGGTACCGAGGGCGTCGGCTCCCGTTTTCTTGTTTTGCGCGCCCTAACTCGTTTTCGATGGAACCGAGGGCGTTGGGTCCCGTTTTCATGTTTTGCGTTCCCAAACACGTTTTCAGCGGTGTGAAGGGCTTAGTCTCCTGTTTTCATGTTTTGCGCTCCCGAACTCATTTTCGGAGGTACCGACGGCGTCGGGTCCCGTTTTACTGTTTGGCCCTCCCGAGCACATTTTCGGCGGTTTCGTGGGCGTCGGGTCCCGTTTTCATGTTTTGCGCTCCAAACACGTTTTCGGCGGTTTCGAGGGCGTCGAGACCCGTTTTCATGTTTTCCGCACCCGGACCAGTTTTCGGCGATGCGATCGACGCTTCGGTCCCGTTTTCATGTTTTGCCCTCCCGAGCACGTTTTCGGCGGTTTCGACGGGGTCGGGTCCCGTTTTCATGTTTTGCGCTCCCGAGCACGGTTTCGGCGGTTTCGTGGGCGTCGGGTCCCATTTTTATTATTTGCGCTCCCAGACTCATTTTCGGCGGTAGCGAGGGCGTTGTGTCCCGTTTTCATATTTTGCGCTCCCTGACTCATTTTCGACGATACAGAGGGCGTCAAGTCCAGTTTTCATGTTTTGCGCTCTCGGACTCGTGTTCGGCGGTATCGAGGGAGTCGGCTCCCATATGTTTTGGGCGCCCGAATTAGTTTTCGGTGTTACCGAGGTCGTCGGGTCCCGTTTTCATGTTTTGCGCTCCCGGAGTCGTTTTCGGCGGTACCGAGGGCGTCGGTTCCCGTTTTCATGTTTTGCGCTCCCAGACTCGTTTTCGGCGGTGCCGAGTGCGTCGGGTTCCGTTTTCATGTTTTACGCGCCGAAATCGTCTTCGACGATGCACGAGCGCGTCGGGACCCGTTTTCATGTTTTGCGCTCCTGGACTCGTTTTCGGCGCACGTACGAGGGCGTCAGGTCCCGTTTTCATGTTTTGCGCTCTCGGACTCGTTTTCGGCGGTTCCGTGGGCGTCGACTCTCTTTTTCATGTTTTGCGCTCCCGGACTCATTTTCGGCGGTGTCGAGAGCGTCGGGTCCGGTTTTCAAGTTTTGCGTTCCCGGATTTATTTTGGGCGCATCGAGGGCATCGGCTCGCATTTTCATGTTTTCCGCGCCCGGGCTCATTTTTGGTTCCAAGGTCGTCGGGTTCCGTTTTCATATTTTGCGCGTCCGAACTCATTTTCGGCGATACCGAGGGCGTCGGGTTCGGTTTGCTTGTTTCGCGTTCCCGGACTCTTATTCGGCGGTACCGAGGGCGTCGACTCCCGTTTTCATGTTTTGCGTTCCCAAACACTTTTTCAGCGGTGTGGAGGGCGTAGGCTCCTGTTTTCATGTTTTGAAATCCCGGACTCATTTTCGGCGGTTCCGTCAGCGTCTGGTCCCATTTTCATGTTTTGCGCTCCCGGACTCGTTTTTAGCGGTACCGAGGACATCGGCTCCCGTTTTCATGTTTTACGCTCCCGGAGTTATTTTTGGCGGTATCAAGGGTGTCGAGTCCCATTTTCATGTTTTGCGCTCCCGGACTCGTTTTCGACGGTACCGAGGGTGTCGGGTCCCATTTTCATGTTTTACGCTCCCAGACTCGTTTTCGGCGGTGCCGAGTGCGTCGGGTTCCGTTTTCATGTTTTACGCGCCCGAAATCGTCTTCGACGGTACCGAGCGCGTCGGGACCCTGTGCGACCCTTTTTCGCGCGCTCCGCACCGCCGCTGGGCGATGGGATGCGGAAGAAGGACACGGAGATCCCTCCCAAGCGTGCATCTGTTTAATGCCGGTTGATTCTACCGTTTAGAATGATTTGGATGCACATTTAGGAGGTTTTTTAGTGATTGTGAGTTCTTGTAGATTCCGGTGGGCGCAAGCCCCCACCGTTAATTATCCTGGGCTATTAACCTCGAGGCACCTCTGGATCTTTAAAAGGGAGAAGCAAATAGTATAGTTAAATGATGGTCAAGTGGTCGTCTGGATTCACTCAAAGGTTGATCCCGTGAAAGACGAACCTACTACAGATCGGTTCAGTCTTTACCGCCTCGAGAGATAACCTTACTACAGATCAGATTAATCTCTTCGGAGGGGTTCGAGGTGAGTCTACTACAGAACGACTCAACCTTAGTTAATTTAGAAGATAAACCTACTTCAGAACGGTTCAAAAGTTGATCCCATGAAAGATGAACCTACTACAGATCGGTTCAATCTTTACCGCCTCGAGAGATAACCTTACTACAGATCAGATTAATCTCTTCAGAGGGGTTTGAGGTGAGTCTACTACAGAACGACTCAACCTCAGTTGATCTAGAAGATAAACCTACTACAGAACGGTTTAATCTTAACTAGTCAGCAACCAATCACACAAAATACTACAGAACGGTTCACATTCACTGTTTTGTGGATGAATCTACTACAGAACGATTCAATCTCACAATCTCGGGAGATGAACCAGAAGACAAACCTATCGACGGATGAGTTCAGTCTTACTAGCTCAAATAGTCATGAATTACTTGTTCATGACACCGAGTCATTAAGATGTCACTTCTCTCGGACATCGTAATGTTCTTATCTCTTGGAGTCGACATATCTCTTCATGTTGATGTCGCAACCTTGGTTATTCTTCAACGAGCGTCAAGATGTTCTTGTCCCGACTAATTGTTCTAAATGTTGCATTACTTGTGCAAAATCACTGTGTTGTTCTACACCCCTTGTGTGAGCGTATTTATTCACCTCTAAAATGTAAAAAGATTATTACATTTTTTATTGATTTTTATTATTAAGATAATATCTTTTATTATTATCTCGATTACAAAGGTGAATTTATTTTTATTTTTAAACTCTATTTATTTCTGTAGGAGATTACTTACAAAAATAATAGAAAAATGAATTAGCTATTATATAGAATTTTATTTAGATTTTTGGGATTTTTATAATAGCTAAGGTAATAGAATTTTGTTTTTATTATTTCTAAATTCTATTTATTTTTGTAGAAAATTACTTACAAAAATAATAGGAAATAAGTTGGCTATAATTTTATTTTGGATTTTTAGGATTTTTATAATAGCCAAAGTAATAGGATTTTATTATTATAGTTGTTATTATTTTTAAATCCTATTTATTTTGTAGAAAACTATTTACAAAATAAAAGATGAATTAGCTATTTTTATTTTGATGTTTAGAAATTATGATAGCTAAAAGAATTATTACTATTTTTTTTTATTTATGATTTTATTTTAGGCTTTTATTATTTTTATTACTTTTATTTATTTATTTATATGTGAGAAAAGTAATGAATAAGACTATTATTTTTATTATTAGATTTTTAGAATTCTTATAATAGCTAAAAGAATGGAATTATTATATTCTTTATTATTATTATTATTATTATTACATTTTATTCACAAACACATTAGAAATGATTTAACTTTATTGTATTTTTTATTAGTATTTTTAAACTGAAAATAATAATATTTATTCTATTATTATGACATTTTATTTAGATATTTTAGAAATAACCAAAGGAATATAATTTATTTTCTTATATGATTTTATTTATTTTTTTAAATTCTAGGATAAAATGTATTTATTATTTATTATTATGATTATTTATTTATTTTCTTATTTTTACTGAAAAGATTAAAATAATACTTATTCAATATTATTATTTATTCTCTTTTTTAATTAAAGAATAGAGTTGATCTCATTATTTCTTATTGAATATTATTATTGTCATTATAATTTTATGAAAATCAATTGAAAAAATCATTAAAATATATTTTATTATTATTTAGGATTTTTATTCGAATTTTTGGAATTTTTATAATATTTAAAATGACAAGTCAAAGTTAGGTCAAATATACAAATATATATAATGTCTTTTGCTTTTAAATTGTTTTAATATAATAATATTTTTAAAACTGAAATACTATTATACAAAAAAATACTATGAAAAACAAAGAAATTTTAGAAACAAATTTGAGTTAATTTGGAGTTTAGGAACATTTTCAAATGATTTATTTATTCTTTTATTTTGATTTTTTTGTTATTAATTGAATTTTGGGTTTAATGAACTAGGCCGAGATCTAATTTTACTGCTAGGCCCATTTTATTTCTTCTTTTATTTTTTCATAGTTGGGCTTAGATTTATTCATTCTTTTATTTTCACAGTTGGGCCCAATATTTTATTTATTCAGTCGGGCCTATTCATTTAACAGTGGATTACTTGGGCCGTTAGATCTACTTTGAGATCCACTTATATGAGATGAAGGGTTCAGATCAACTCTTTCCTTTTTCTTTAAGCCGCGATTTATACTGACGTTAGATTCCTTTAAAATGTGTTTTCGCGCATCAAATCTCGTGTTTATGCGCTGAAAGTCGTGCACATTCATCTCTCTGACTATCCCGTTGACTGCTATGCTGAGATTCGCGCTGGGACCATTTCCGACGACCGGAGCTCCGCCCCTCCGATCAGGTGAGCCTAGTAACATCGCCTTATTGTCAGGAACCTTTCCATCGCATCTGATCAAAGATCGGTACGGTGCTCTAGCGTGTACAAGAGTGCTATTTCCGGTATAGTTTTAATTTGGTACCGATTGAGTTTCTAATTGCAAATTCAACTTGATTAATCGATAATTCTCACAATTAATCTTCTGTTGTTGATCGTCTATACCTTCTAATCATGTTTGCAAGATCAATTCTTTTGTGGAGCCTTCGTTTATGGTCTAGTTGGCCTTGGTGTTGCCTGATACGGTACCGATCATATTTGTTCAACGGCTGTGTACCGGATTACCTCAATTGCTGCACCTTCTTGCACTTTGAATTGATTGTGAGTGTCATAATAATCATTCAAGCAATGGAATCAGGAGGATTAGACAATCCTACTACTGATTCAATACTGGACTGGCTTTTATATCCCGCGATGAATGGGAGAGCTGTGTAGCTCCACTACCAATCTCATTTGTACAATCAGGTGATAGAAAGAAGATACAAACAATCACATGAAACTCAAACTAAAAGCTTAGGTCTTTGATTATTCAAGTTTCATAACTAATTTCATATGCAACACTGGTAATTCTTGAAATTCAATCGAAAGATAAAGATAGAGAGCAAAGAATTCAAAGAGAAATACAATAATCAAGATGTAAGACTGAAATTGAAAGAGAAATAGCAGATTTATGTACTGTTCAATACAAGAACTGAGCTTATTGCACGATTCAAAGAAAATCTTTTTCAATTACATCTCAAACTCAGAGAAATACATACCAGTGGTTTTGTAGATAATGAATGGAATGTATAATAGCTTTGAATGGGCCGAATTGAGAGACTTTGGCTTGAAACAAACCAAGGCTACTATCAATTGATTCAATTAGCTCCCTTTTCACTCTTTCCCTCTTCTTGCTACTAATTGCTAGGTTATTCTCTCCTTTGTTTTTCGTCCCTCCTCCTTTTCTGCTTTGTATAAAGGGGTTTATATAGGCTAAGATACAAGGAGTGAGGGAGAGTTTGTGTTTGTTCAATTTCTCGGATTGCTAATGTGGCACTCCATCTTACCTTTCATTTTGCGAGTCAGTGGCCAGGATTGGCTCCCTTTGTGCTTCTTGATGCTAAGTCCACGGATTGATGACTTGGCAACCGACAGGTATAACAGATTGTGGTGAGTTAGTTATTGTTTTCCTTGTATTCACTATCTTGCCACTTGTAACTGCCATTTGCACTTGTTTCAACTCTTCTAGAACCTTCTTCGATCTAATTAGCACTCACCTAAATCAATTAATTGGGTCTATATATATCAATTAGGTGCCACTAGCATTTTCCTTTCTGATTTGCCTTAATTCATAATCAAAGCACCTCTCTTCATCCCTCTGCTCATTTCTCTAATTGCAAGCTCTTTCATACTCTTTTTAGTCTCAGATATCAATTTCACATCCTTTCTTGAAAACCTATACTGCTGAGATCGAGTATCAAAGATTTCTTCACTGACTCGGGTGGTGGATTGGTGTAGCACTAGGTTAGAGCTTCCCTCGAGTTAGCCTAAGCTTCTGGATAGCATCGCAAAGGTTAGAATATTGTATAAGCATCGCCAATTTGATCTTTTATACTTGTACAAGTCAATTACAAGTTTCAATTTTACAAACTATCTTCAACCGATTCTCCATATTTCCTTTGCAATTCATTGAAATTTATTGTTTATGCATCTCTAATCCGCATTGCCTTGCCCATTCCAATCTCATCCAGGGAATAAGAACACCTTCTAAGCATTTCTCCATGGCGCCTCCTTCTGTGTCGCGCGGAAGAAAGAGACGAAGAAGAAGAGAAGAAGAAGGGAGCAGCTTTGGGCAGGGTGATCTTGGCACATGTGAACCGCCGCAAGATGAGGCCCACAGCCAGAGAGATAATGCGCATGAGCCAGGTACATCTTTCCTTTCTTTTCTTCTTATTTAAATTTCAGTTTTATTTGAATGGGCTTGGTTCACATAGCAGATATGCGCCTCTGACTTGTAATGCTTACAGCCCGGCCCCACTTGTCAGGATTTAATCTTGCAGCTTAACTATACTTTAGGGCTTAATCAATGTTTAGGCCTGATTAGGGCCCACCAGTCAGTGACATAGGGTTTAGGTTAATGATTTCCACATAGTCAATAGGGATGAGGTGTCACCAATAAAACAGTGACATGTGGCAGATAGGTTTAATTGCATATAGATTGATCTGCTGATATGTGCCGCCATGTGGCAAGGCCTGCTGAGGTGGCTCTGTGGTATGACGCCATGTGGCACAGGCAGAGTGAGGTGGCCCTGTCATAGCCTGCCACGTGGCACTGTGGTGGGGCCCACCTGTCAGTGACTTGTGCCAGGGTGGGGCCCACTTGCTGACATGGACCAATGGGAGATTGCCACGTGGCACTCGGCTGCTGAGCTGGCCCAATCTGGTGCTGCCACGTGGCACACCCTCTCTCTTCTTCTGTTTTATATCTTCTTTGTTCTCTGTACCCAGTTTGTACCCAGGACTATGGTTATCCCCAAGTTGCACCCAGAGTCCTCTTGATCAAATCTCAGCCTTTGATCAATCCATTCAATCTGTCTTATCTTCTCTGAATTTATTTTAATAGCTCCACTTATCCAAAAATCATGAAATTTTCACCAAAAATCCCTAAATTCATGATGATCACCCCTATAATTTTTAATTCCATTTTTACCCCTGCCTCTTTGAATTAAAAATTATTTTGTCAAGAAAACCCTGTTTCTTCCTCTGAATTAATCCCAGATTTCAATTATAGCTCAGTGTCTCTGCCAATTATCTCTCTCTTGCAGAAACCACCCTAAATAAATACCAATTAGACTTGTGTTGATATTCATTAGGGTTTGATCTGATCAACAGTTGATTACTTGTCAACAATTGATGCAAATCTAGACTTGATCAGATGGTTGCTCCCAGCTTTGGCACCTGATCAGTCTTGTGAAATTGACTTTCAATCCCTTAACATGAGGGTGATTTGGTCAAAGAGCTGACTACTTATCAGTAATTGACACAAATCAAAGCATGGTTAGGTGGTTGCTCACAGCTTTGGCACCAGGTCAGCCTTGAAAGTAAAATCACATTTAGAATTTCCCATGATTGGTTGTATCAGAATACTAGCTTGGCATTGACACAATTCTAGTTGTATAGAGATTATACTGCTTCATTTCTTAGGGTTTGCTCTGAGAGTAGATTCTTAGGGTTTAATTCTGACTCCTCTGATGTTTGGTCACTGAAGTGTGGGGTCCACCTGTCAGTGAAAAATGATTAGATGGATGACCCCTCTAGAGATCTCTCTCTTCCTGAATCTCCTGAGGGTCATCCATCTCGAATGAACAGGAGATGGCAGGGCTTTTATACCTCTGGCATTTGCCTAAAATTTCCTTGTGGGACTATTGCTTAGCTTTTGCTCCGGGGTGATTAGGTTTAGTAGATAAGCTAGTGTTAAGCTGTCAGAGCTGCTTGCAAGTGACTGCCATGTGGGTCCCACTTGTCAGAAAAAATGTGATCAGATGGCTGACCCATCAGGAGATTTTCTCTCTCGGAATCTCCCGAGAGTCGCCCACCTCGAATGAGCAGGAGGTGGTGGAGTATTTATATCTCTCGTCTCTCACCCCGACATTTCCTTGTGGGATTAGTGCTTAACCCTTGTTCCGGTTGATTAGGTTTCTTAGTAAAATAGGCTAGGTCTATGTTGTTAGAGCCGTCTACGAGGGACTGCCAGGTGGGTCCCACTTGTCAGAGAAAATGATTACATGGATGACCCATGAGGAGATCTCTTTCTCTCTCCTGAATCTCCTGAGCGTCATCCACGTCAAATGAACAGTGGATGACGGGATATTTATACTCTTGCTTCGCACTTAGGATTTCCTTGTGGGACATATAAAGTTGCTCCGGAGTCCATTAGCGACCTTTTCTGATCAGTGGGCCCTTTCTCTCGCCCTTTCTCTTTCCCTTTCTTATGTTTTATTATCAGCAATTTGATATTCATTTTCAGCTATTTATCTTTGAGATTTTCCAAGGGTAAACAAAGAGCCACCCACCAAGACGAGCCTTGAACGCTCGAAAGGCTTGTCTTGGTGTATTATTATTATTATTTTTTATCACCCGTTTCTTTACTCCTCATGATGTCTTTCTCCTCTTCGGATATTGTAGTTTCTTTCCATGACGCCATTCCGCGACGTCCTCTGAGTCATTATCATTCCTTGTACGAGGATCATAGTGATTGGACTTCTCTCGTCTCAGCCATTCGAGCGACTCCTGTCTACCCGCGAGGCGGTGGTTTGTTCTTTAGAGATGATCAGCCTCATGACATCATGCCCCTTCAGCCTTTAGGCGTCGCCTCTACAGCTCCTTTGACACATCTCCTGGGCAAGGAGATTATTGACGGGGAGGCCTCTCGGTGGACTTCCGCTTCTTTTATTGCTCCTTTAGAGTGCCACGGTTACCAGTTGGAGTGGACTCGATATATACTTATGCGGGAGGAGGCTGTGCTTGAGCGTACTGGGATATACGACTCGATCTTTCTGTCGATGTTTCGTTACCACATCGACACACCCTGGCTGTGGGCCTTTTGCGAGAGGTGGAACTATTCCACCAATACTTTATTTATTGATGACCGGGAGCTGACTCCGACCCTCCTGGAGATACAGCAGTTGACAGGGTTGCCGATCTTTGGCTGGTTTTACGATGAGTTCATAGTCTCACCTGCTGACTTGAGAGATTCATCTCGATTCCCGCCATCTTTACAGAGGGTGTATGATATATACTACCACTTGTGAGGAGGTCACTCCGGAGTCCCCTTTAGACATTGGATTGCTTTTTTCACAGATCGAGTTCATACTCGTCCCGAGGGCTTGGCCTCCATTCGGGATCCTTTTGGCACCGGTCAGCCTGACATTCACCCAGATATTCCCCTCCCTTCTCAGGATACATTGTGCTCTCATGACATAGACCGGGAGACTTATCTGACTGCATTCATTTCCTGGTGGATCTGTTACTTCTTACTGCCTACCTCTCCAGCATACACCATCCGACCTTCTGTGTTTGTCATGGCGAGTTTGATTGCACGTGGCAACAGGACTTCTTTGGCTGTGCCTGTGTTGGCCAACATTTACAGAGGTATCCGTGGTCTGGTATCATCTCGTAGTCCTTCGAGATGTAGGGAGCTGATTCCATGGCATCTGGTCAGCGGTTGGCTTCATATGCATTGGTCGGGTTCTTATGACCCTGGCATGGCTGCTTCATTGAGAGATCTTTTACCTTTGTCGGGTCCCGTTTTCATGTTTTGCCCTCCCGGACTTATTTTCGGCGGTGCCGAGTGCGTTGTGTCCCGTTTTCATGTTTTACGCACCCAAACTCATTTTCGGCGGTGCCCAGTGTGTCGAGTCCCGTTTTCATGTTTTGCGCGCCCGGACTCATTTTCGACGGTACAGAAGGCATCGGGTCCGGTTTTCATGTTTTGCGCTCTCGGACTCGTTTTCGGTGGTACCGAGGGCGTCGGGTCCCACATGTTTTGGGCGCCCGAATTCGTTTTCGGTGGTTCCGAGGTCGGCGGGTCCCGTTTTCATGTTTTGCCCTCCCGAACTCATTTTCGGCAGTACCGACGGCGTAGGTTCCGTTTTCATGTTTTGCGTGCCCGGACACATTTTTGGCAGTATCGAGGGCGTCGGGTCCCGTTTTCATGTTTTGCGCTCCCGGACTCGTTTTCGGCGGTGTCGATTGCGTCGGGTGTCGTTTTCATGATTTACGCGCCCGAAATAGTCATCGACGGTACCGAGGGCGTCTGGACCCGTTTTCATGTTTTGCGCTCCCGGAATCGTTTTCGGCGGTAGCGAGGGCATCGGATCCCGTTTTCATGTTTTGCGCAACCGAAATCGTTTCGGCGGTACCGAGGGCGTCGGGTTCGGATTTCATGTTTCGCGTTCCCGGACTTATTTTCGGCGCATGCGAGGCGCGTCACCCGTTTTAATGTTTTGCGCGCCGGACTCGTTTCGGCGGTATCGTGGGCGCTGGGTCCGTTTTCATGTTTTGCGCGCCCGGACTCATTTTCGACTGTACAGAGGGCGTCGGGTCCGATTTTCATGTTTTGCGCTCTTGGACTCGTTTTCGGCGGTACCGAGGGCGTCGGGTTCCACATGTTTTGGGCGCCCGAATTTGTTTTCGGTGGTACCGAGGTCGTCGGGTCCCGTTTTTATGTTTTGCCCTCCCGGAATTTTCGGCGGTAGCGAGGGCGTCGGGTCCCGTTTTAATGTTTTGCGCTCCCGAACTCATTTTCGGCGGTGCCGAGTGCGTCGGGTGTCGTTTTCATGTTTTACGCGCCCGAAACCGTCTTCGACGGTACCGAGGGCGTCGGGACCCGTTTTCATGTTTTGCGCTCTCGGACTCGTTTTGGCGGTGCGAGGGCGTCGGTCCCGTTTTCATGTTTTACGCGCCCGAAATCGTTTCGCGATACGCACCGAGCGGCGTCGGGACCCGTTTTCATGTTTTGCGCTCCCGGACTATTTCGGCGTGAGGGCGTCAAGTCCCGTTTTCATGTTTTGCGCTCTCGGACTCGTTTTCGGCGGTTCCGTGGGCGTCGGCTCCCGTTTTCATGTTTTGCGCGCCCGGACTCGTTTTCGGTGGTACCGTGGGCGTTGAGTCCCGTTTTCAGCGGTGTGGAGGGCGTAGGCTCCTGTTTTCATGTTTTACTCTCCCGGACTCGTTTTCGGTGGTACCGACGACGTCTTGTCCCGTTTTCATGTTTTGCCATTCCGAGCATGTTTTTGGCGGTGGCGAGGGTGTCGGGTCCCGTTTTCATATTTTGCGCGCTCAGACTCATTTTCGACGGTACAGAGGGCGTCGGGTCCAGTTTTCATGTTTTGCGCTCTCGGACTCGTTTTCGACGGTACCGAGGGCGTCGGGTCCCACATGTTTTGGGCGCCCGAATTCGTTTTCGGTGGTACCGAGGTCGTCGGGTCCCGTTTTCATGTTTTGCCCTCCCGGACTCATTTTCGGCGGTACCGACGGCGTCGGGTCCCGTTTTCATGTTTTGCGCTCTCGAAACCGTCTTCGACGGTACCGAGGGCGTTGGGACCCGCTTTCATGTTTTGCGCTCCCGGACTCATTTTCGGCGGTACCGAGGGCATCAGATCCCGTTTTCATGTTTTGCGCAACCGAAATCGTTTTGCGATACCGAGGGCGTCGGGTTCGGATTTCATATTTCGCGTTCCCGGACTCATTTTCAGCGGTACCGAGGGCGTTGGCTCTCGTTTTCATGTTTTGCGCGCCCGGACTCATTTTCGGTGGTACCGTGGGCATTGGGTCCCGTTTTCATGTTTTGCGTTCCCAAACCCGTTTTCAGCGGTGTGGAGGGCGTAGGCTCCTGTTTTCATGTTTTGCGCTCCCGGACTCGTTTTCGGCGGTACCGACGGCGTCTTGTCCCGTTTTCATGTTTTGCCCTTCCGAGCATGTTTTCGACGATAGCGAGGGTGTCGGGTCCCGTTTTCATGTTTTGCGCTCTCGGACTCGTTTTCGGCGGTGTGCAGTTCATCGGGTCCGTTTTCATATTTTACGCGCTCGGACTCGTTTTCGACGATACCGAGGGCGTTAGGTCTGGATTTCATGTTTCGCGTTCCCGGACTTATTTTCAGCGGTACCGAGGGCGTCGGCTCCCGTTTTCATGTTTTGCGCGCCCTAACTTGTTTTCGATGGAACCGAGGGCGTTGGGTCCCGTTTTCATGTTTTGCGTTCCCAAACACGTTTTCAGCGGTGTGGAGGGCTTAGTCTCCTGTTTTCATGTTTTGCGCTCCCGACTCGTTTTCGGAGGTAGCGACGGCGTCGGGTCCCGTTTTACTGTTTGGCCCTCCCGAGCACATTTTCGGCGGTTTCGTGGGCGTCGGGTCCCGTTTACATGTTTTGCGCTCCAAACACGTTTTCGGCGGTTTCAAGGGCGTCGAGACCCGTTTTCATGTTTTCCGCACCCGGACCAATTTTCGGCGGTTTCGACGGGGTCGGGTCCCGTTTTCATGTTTTGCGCTCCCTTGCACGGTTTCGGCGGTTTCGTGGGCGTCGGGTCCCATTTTTATTATTTGCGCTCCCAGACTCATTTTCGACGGTACCGAGGGCGTCGAGTCCTGTTTTCATGTTCTGCGCTCCCGGACTCATTTTCGGCGGTGTCCAGTGCGTCGGGTCCCGTTTGCATGTTTTGCGCGTCGGGACTCATTTTCGACGATACAGAGGGCGTCAAGTCCAGTTTTCATGTTTTGCGCTCTCGGACTCGTGTTCGGCGGTAGCGAGGGAGTCGGCTCCCGTATGTTTTGGGCGCCCGAATTAGTTTTCGGTGTCACCGAGGTCGTCGGGTCCCGTTTTCATGTTTTGCGCTCCCGGAGTCGTTTTCGGCTGTACCGAGGGCGTCGGGTCCCGTTTTCATGTTTTGCGCTCCCGGACTCGTTTTCGGCGGTGCCGAGTGCGTCGGGTTCCGTTTTCATGTTTTACGCGCCCGAAATCGTCTTCGACGGTACCGAGCGCGTCGGGACCCGTTTTCATGTTTTGCGCTCCTGGACTCGTTTTCGGCGGTACAGAGGGCGTCAAGTCCCGTTTTCATGTTTTGCGCTCTCGGACTCGTTTTCGGCGGTTCCGTGGGCGTCGACTCTCTTTTTCATGTTTTGCGCTCCCGGACTCATTTTCGGCGGTGTCGAGTGCGTCGGTCCGGTTTTCAAGTTTTGCGTTCCCGGATTTGTTTTGGGCGGTACCGAGGGCATCGGCTCGCATTTTCATGTTTTCCGCGCCCGGGCTCATTTTTGGTTCCAAGGTCGTCGGGTTCCGTTTTCATATTTTGCGCGTCCGAACTCATTTTCGGCGATACCGAGGGCGTCGGGTCCGGTTTGCTTGTTTCGCGTTCCCGAACTCTTATTCGGCGGTACCGAGGGCGTCGACTCCCGTTTTCATGTTTTGCGTTCCCAAACACTTTTTCAGCGGTGTGGAGGGCGTAGGCTCCTGTTTTCATGTTTTGCCCTCGGGACTCATTTTCGGCGGTTCCGTCAGCGTCTGGTCCCATTTTCATGTTTTGCGCTCCCGGACTCGTTTTTAGCGGTACCGAGGACATCGGCTCCCGTTTTCATGTTTTACGCTCCCGGAGTTATTTTTGGCGGTATCAAGGGTGTCGAGTCCCATTTTCATGTTTTGCGCTCCCAGACTCGTTTTCGACGGTACCGAGGGCGTCGGGTCCCGTTTTCATGTTTTGCGCTCCCAGACTCGTTTTCGGCGGTGCCGAGTGCGTCGGGTTCCGTTTTCATGTTTTACGCGCCCGAAATCGTCTTCGACGGTACCGAGCGCGTCGGGACCCGTTTTCATGTTTTGCGCTCCTGGACTCGTTTTCGGCGGTACAGAGGGCGTCAGGTCCCGTTTTCATGTTTTGCGCTCTCGGACTCGTTTTCGACGGTTCCGTGGGCGTCGCTCTCTTTTTCATGTTTTGCGCTCCCGGACTCATTTTCGGCGGTGTCGAGTGCGTCGGGTCCGGTTTTCAAGTTTTGCGTTCCCGGATTTGTTTTGGGCGGTACCGAGGGCATCGGCTCGCATTTTCATGTTTTCCGCGCCCGGGCTCATTTTTGGTTCCAAGGTCGTCGGGTTCCGTTTTCATATTTTGCGCGTCCGAACTCATTTTCGGCGATACCGAGGGCGTCGGGTCCGGTTTGCATGTTTCGCGTTCCCGGACTCTTATTCGGCGGTACCGAGGGCGTCGACTCCCGTTTTCATGTTTTGCGTTCCCAAACACTTTTTCAACGGTGTGGATGGCGTAGGCTCCTATTTTCATGTTTTGAAATCCCGGACTCATTTTCGTCGGTTCCGTAAGCGTCTGGTCCCATTTTCATGTTTTGCGCTCCCGGACTCGTTTTTAGCGGTACCGAGGACATCGGCTCTCGTTTTCATGTTTTACGCTCCCGGAGTTGTTTTTGGCGGTATCGAGGGTGTCGAGTCCCATTTTCATGTTTTGCGCTCCCGGGCTCGTTTTCGACGGTACCGAGGGCGTCGGGTCCCGTTTTCATGTTTTACGCACCCAAACTCGTTTTCGGCGGTGCCAAGTGTGTCGGGTCCCGTTTTCATGTTTTGCCCTCCCGGACTTATTTTCGGCGGTGCCGAGTGCGTTGTGTCCCGTTTTCATGTTTTACGCACCTAACTCGTTTTCGGCGGTGCCCAGTGTGTCGGGTCCCGTTTTCATGTTTTGCGCGCCCGAACTCATTTTCGACGGTACATAAGGCGTCGGGTCCGGTTTTCATGTTTTGCGCTCTCGGACTCGTTTTCGGTGGTACCGAGGGCGTCGGGTCCCATATGTTTTGGGCGCCCGAATTCGTTTTCGGTGGTTCCGAGGTCGGCGGGTCTCGTTTTCATGTTTTGCCCTCCCGGACTCATTTTCGGCGGTACCGACGGCGTTGGTTCTCGTTTTCATGTTTTGCGTGCCCGGACACATTTTTGGCAGTACCGAGGGCGTCGGGTCCCGTTTTCATGTTTTGCGCTCCCGGACTCATTTTCGGCGGTGTCGATTGCGTCGGGTGTCGTTTTAATGATTTACGCGCCCGAAACAGTCATCGACGGTACCGAGGGCGTCTGGACCCGTTTTCATGTTTTGCGCTCCCGGAATCAGTTTTCGGCGGTACCGAGGGCATCGGATCCCGTTTTCATGTTTTGCGCAACCGAAATCGTTTTCGGCGGTACCGAGGGCGTCGGGTCCGGATTTCATGTTTCGCGTTCCCGGACTTATTTTCAGCGGTACCGAGGGCGTCGGCTCCCGTTTTAATGTTTTGCGCGCCCGGACTCGTTTTCGGCGGTATCGTGAGCGTTGGGTCCCGTTTTCATGTTTTGCGCGCCCGGACTCATTTTCGACGGTACAGAGGGCGTCGGGTCCGATTTTCATTTTTTGCGCTCTTGGACTCGTTTTCGGCGGTACCGAGGGCGTCGGGTCCCACATGTTTTGGGCGCCCGAATTTTTTTCGGTGGTACCGAGGTCGTCGGGTCCAGTTTTCATGTTTTGCCCTCCCGGAATCGTTTTCGGCGGTACCGAGGGCGTCGGGTCCCATTTTCATGTTTTGCGCTCCCGAACTCGTTTTCGGCGGTGCCGAGTGCGTCGGGTGTCGTTTTCATGTTTTACGCGCCCGAAACCCTCTTCGACGGTACCGAGGGCGTCGGGACCCGTTTAAATGTTTTGCGCAACCGAAATCGATTTCGGCGATACCGAGGGCGTCGGGTCCGGATTTCATATTTCGCGTTTCCGGACTCATTTTCAGCGGTACCGAGGGCGTCGGCTCCCGTTTTCATGTTTTGCGCGCCCGGACTCGTTTTCGGTGGTACCGTGGGCGTTGAGTCCCGTTTTCAGCGGTGTGGAGGGCGTAGGCTCCTGTTTTCATGTTTTACGCTCCCGGACTCGTTTTCGGCGGTACCGACGGCGTCTTGTCCCGTTTTCATGTTTTGCCATTCCGAGCATGTTTTCGGCGGTGGCGAGGGTGTCGGGTCCCGTTTTCATATTTTGCGTGCTCAGACTCATTTTTGGCGGTAGCGAGGGCGTCGGGTCCCGTTTTCATGTTTTGCGCTCTCGGACTCGTTTTCGACGGTGTCCAGTTCGTCGGGTCCGTTTTCATGTTTTGCGTGCCCGGACTCATTTTCGGCTATACCGAGGGCGTAAAGTATGGTTTTCATGTTTTGCGCTCCTGAACTCATTTTCGTTGGTACCGAGGGCATCAGCTCCCGTTTCCATGTTTTCCGCGCCCAGACTCTTTTTCGGTTGAACCGAGGGCATCGAATCCCGTTTTCATGTTTTGCGCACCCGAATTTGTTTTCGACGATACCGAGGGCGTTAGGTCCGGATTTCATGTTTCGCGTTCCCGGACTTATTTTCAGCGGTACCGAGGGCGTCGGCTCCCGTTTTCATGTTTTGCGCGCCCTGAATCGTTTTCGTTGGAACCGAGGGCGTTGGGTCCCGTTTTCATGTTTTGCGTTCCCAAACACGTTTTCAGCGGTGTGAAGGGCTTAGTCTCCTGTTTTCATGTTTTGCGCTCCCGGACTCGTTTTCGGCGGTACCGACGGCGTCGGGTCCCGTTTTACTGTTTTGCCCTCCCGAGCACGTTTTCGGCGGTTTCGTGGGTGTCAGGTCCCGTTTTCATGTTTTGCGCTCCCAAGCACGTTTTCAGCGGTTTCGAGGGCGTCGGGACCCGTTTTCATGTTTTCCGCACTCGGACCAGTTTTCGGCGGTACTGACGGCTTCGGGTCCCGTTTTCATGTTTTGCCCTCCCGAGCACGTTTTCGGCGGTTTCGACGGGGTCGGGTCCCGTTTTCATGTTTTGCGCTCCCGAGCACGGTTTCGGCGGTTTCGTGGGCGTCGGGTCCCATTTTCATTATTTGCGCTCCCAGACTCATTTTCGGCGGTAGCGAGGGCGTCGTGTCCCGTTTTCATATTTTGCGCGCCCTGACTCATTTTTGACGGTACCGAGGGCGTCGAGTCCTGTTTTCATGTTCTGCGCTCCCGGACTCATTTTCGACGATACAGAGGGCGTCAAGTCCAGTTTTCATGTTTTGCGCTCTCGGACTCGTTTTCGGCGGTGCCGAGGGAGTCGGCTCCCATATGTTTTGGGCTCCCGAATTAGTTTTCGGTGTTACCGAGGTCGTCGGGTCCCGTTTTCATGTTTTGCGCTCCCGGAGTCGTTTTCGGCGGTACCGAGGGCGTCAGGTCCCGTTTTCATGTTTTGCGCTCCCAGACTCGTTTTCGGCGGTGCCGAGTGCGTCGGGTTCCGTTTTCATAATTTACGCGCCCGAAATCCTCTTCGACGGTACCGAGGGCGTCGGGACCCGTTTTCATGTTTTGCGCTCCCGAACTCGTTTTCGGCGGTGCGAGGGCGTCGGGTCCCGTTTTCATGTTTTGCGCTCTCGGACTCGTTTTCGGCGGTTCCGTGGTCGTCGGCTCTCTTTTTCATGTTTTGCGCTCCCGGACTCATTTTCGGCGGTGCCGAGTGCGTCGGGTCCGGTTTTCATTTTTGCGCTCGAGGACTCATTTTTGGAGGTACCGAGGGCGTCGGGTCCCGTTTTCATGTTTTGCGCGCCTGGACTCGTATTAGGCGGTACCGAGGGGGTCGGGTCCCGTTTTCATGTTTTGCGCTCCTGGATTCGTTTTCGGCGGTGCCAAGAGCGTCGGGTCCCGTTTTCATTTTTTGCGCGCCTAAACTCGTGTTCGAAGGTATCGAGGGCGTCGGGAGCCGTTTTCATGTTTCCGCTCCCGGACTCGTTTTAAGCGGTGCCTTGTTCGTCTGGTCCCGTTTTCATGTTTTGCGCGCCCAGACTCATTTTCGGCGTTACCGAGGGCGTCCGGTCTCGTTTCCATATTTTGCGCGCCCGGACTTATTTTCGACGGTACCGAGGGCGTCGGGTCCCGTTTTCATGTTTTATGCGCCCGAACTCGTTTTCGGCGGTAGCGAGGGCGACTTGTCCGGTTTTCAAGTTTTGCGTTCCCGGATTTATTTTGGGCGGTACCGAGGGCATCGGCTAGCATTTTCATGTTTTCCGCGCCCGGGCTCATTTTTGGTTCTTAGGTCGTCGGGTTCCGTTTTCATATTTTGCGCGTCCGAACTTATTTTCGGCGATACCGAGGGCGTCGGGTCCGATTTGCATGTTTCGCGTTCCCGGACTCATATTCGGCAGTACCGAGGGCGTCGACTCCCGTTTTCATGTTTTGCGTTCCCAAACACGTTTTCAGCGGTGTGGAGGGCGTAGGCTCCTGTTTTCATGTTTTGCAATCCCGGACTCATTTTCGGCGGTACCGTCAGCGTCTGGTCCCATTTTCATGTTTTGCGCTCCTGGACTCGTTTTTAACGGTACCGAGGACATCGACTCCCGTTTTCATGTTTTACGCTACCAGAGTTGTTTTTGGCGGTATCGAGGGTGTCGAGTCCCATTTTCATGTTATGCGCTCCCGGAATCGTTTTCGATGGTACCGAGGGCGTCGGGTCCCGTTTTCATTTTTTACGCACCCAGACTCGTTTTCGGCGGTGCCCAGTGTGTCGGGTCCCGTTTTCATGTTTTTCCCTCCCAGACTCGTTATCGGCGGTGCCGAGTGCGTTGTGTCCCGTGTTCATCTTTTGCGCGTCCGGACTCGTTTTCGGCGATACCGACGGCGTAGGGTACGGTTTTCATGTTTTGCACGCCCGGACTCTTTTTCGACGGCACAGAAGGCGTCGTGTCCGGTTTTCATGTTTTGCGCTCTCGGACACGTTTTCGGTGGTACCGAGGGCGTCAGGTCCCACATGTTTTGGGCGGCCGAAGTCGTTTTCGGTGGTACCGAGGTCGTCGGGTCCCGTTTTCATGTTTTGCCCTCCCGAACTCATTTTCGGCGGTACCGACGGCGTTGGGTCCCGTTTTCATGTTGTGCGCGCCCGAACACGTTTTTGGCAGTACCGAGGGCGTCGGGTCCCGTTTTCATGTTTTGCGCTCCCGGACTCGTTTTCGGCGGTGCCGATTGCGTCGGGTGTCGTTTTCATGATTTACGCGCCCGAAACAGTCATCGACGATACCGAGGGCGTCGGGACCCGTTTTCATGTTTTGCGCTCCCGGAATCTTTTTCGGCGGTACCGAGGGCATCGGATCCCGTTTTCATGTTTTGCGCAACCGAAATCGTTTTCGGCGGTACCGAGGGCGTCGGGTCCGAATTTCATGTTTCGCGTTCCCGGACTTATTTTCAGCGGTACCTAGGGCGTCGGCTCCCGTTTTAATGTTTTGCGCGCCCGGACTCGTTTTCGGTGGTACCGTGGGCGTTGGGTCCCGTTTTCATGTTTTGCGCGCCCTGACTCATTTTCGACGGTAAAGAGGGCGTCGGGTCCGATTTTCATGTTTTGCGCTCTCGGACTCGTTTTCGGCGGTACCGAGGGCGTCGGGTCCCGTTTTCATGTTTTGCGCTCCCGAACTCGTTTTCGGCGGTGCCGAGTGCGTCGGGTGTCGTTTTCATGCTTTACGCGCCCGGAACCGTCTTCGACGGTACCGAGGGCGTCGGGACCCGTTTTCATGTTTTGCCCTCCCGGAATCGTTTTCGGCGGTACCGAGGGCATCGGATCCCGTTTTCATGTTTTGCGCAACCGAAATCGTTTTCTGCGATACCGAGGGCGTCGGGTCCGGATTTCATATTTCGCGTTCCCGACTCATTTTCGGCGTTACCGAGGGCGTTCCCGTTTTCATGTTTTGCGCGCCCGGACTCATTTTCGGTGGTAACGTGGGCGTTGGGTCCCGGGCGTGTGGAGGGCGTAGGCTCCCGTTTTTATGTTTTACGCTCCGGACTCGTTTCGGCGTGCGACGACTCGCGTCTTGTCCCGTTTTAATGTTTAGCCATTCCGAGCATGTTTTCGGCGGTGGTGAGGGTGTCAGGTCCAGTTTTCATATTTTGCTCGCTCAGACTCATTTTTGGCGGTACCAAGGGCGTCGGGTCCCGTTTTCATGTTTTGCGCTCTCGGACTCGTTTTCGACGGTGTCCAGTTCGTCGGGTCCGTTTTCATGTTTTGCGCGCCCTGACTCATTTTCGGCTATACCGAGGGCGTAAAGTATGGTTTTCATGTTTTGCGCTCCTGGACTCATTTTCGTTGGTACCGAGGGCATCGGCTCCCGTTTCCATGTTTTCCGCGCCCAGACTCTTTTTCGGTTGTACCGAGGGCATCGAATCCCGTTTTCATGTTTTGCGCACCCGAATTCGTTTTCGACGATACCGAGGGCGTTAGGTCCGGATTTCATGTTTCGCGTTCCCGAACTTATTTTCAGCGGTACCGAGGGCGTCGGCTCCCGTTTTCATGTTTTGCGCGCCCTGACTCGTTTTCGATGGAACCGAGGGCGTTGGGTCCCGTTTTCATGTTTTGTGTTCCCAAACACGTTTTCAGCGGTGTGAAGGGCTTAGTCTCCTGTTTTCATGTTTTGCGCTCCCGGACTCGTTTTCGGCGGTACCGACGACGTCGGGTCCTGTTTTACTGTTTTGCCCTCCCGAGCACGTTTTCGGCGGTTTCGTGGGCGTCAGGTCCCGTTTTCATGTTTTGCGCTCCCAAGCACGTTTTCGGCGGTGTGCGACCCTTTTTCGCGCGCTCCGCACCGCCGCTGGGCGATGGGTTGCGGAAGAAGGACACGGAGATCCCTCCCGAGCGTGCATCTCGCCTGGGTGTCGGCCGATTCTCGCCGTTTAGAGATATTTGGATGCACATTCGGGGGTTTTTAGTGATTGTGAGTTCTTGTAGATTCCGGTGGGCGCAAGCCCCACCGTTAATTACCCCGGGCTACGAACCTCGAGGCACCTCTCGGATCTTTGAAAGAGAGAAGCAAATAGTATAGTTAAAAGATGGTCAAGTGGTCGTCTAGGTTTATAAAACGGGGTCTACGGAAGATGAACCTACAAACAGATCGGTTCAATCTATGGAAGACAAACCTACAAACAGATCGGTTTTGTCCATGGGGACGAACCTACAAACAGACGGTTCGCCCATGCCACCTCGAGATGTAACCTTACCAATGAGACCAGGTTAATCTCTTCATAGGGGCTTGAGGTGAGTCTACATACAGACCGACTCGACCTCTGTTGATCTAGAAGATAAACCTACAAACAGACCGGTTCAATCTTAACTAGTCAACAACCAATCACACAAAATACAACTCGAAGCACTGAGCCGGTTGATCTTGAGGTTGGTGAATCAGGAGAAGGGTGGATATGGCCCACGTGTTTCTTCTCACCGATCTTCTAGATCATGAATTCGTAGCACTAAGCCGATTCATAAACCTAGGAAACACAATTGCACACAATATTAAACCTGAAGCGCTGGACCAGTTCAACATTGAAGCATGTGTTAGTGAAGGAACCTACCTACGTAACGGTTCACATTCACTTTGTTTTGTGGATGAATCTACCAATGACCGATTCAATCTCACAGTCTCGGAAATGAGCGGGAGACAAACTCATCGACGGATGAGTTCGGTCTTGCTACTCAAGTGGTCATGAATTACTTGTTCATGACACCGAGTCATTAGGATGTCACTTCATTTCGGACATCGTAATGTTCTTCTTCTTCAAAGTCGACATGTTTCTCCATGCCGATGTCGTAGCTTTGGTCATTCTTCGCCGAGCGTCAAGATGTTCTTGTCTCGACTAATCATTATACGTTGCATTACTTGTGCAAGATTACTATATTGCCCTACACCCCTTGTGTGAGCGTATTCAATCATGAGTTACTTGCTCATGGCAGCGAGTCATTAAGATGTCGCCTATCTAGGACATCATAATGTTCTTCTTCTTCAGAGTCGACATATATCTCCATGTTAGTGTCGTAGTTCTGGTTATTCTTCAGCGAGCGTCGAGATGTTCCTGTCTCGACATATCTCCTCATGCTGCTATCAAAGCCTTATTCATCTCGCGTCAAGATGTTCCTGTCTCGACGTATCTTGTTATTCTTTATCAAGTGTCAAGATGTTCTTGTCTCGACATATCTTCTTGTATGGCTATTAAAGCCTTAATCATCTCATGTCAAGATGTTCCTGTCTCGACGTATCTTATTATTCTTCATCAAGTGTCAAGATGTTCTTGTCTCAACATATCTTCTTGTATTGCTATTAAAGCCTTAATCATCTCACGTCAAGATGTTCTTGTCTCAACGTATCTTCTTCATATTGCTATCGAAGCCTTAATCATTCTACGTCAAGGTGTTCACGTCTTGACTAATGTGTGCAAATATTCTCATGTGGCTCTACACTCCTTATGTGAGCATATTTATTCATTTCTAAAATGCACAAAGTCTATTATATAACATCTTTCATTATTATTTTTATTATGAAGATGCATTTATTATTATTATTATTATTATTATTATTATTATATTCTTATTACTATTATTATTTTTTTATTACTATTATTTTTATTTCTTAAACTCTATTTATCTATGTAGAAAATTATTTACAAAAATAATAGGAAAAGGGGTAGCTATTAATATTTTTGGGATTTTTATAATGGCTAAAATAGTAGAATTTTTATTTTTATTATTTCTAAACTCTAATTATTTTGTAGAAAATCACTTACAAAAATAATAGAAAATAAGATGGCTATGTTTTTTATTTATATTTTCAAAATGCTTATAATAGCTAAAGTAATAGAATTTTGTTATTATATTCTATTATATTGTAATACTATTCATTATGTAAGAATTATTTACAAAATTAAAAGATGGTTAGCTATACTATTTTACTATTATTATTTTTTTATTATTATATTTTTATTATTATTATTATATTTTTTTTTTTTTTTTTATTTTTTTTTATTATTATTATTTTTTAATATCTATAATAGCTAAAAGAAATCATTACTAATATTCTATTTATTATACTATTTATTATCTATAGAAAAGTATAAGATTTTTTTATTATTACTATTATTAGTTGAAAAATAGCTATAAGAGATGAAATTTATTATACTTTTATTACAACTATTATTTTTATTTCATTTTATTCATCAAAAGTATTTTTATCGTATATTTTTGTATAGAAATAACAAAAGAAATACAATTCATATTATAAAACTATATTATCATTCTTTATTATAAAAGAAAATGTATTTTACTATTTATTACCATAGTAGTATATTTTGTATATCTTGTGCTATTTATTTTTATTATTCTTTTTACAGAAAATATCAATATAATATCTATTATTATATTTTTTATATTTATCAAAGAACATAGCTAACCTCACTTTTATTATAGCATATTACTATCATCATTATTATTTCATGGGAAATCACTTGAAAAATCACTAAAATATATCTAGTTATTATTTATGATTTTTATTTGTATTTTTGGAATTTTTATAGTATTTAAAATGACAAGTCAAAGCTAGGTCAACTATATCAATATATGTAATGTCTTTTACTTTTAAATTGTTTTATCATGATTATATTTCTAAAACTGGAATATTATCATATAGAAAAATAGTATGAAAAATAAGAAAATTTTAGAAACAAATTTGAGTCAATTTGGAGTTTAGGAATATTTTCAAATCATTTATTTACTCTATATTATTACTATTATGTTATTATTTAATTAATGGGCCTAATCTGGGCCGCCAGATCTATATCAAGATTGGCGCTCATCTTTCATTTAATTCTATTCTTATTTGGGCCGCCGGATATGTTTCAAGATTGGATCACATGAGATGAGAGGCCCAGATTCTCTTATCACTTTATTCAAGTTATATTCGTTCGATTCATTTTAAGATTCGTATGTACGCTTCAATATTCGTGCTCAGGCGCCAATACTCGTGCTAGCGTGTTTAGTTGACTCTCCAGTCAATGGCGCCTTCAAGATTTGTGCCGGCGGCGTTTCCGGCGATTAAGGTCGTCTCTTTCCGATCAGATGGTCCCTCCGGCGTCGTCTCTTCTCGGGGAGTTGTTTCATGAGGCCTGATCAATGATCTATATGGTGGCTCTTTGCGTGCACCAATGCCATATGAGTTGGCTTGGTACCAATCGGGTACCGAGTTTCAATTCTTGCTAATTCAACGAAATTAGTTGATGTTTTTGACAATTAACCTCTCTATTCATATCGTATATGTATACTAAGGTGAATTAGCATGATTATTATAACGCAAATTGACTCAACAAAGATCTCAAATTCAAATGTTATCCAAAGCATAACAAAGATACTTCTGCATCGAAGATACAATTATGTATTACGATGAATCTTAACAATATTCTTGTCAAATTAAAACTCATAATGCATCGTTTGATGCTTTTGCATGGATCAAAGTTAACAACATACCTCTAATTTGAATGATAATCGCATTATAATTGGATAAGAATGGGTACAAAGGCAAGATCGCTCAATACCGATTACAATTCCATTCAAAATTTCGCTATTCACTTATTTTCAATGCGACTTATGCACTTAATAGACTTCTTAATGACAATTATAACCGAGCTATATCCAATCATGCATGCAATTTTCCCTAATCTCAAGTTTGGGACCGGATTTAAATGGTACAACGCGATAGCACATTGAAGATCACTAATTCCGTCGAGTTCTCAAGTTAAAACTGAGATCAATCGACTCTGAACAACACTACGACCTTGAATACATGTGATACAAACACGAACTGAGATGAATTTGACGTTTAAACAAAGAATCAAAGCAAGAACTTTTACTGGTATCGAGTTCTCAGGTTTTAACCGAGATCAATCGATTTAACCAGCTTAATTACTTGAAATCCAACCAAGAAACAAAGCAAGAACTGTAATTCAGATCAAGTACTAGAGGAAAGAAGTTATGAATTTGCAAACTAAAGGAAAGAGATTGAAAAATTCAACTCAAAAATACTGTTACTCTAAGATTCAAATGTGATATATCAATTACATCGAAAATTCAATACTGAAACTTCAAATCCAATTGAAATTAAGCTCAAGACTGACCTTCTAGTGAATAATTGGAGATATAACAACCGAGTTCTCAAGTTAAAACTGAGATCAATCGGTTTCTTGGCTTTCTTTCTTTCTCACAACCAATTCTTCTCTTCCAATTGCTTTTTCTGTGCTATAGCTCTCTAATCTATCACTCTCTATCTCTCTCTGGTCTGTTGTATTGTGTTTTTGTTGTGTGGGCTATTAATCGGGTTATATAGGCAATTGGAGTGGTGCACCAAAGGATTATAGCCATACACCCTCTAAACACCATCAATTAACTTGCCCCGGCCTATAGACATGGTCTTTGCTTTCTCGTTATTGCTTCGTTATGTTGTGGGCCCCACTCGGAGAATCCAAAGCTCCAATCTTTGATCGTTGACTTGGTTCCACCACCTTCTCATTTCTCATCGTCCATAGAACCTTCCAAAGATCTTCAACATGTTATATATACCCATTTGAATGTACCCAAGGCGCCTCTCTCTTCTCTGCCATTGTAGTTCATCTCTCCAAGCTTCAATTTGTTCATCCGAGCTCAAGTCTTGCTTCAAACCATATCTACCCTGTTCAATTGCCAATCTTCATCACCTCAACATCATCGTGTGGGTGCATGGAGGCTATAAGCTCTGTTAATTCGAGTCAATAGCACAAGGTTCCGATTTTCATCAATTTGCCCGATCTCACTACCTCATCTCAATTGTTCTTATTCAACGTTCAATTGCTGATTTTTCTTTCATTTACAGCATCGCCTAGGTGATTAAGGTCTGCTTGTATCATCAATTTCAAGTTTAGACCTACGGATCAAAGTTCTTCATCAATCGCCCGAGGTGATCATCCTCTCTCACTGCTCTATTCAGTTGTTCTTTTTCAATTTCGAGCGCTCACCCTTTCTCTCCTATGCACAGGCTATCTTTAGCTATAAAGGATTGAAGTTTCAAGCTTCAGAGAACTCGATTAACGCTAATGGCGCCATCGGCCTCGGCGAGAAGAAGAAGAAAGAGAGGGAGAGGAGAAGGAGAAGGTTCTGGAGGGGCTGAACTCGGCGCACCAAGTCCATCGCAAGACAGGCCCACCATCGAGGCATGACATGCATGGGCCGGTACATATCTCCTTTTCTCCTTGGTTTAAATTTCTGTTTGTTTTTGCGCATGGGCTTGGCTCATAGTTATCTCGTATAGCCGTACACTCATAAACCTTACACATGGGCCCCCTATGTAAGCAATCGAGTCTAGGCCCATATATTTAATCGTGACTTGGTTAGTGGCCTGCTTAGGTTTAATTGATCTGACTTGGCGCAATCTGATAGGTCCATTTGTCTAATTACCTCATTAATCATCTGCCATAGTATCTACTCCATGCTGAGGTGGCTCTGTAGTGTAGTGCCATTTGTCACCTGTGGGACCTATGCTGCATAGTTGGACCAATAGCATGTAGCCATGTGTTAATAGGTGTGGTGTAGTCTGCTGAGGTGTGCTACTTAATGTGCTGCCATGTGTCATGTGGGTGTTGAGGTGGCTCTGTCACGACTTGCCACGTGGCATGTTTGGTGGGGCCCACATGTCAGTCATCTTGTGGTATAGTGGGGCCCACATGGCTGGAATGGACCAATAGGGAAGTGCCATGTGGCACCCAGCTGTTGAGGTGGCTCACCCTGTGTGTTGCCATTTGGCATGTCCCTTGCTGGTGTGGACCACTCACAGATAGCCATGTGGCTCAAGTGGTGATGTGTCTTGTGATGTGGCCCAATCAGAGCTGGCCATTTGTATCTGCATGGTGATGTGGCCCTTGTGGTGTGATGCCATGTGGCACAGAGGGTATGTAGTGGACCAATGGTGTGATGCCGTGTGGCATAGGATGGGATGAGGTGGCCCACTGGTTGTCCGCCACGTGGCACTAAAGTGGGGCCCACATGTCGCCGACTCATATTGGGGTGGGGCCCACTCGTCGACATGGCCCAACGAGAGGCCGCCACGTGGCACACCCTCTCTCTTCGATTATTTTATGCCTCCCGTGTTTATTGCACCCGTTTGTACCCGTAGCTGCTATTATCCCCAACTTGCACCCGTAATCGCTTTCCGATCAAATCTCAGCCCTTGATTAATCCATTTATTCTGCTTTTATCTTCCCTGAATTTATTTTAATAGCTCCACTTATCCAAAAATTATGAAATTTTCACCAAAAATCCCTAAAATCATGATAATCACTCCTGTAATTTTTAATTCCATTTTTGCCCTTGCCTCTCTGAATTAAAAATTCTTTTATCCAATAAACCCTGTTATTCCTTCTGAATTAATCCCAGATTTCATTTGTAGCTCAATGTCTCTGCCAATTATCTCCCTCTTGCAGAAACCACCCTAACTAAATACCAATTAGACTTATATTGATATTCATTAGGGCTTGATTTGATCAAATGCCGACTACTTATCAATTAATACAAATCTAGACTTGATCAAAGTGGTTGCTCCCAAACTTTGCACTGATCGATCTTGTGAAATTGACTTTCAATCCCTTAACATGAGGGTGACTTGGTCAAGGAACCGACTACTTATCGAATTGACACAAATCAAAGCATGGTTAGGTGGTTGCTCGCACTTTGGCACTGTGTCACCTTGAAAGCAAAATCACATTTGGAATTTCTCATAACTAGTTGCATCAAAATGCTAACTTGGCATTGACATCATTTCATGTAGCATAGGGATTATACTTTTCGTCAGCCTCCTTTCTAGGGTTAGCTTCAAAGGCGATTTTTAGGGTTCAATTTCGACTCTTCAATAGGTCACCGAGGTGTGGGTCCACTGTCGCTGAAAATGGTCACATGGTGACTCATCGATAGGCTATGTTGTTAGATTCATCTACAAGGGACCGCGCCAGTGGGTCCCACTTGTCGAGAAAATGGAGTCAAATGGCCGACTCATCGATAGGCTATGTTATTAGATTCATCTACAAGGGACTGCCAGGTGGGTCCCACTTGTCAGAGAAGATATAATCACATGGTGACACCCAAGAGGTCTCCTCTCTCTCCTCGATCTTCTTGGGTGTCACTCATGCCGAGTGGACAGAGGATAGCGGGGTATTTATACTCTTCACTTCATGCCCGCATTCCATGTGGGACTAATGGATTTGTTCCGGGGTTAGGCAGCGACCTCTCCTGATCAGTGGGCCATCCTTCCACTGCTCTCTCTCTTCTTCCCCTTTCTTATGATTTATCATCAATTTATTTCATTTATTCATCTATTCATCCTTGAAATTTTTCAAGGGTAAACAAAGAGCCACCCACCAAGACGAGTCTTGAACGCTCGAAAGGCTTGTCTTGGTGCATTATTCCTTATTATTCATCACTTCATTTCTCATGACGTCTTCTCTTCTTCGGGTATTGTAGTTTTATCTCATGACGCCATTCCGCGTCGCCCTCGAGTCATTATTATTCTTTCTACGAGGATCCTAGCGATTGGACTCCTCTCGTCTCGGCCCATCCGAGCGACTCGTCTACTCCGCGAGGCGGCGGTTTATTTTTCAGGGATGATCACCTCATGACATCATGCCCTCCAGCCTTTAGGCGTTGCTTCCACAAACTTTCCTTTGACACATCTCCCGGGCAAGGAGATTATCGATGGGGAGGCTCACGGGTGGACTATCGCTCCCTTCATCACTCCCGGAGTGCCATGGATATCGCCTAGAGTGGACCCGTATGTGCTCATGCGGGAGGGGACTCGCTCGGGCGAGCCGGGATATATGACTCGGTTTTCTTGTCGATGTTTCATTATTATATGACACACCCCGGCTACGGGCCTTTTGTGAGAGGTGGAACTATTCCACCAACACTCGTTCATTGACGATCGGAGCCGACTCCGACCCTCCTAGAGATACAAAGAGTTGGCTTGACCGGCCGCCGATCTTTGGCCATTTCTATGACGAGTTCATGATCTCACCCGCCGACTTGGGAGACTTCACTCGATTTCCACCTTCTTTGCATAGGATTTATGAGGTTTATCATCATTTACGGAGGGGCATCCGGAGTTCCGTTCGTACATTGGATCACCTATTTCACCGATCGGGTCCATACTCGCCCTACGGTTTGGCTTCCACCAGAGATCCATTTGGTACATGTGTCGGCTCGAGATTCATCATGACGCCTTATCCCATCTCAGGATACCCCGTGTTCACATGACGTGGATCGGGAGACTTATTTGATCGCCTTCATTTCTTGGTGGATCTCGCTATTTCTTATTACCTAGCTCCCCCGCATACACCATTCGGCCTTCGGTGTTCATTATGGCGAGCCCGATCGCGCGTGGCGACAGATTTCTTTGGCCGTGCCTCGTACCGGCCAACATTTACAGATGCCTTCGCGGTCCGACTTCATCTCGTAGTCCTTCACAAAGTGCCGGAGCCGATCCCGTGGCATCCGATTAGCGGATGGCTCCATTTACATTGGTCCGCTCATATGATCCCGCATGGCGGTCACGCTACGAGATCGTCTACCCTTATTGAGTGACTTAGCCGGGGTGCGGCCGACTTCATTGACTCCGAGGTCGCTCGGTATAGATTCTTCAGAGTCGAGACCATCCGCGCTTTTCTCGAGATAGATCGGTGGCCCGTGGGGCGCCTAGGATTGCCGACGACAGGATGGTGATTGACGACGGGGTTCCCTCTTCCGACTCTTCTAGCATTCGAGCCGGCCTATCGATTTGGAGTACCCGATCGCATTCGTCGGGCTTTCTTCCTCTCGATTGGGCGATCATGTGTTCATCGAGCCCTATTCGCCACATCGATGCGCACATCGGCTTGGCTTGGATCGGGATATTCCAGCGCCTCTTCTCCGCCCTACATCATTGGCGGCCGATTTGGAGGGTATCGGATGGTGCTACACTCACCTCTTCCGACCGGGCACGGGCACTCGCTATCAGATGGTATCCACCTCTAGGACTTCCACCTTCACGAGGCGTTATCAGCAGTGGTATTATGAGACTATTCGCTCTTACCAGTCGTATACTCCTCCGGTGGTCGTCCGGAGTACATGTCCGCGAGATGGTCAGCCTCTATTAGATGGCACCGTTTCGCGTGATCGCAGCCCTTTCCCGGCCATTGCCGCAGAGCCTGTCGATTTTCAAGGTTTAGATAACCGGTTTTCTCGTGCTCCTGTTAGGACTATTCTCACAGGTACACTTCATCATCCCTTTCAGGTTATTTTCCTTTGATAAGCCTCATCTCATCTCGACCAATTCTCTTTTTGACTCAGAGTTGGCTTACGAGTATGATCACGCGGAGCCTGGGTTCTCGGTCCCTCGCCCACGAGTAGTTGGCGTTCACTCTCAGCCACCTGTCGAGCCACCGGCTCCAGCCACCGTGGAGAGAGATCGAGATGGCACTTCTCGGCCGCCTTCCCTATCTTCTTTCTCTTCTCCCATTCCGGGTGATTTTCTTTACTGACTCGCCTATCCTTATTCAGGCGTACTTCATTTACATCTCTAATTAGAGTTTATTTTTCAGCTCGTGAGACATCTCCTGTGGAGGTCGCCGAGATGACATCATAGCAGATCTATCGGCGCCTGCGAGCACTGCTATTCCAGGGTTTTGCACCGACCTTGCCGTCGCAGGTTCGTGTGCTTTATTTAATACCTAGTTGCCAGCATGCACTAGTATTTTCATTCTTACATGTAGATTTTACAGACCCTGAGGCCGATGACATGGCATCTCCTCATCGCTCGGAGTCTTTTTTCTACGACGGTCCTGCCTCACCGTCGATCTTATTGGTGCCTACCGGGGATGGCGACTCCTTTGACGTGGTTCTGGGGCCAGTGCTCACTCTTGCACTACCGAGGAGGCTTCTTTAGAGCAGGGGAGTCCATTGGGTCGTCGAGCCGCGCAGCGATGAGCCATTGCGATCGAGGAGGGCCATCTCATGCTTCTTCATCTCCCGACGGCAGCCTCTCATGGCCACAGATAGCGAGTCTCGCCGAGCGAGTTGCGTCGATTATGACTCGAGTTGGATGAGAGTGGTGGTGGAGCGCCTATTCCAGGCCCGAGAGACGAGAGGTTCCGGTTAGTGAGGGTCTCGCCGAGCCTCATGCTTCTTCCGGTACCTTATATTTCCTTTATCATTTGCCCGTATTTTACTTTTCATGTACTTATGCTTCTTCATTTTATTTTGTAGCCGGGTCTGGTACACCTATGGATCCTCCTGAGGCGACCGACATCCCTATCCCTGACTCAGTCCCGCCTGTCTCAGGCGACGAGGCGATAGGTTAGATCTTCTCTTCCTTCTATTTCTTCTTTGGTTATAACAATTTGTCTAACCCATTTATTTTACTTGCAGATGTTTCATCGAGGGATGTGCAGCTCGCCTTGGCCGCGTTGGCGGATGCACTCCGGGATACCTTCTTCGGAGGCTATCCGCTTAGATTTCGAGATCCTGGATTCTCTGCCCAGCGGCTTCTCTTTCGATTGGTATAGGCCGATGCGGATACCATCGCGCCGCCTCTACTCATTGCACCTCGTCTCGAGAGCACTTTCATTTCCGGGAGGTGTGAGGAGTCGCTCGGGGCTTACCAGATGCGAGCTCTCTCGTATACCAAAGACGAGTTGGAGATTCATGAGCTACGCAGGCATTTGGAGGCCGCTCGACTTCGCTATCTTCAGCGGCTCTCTTCTTGTGCCACTCTCCGCTCCATGGGAGTTAGTGGTGGGCCCGCTCGACTGCTCGTGCAGGAGCTAGAGGACCACAGATCATCGGTGGAGGGCTTCTCCCGACATCTAGCGGGACGTCTCCCAGAGCTGCAGATTCACACGAGCGTCCGGATAGTGCCTTCGCTCGCTTTTTGGATTTTGAGACGGCTTCGGAGGAGGACAGGCACTCCCTCCATGATTATCTGGAGACTATTAGTACTGTGCTATTAGAGTTGGAGTCCCGCTTTTTGGGCCCATAGACTGTACTTTTCATTTCTTCTTTTCTCCTTTTCTTTTACTATACTTGATATAGGATGCCTTGACACTTATCATTTTGATCTCTTGTTGTGGATGATGCTTGCCTCTATTATTATTCTTTCATCGCTTCCTCTGCAGCGCGAGGAAGTATTTTATTGATTTCATGCTATGCACCTCCAATCTTATTTGCAAAAACGCCCTATTACAACTGCTTCATTCTTTCGCAGCGTCTAAACATAATAAAGAAAAATCTTACAACATCCTATTACATTCATTCTATGTATGTTCATCTTTATTTATTGCAATACAAACTCAAGTAACCGTGGTATTTTACGGATACCGAACTCGTCTCCGTATTGACCTCAGGCGGTCGGTAGAGAATAAACCCGTTTATCCCTTTATTACCGATGGATAAACTTACCGGTATCAATTGGATTATGGATGCAACTGATAACACCATTTTGTGGATGCTCCTTGTATATTTAGTTGACATTTAGTTGTGGAAGCTCACCCACTCTCCCTCATTTGTGCACCGTTGCGTGCGAAGTGGAAACTCACCTTCACTCATCTCCACTCAATTTGTTTTGTGGGGGTACTACCCTCAAACATCCATCACGCATCCCCCGCGAGACAAAGCTTTCATCGGGTAGGTTCGCTCTCCATGACCCGAGTCACTTCTCTAAGCGAATTATTTTATTTGACACCGAATGTCGGGCAAAAGCATAAACCCTTAGTCTGACCCCTCCATGATCTATTTTGGGATTAGAAACAGACCACCTCCTTGGGCGTGTGGTACTTTTGCGGATGAATGTACCCAACCTCGGTTTTTTATATTTTGGCTACCCTCAAACATCCATCACGCATCCTCGCGAGACAAGCTTTCATCGGTAGTCCGCTCTCCATGACCTCGAGTCACTTCTTTAAGCGAGCCGCTTTGTTTAACATGAAATGTCGGGTACAAGCGTAAACCCTTGGTCTGACCCCTCCATGATATGTCGTGGGATTATGACACACCATTTCTTCGGGCGTGTGGTGCTTTTACGGATAAATGCACCCAACCTGGCTTTGTATAACACTCATGGTGTCGGGGACAAAGGTGGCAACCCCTTATTGAAAAGGTTTTATTATTATTTTTTTTTTATTATCATCATTTTTTTTTTATGAGTAGGAAAATAGGTTTTTATTGTTTTACATATATATCCTTTTATTTTATTAGGAGAGAGCAGATTTTTGTTATTAGTGATACATGTTACTAATAGTACGAGAGTTATTTATTTATATGCCCTCAGAAGCGACTATTTACTAGCCACCAATTTGCTCGACCTATCCCTTGGCTTGCGCCGCGGGCGACCAATATGAGCAACTTTCGTCATTGGGCAACAGATGGTTTGAGGGACAAACTGCAAACCCTACCCATTTTTGTGTTTATTCTGTATCAAATGGACAAACCCAGTGGTATTCGTATTATGAGCCCAAACACCAAGGCTCTCGCCTTACATTCTCGCGTGGTTTTGGCTTTGAATTCTCTTATTCTATATATTTTTTATTTTTATAGGGCTATACGTGTTTGTGTGGTTTTGGATTTTTGGATGCATTCTATTTACAGATGCACAAGTAGGGTTTTTGGGATTTTTATGCAAAAGTGGAGGTTAGACATGGGTTTGTGTTTCGTGCACGTGTGTGTAAGCAAACACTTATTCCCTCCTTATTTATTTACAATAGATACTACTCGATCGGCCCCGCTCTGGGCTAGGTGTAGTACTTCTTCGATATCGCCCATTAATCGGTGGCATGGGCCTTTCACCTTCATGGTCTATGAGTTGGTATGCGCCGCCCCCGTATACCTTCTCGATTACATATGGCCCTTCCCAATTCGGGGAGAATTTTGGGCCGATGTGCCGGCCAATGATCGGCCTCTTGAGGACAAGAACAAGCTCCCCTTGTTGAAATGCCCTGACTCGCGCCATCTTATCATATGCCCTTGCCATTTTTGCCTGGATATATTTAAAGGTTCTGCTGGGCTATCAGTCTTTTCTCGTCCATGGCATCCAACTCGTCCACCTAAGTTGTTGGCATTCGTCCATGGTCATATCATTTTGCATAGCCACCCGCAATGACGGTAATTCCACCTCAAGAGGGAGGACGGCTTCAACCCCAAAAGCCGAGAATATGGGGTAGCTTGCGTAGGCGTTCTGTGACGTGGTCCGATAAGCCCATAATGCCTCTTGTAGACGATTATCCCGCCTCGTTGATTGCCGTCTACGGTTTTTTTTCATGATATTTATTAGGGTTTTGTTAAAGGCTTTCGGCCAGACCATTGGCTCTCGGATTATAAATGGACGAGAATCTCCAATCAATGTTAAACCGCTTTCCGCCAGGGCATAAACTTTGGAGTTCTTGAAGGCCGTTCCATTATCAGATATTATCCGTTGCGGTGTGCCGAATCGGTAAAGGATGTGCGTCTTGAAGAATTTAACCACATCGGATGCTTTAACTTCTTTGAGTGGGATGGCTTCAGCCCATTTTGTAAAGTAATCTGTCGCCGCCAGGATAAACCGGTGACCTCTCGACGTCGGAGGGTCTATGGGCCCCACTATATCTGTGCCCCACATATTAAATGGCCAGGATGCTACCGTGGGGTGCAACGGGTTTGGCGCTTGATGTATAAAAGGGCCGTGTATCCGGCACATGCGCACTTCTTTGCGTGCTCTTCACAATCGCCCACCATCGTGGGCCAATAATACCCCATTCGCTTGATTTTCAACTTCATTTTCTACCAGATCGATGCCCGCATAGTCCGAATGAACTTCTTTCATAACCTCGCTTCGCTTCAGCCCCGATACGCATCTTAGCCATACTCGATCATAAGACCTCCAGTATAGCGTATTGCCCACATATGCATACCGTAGTACCCGCTTTCTTATTTGATCGGCCATCCTTTTATCTTTGGGAAGGGTACCATGCCGGAAATATTCGATGAACGGTTGTCTCCAATCATCGTCTTCTTCGGTTATCATTGTTTCTTGGCATTCTATCTTTTCTAGCCCAAAGATTTTCATTATTCACCTTATCTCGTTGTTTGACACAATGATAATGGCCTCCTATTGCGGACGATGATGTGGATTTCCGCTCGTTGGTTCACCCAGCCTCCTTGGCGAGTTTGGCCAACGCATCCGCTTCACCATTCACGCCCTCGTGACCTTCTCGATGGACACGTACGGGATTTTCTTCATTAATTCCATGGCCTTTCGGTGATATTGTATTAGTTCCGCTTCAAGACCTTGTATTCGCCAATTATTTGATTTATAATCAACCGTGAGTCCCCAAAGATGCGCACAAACCTTGATCTCTAGTTCCAAAGTGATAGCTCTAGTCCGGCGATGAGTGCCTCATACTCGCTTCATTATTTGTACATGGTTCGCTTAAAGCCGAGAGAATGCCGTATTATCCCGCCTTCCGGGTTACGAAGACTAGTCCGCGCGCGCCCGCACATTGGGACTCCCGGCCCGCGATCGGCTTGATTGAAGAAGCACCATCAAAGTACATCTCCCATATAGGATTTCCTTCTTCAATATGTAGAGTTTCCTCGTCGGAAAGTCGCATTTTAATGGGGAGTCATCTTGGATCGGGTGTGCAAAGCCAGAAATCGCTAGCGCCGCCCCTTTATCGCCTTTTTTGCGGTGTATAGGTGATGTCGAACTCGGTAAGAATGATAGCCCACTTGGCCGCCTCCCCGTTAGCATTGGCCGAGTCATCGATATTTGAGAGGGTCCACCTTGGATATTAATATGATTTTGTGGGCTAGCATGTAATGCCTCAATTTCTTCACCGCGAAGATTAGGGCTAGGCAATGCTTCTCGATCGGTGAATACCCATGTTCGCCCCTACCATCATGCGACTTAAGTAATATAGCGCATTTTGATTACCATCCCGGTTTTCTTGTGCCAATAGGGCTCCCAAGGATCCATCCAAGGCGGTTGTATATAGAATGAGTTCCTTCCGGCATGGGCGCCGCCAACACCGGAGGGTTGAGCAGATATGCCTTGATTTCTTCAAAGGCTCGCCGGCACTCGCCATCCCACTTAAACGGATATTCTTTTAGTCACCGGGTGAAGGTTGGATTTTACCCGATAGGTTGGCTATAAACCGCCCGATGTACGCCAATTGTCCTTGCAAAGATCGTAATTGTTTTAAATTCTTTCGGGGATAGTTCAGCTTATTGCTTTGATCTTGCCCGGTCTATTTCAATTCCCCCGTGGCGTACCACAAACCCTAGAAATTTACCAGATGATACCATGAATGCGCATTTCAACGGTTTAATTTGAGCGCATGTTCTCTCAAAGTGCGGTTGAAAACGACCTCAAGATATGGAGGTGTTCTTCATATGACATGGCTTTGATGACCAGATCATCCACATAGCATTCAACTATCTTGTGGATTAAATCGTCGAATATTTTCGTCATCGCCCGTTGGTAGGTGGCACCTGCATTTTTCAGCCCAAACGGCATGACTTTGTAGCAATATATGCCAATCGGCGTGCGGAATGCCGTGTGCCTCTCATCTTCTGGCGCCATTTTAATTTGATTATAACCCGCATAACCGTCCATGAAGGAGAAGACTTCATAGGAGGATGTATGATCGATTATGATTTCTGCACGGGAGCGGAAATCATCCTTAGTGGCACGCCTTGTTTAAGTCCCGAAAATCTACACGTATGCGAATCGCCCATTTTTCTTTTTAACCGGACAATACTAGCCACCCATTCCGGCGTCTCTTCTTCCCGTATGAAGCCTCGCGTCGATGAGTTTCTTTGTTTCCTCCACGACCTTTTCTTCCAGCTCTATTCTCATCCGCCGCGCTTGTTTAATCGGCTTGAAGGTTGGATCAATTTTTAAGTAATGGACCGCTACGTTGGGATCTAATCCGTGCATTTCTTTATAACTCCAAGCGAAGCATCCATGTAGCTTTTAAGGAATGTCTTCAACCCGTCGCCCACCTCTTCCGGTAACGACGCGCTTATGAAAGTTGGTCGTGGGTCTTCTTCTCGTCCCCAAATTAATTTCAGCCTAACTCATCGACCGTGTTGGGTTCCTTTTCTAGTGTTTCAAAGCATTTTTCAGATCGGGGCATTGTCCTCTTCTCGTTTCATTATCCGCATTTCAACAAGTCATGCAACAGCTTTTCTTCCATACTCTGCATCTGCTCGAGAGACCCTTCGAAGCATGCCGCGTCATCGCAGCTTATACCCTAACCCCCGGTGTATTTTATTTTACCATCCAGGCCCAGACCTTATTTCGCCGCCATTCCGTAGTTCATCGAAGCGCTTGGCCTCGCCTTGGATATATCTCTTAGACATTTCGCCCTTTTTGCCGCTTTATACAAAGCTCTCCTTTCCAAAGGGATGAGATGCGTCGTCATCGCTCGTTGCATTCTCCGATTCTTGTTCTATTACCCACTTCTTCCAAGTGTCGTGGTCGGGTTCTTCGTAGACCGGGTTGAATCGCTCCGATAGAAAATTATAGCCTGTGGATGATAGTTCTCCCTTTGATGCGCTCTACCTTTGCCGCACAACAAAGGTCTTTAGGGTTTGTATGTGGTTCACTTCCCTTGGCATGAGGTCTTTAAAATGCCTTTCGGGAACCACAAGAATCTCTAGCGCCGCCATCTCTTCTTCTATCTCAATGTTCATGACCGAGTTGGAGCGGTAGATTTCTTTGATCGGCTTACGTCTCGCAACCTTAGGTTTACTAGGTACGGAGTGTGCGAGATCGTATAAGCCACCCCTTTGCCCTTGTTATTCAAGTTATGCGAGCCGGGTCTTGTTGAAAGCTCTTCGGGAGTTGGATCGTCCCGTTTCTATGCCCTTCTTCTACGAGGTCTTTGAATACCCCAAAGATTCTTCAAATAGTGTGGCCCAAGATGCGATGATAAGGGCAGAATTCGCCTTCGCCCGCTCTTTCTATGTCTGCGGGTCTTTTACGTGACGGAAGTGTTAACCCACTCTTTAAGGCCTCGCTCAAATATCCGAGTCGTTTTATTTTTCAGAAAGAGTATGGTTTACTCTTCTTGACCTCGAGGGTTTGCATGACTCGGTTGCTTAGCTTTCGTTTCTTCCCCTTTGATTCATCTACTATGACAATTACCCGTTTGCCGCTATCGGGTGCTTGTCTTTCGGGGTCCCGGAACGGGGTTCGCTCGTCACCTCCTTGAGTAACTCGGAGTTGTAGATCGCGGTTTGTGTTTTCAATCATTATCATGATTTCATTGTGTTGCACCTTGATATCCCGCATCACTTCCCATTGTTCGTACACCTCTCTTCTATTATTTTCAACCCGGTGCCTTATTTCGTCGATCGCATTCCGTACGCGACCTTCAAAATTTTCCCGCCATGAGCGTTCTTCATTTATAGACCTCACCTAACCGGTTATCCCTTCCGCCACCGGATCCCGTGTTGATCATATATGACTCCTCACTTTCATTATCCGTTTCGGGCCCTTTATATGGCTTTCGAGGATGTGATAAATGATCTCTTCGTCGACTCCTCTTCCTGTGGTTGACGATCATGGCCGACTCTTCTCCCGAGGTGATGTCGCCCGAGTCGTCGACTCTTCGAGCCTTCACCGAAGTTGCCTCGTGATCCGAATTTGAGGGGTATCGGCAGGCTTAAAATTGAAAATGACCTCCTCTTCAGAATCACTTGCATTGATTTCGCTCGGTTTTATTTGGGCCTTATACGCGCCCATTTGTTTGAAGCGGAAGGTTGCTTCTTCACCCGACTTTATTCCGGTCTTTGGGCTCGAGCACCTCGGGGTTTAATATTAAATTTAACCTCTTCTTCTTCTCCAGATGAGGTATCAAATTTAGGGTCTTTATTGAAGGGTTTCTGACCTGCTTTTGTTATTGGCCGACTTGGCGCCACGGCGGATTTAGGCAGAAAATACTGGGCGTCATTGAACTTAATCTCATGCACCCCGAATGGCTTGACATCTCCGTCAATTCTCTTTTGCTTACCATTCTCGATATATTTCAGGCACTGGTGCAGAGTAGAGGGTATGACCTGATTGCTGTGAAGCCACGGGCGACCCAGCAACGCCCGATAAGAAGTTTCAAAGGTCGATGACATAGAATTTAGTAGGCGCTTTTAGGCTTCCGCATTGCAAAGTTCGAGTTATAGCTCCCGTGGCCTTTTGGGAGTTTTGATTGAAGCCATGAATAATCACCTTTTCATCGATAAGTTCTTCACATCTAAGGTGATGGTCTTTAGAGTTTTGAGCGGCATGATGTTGATCGAAGACCCCGCGTCGACCAAGATGCGCCAATCTTTTGCCCTCCACAGTTTCCTAAGTAATGTACAACGGGCGGTTGTGGTCGACGGTGCCTATTAGGAGGTCATCGTCTCGTGAAATTTATACAAAGCGGCCCGTTTGGCGGTGAATAGGGCTTCTTGCATATTTTGCTCTACGAAGTATGACTTGTACTTCTCGGGATCTTGCAAGGCCCGGATTAGCACCTCCCTTAGGTCTTGTGACATCATCAACGCGTCAAATATGCTTAATAATAGCGCTGGAATCTTACGTAGATGTGCCAACACATTATATTCTTCGCCCGTCGACCGGGTCCTTTCTGGGTTCTTGCTTGGATTCTCGACCTCTTTACCTTTATTCTGGACCTTGTCCTTTCCTTTATCGTAATCCTTGGGAGCCTGTCTCTCGGGTATATAAGTCCCGGACCGGAGTACGGCTTTACATTCTTCATTTTTTGTCCCAGAGGTGCTTGCTTCTCCTTCATCATTCGGGAAGAACATCTCCTCTAAAGTTGGCATATCTTCGTCGTGAGAAGAATATACCATATTGCACGAAGCACCCCAGATCTCTTCGCTCTCTTCCTTATTTATTTCTTCATCTACATCTTCTTTCTTTTGACCTAGGGTTAGCTTCTCCCAGTCTTCTTTGGAGATGAAATGTTGGAGGGTGATCGCCTCGGAATTGCCTTGCTCATATTCTTCAATCTTATTCTTCTGGACTTGTTGCTTCTATGCTTCTTTTTCTTCTTAATAACTCTGGTCTTGGCTTTGGTCCACCTTATAATATACCCTGGGTTTTGGTGGGACCACTGGCGTGATATCGTCTCTCCATCTCATGCCAGGTTCTTTCTTAAGGGCTTTAAGCATTTTAATCGATTTCTTCGATAAGTGTGTAGTCCATTGTTCTTCCTGGTCTTCGCTTAATTGGTCCGGGATCTTCTCTTCCTCGTGAGAGATCATATTGGCCTGTTCATGGGCCGATGGACTTTGCAAGAACCCTTTAGGTAACGTAATTTCACCGTTTTTATACGCCTTCTCGACCCAATCTTTGAAGACCCAAAGAATCTTCAATTGAGTGCCCTAATACTCGTGGTATGGGCGAAGTTGGGTTCGTCCGATTTATCGGCATCTTCCGGCGCATCGCCGGCAGGTTAGACCATTCTTTAGTGCCCCTCTGAAGATTTGGGCAACTTTATCTCTCCTAAAGGAGTACGGTTTAGATTTCTTTTGCTTGAGGGACTCAAAACTCCGTGAACTCCCTACTTGATTGGGCCTGGATCCCTTGTTGTAATTGTTGCCATTTGTGCCACTTCTGCCGCTTTGGGTGTCTGCGTTAGCAACCATCTTATCCTTTAACGAGGTGAATGCCACTTTAGTCTCGGCTACGGCTCCTCGTTGCGCCTATTATTCATGAAGTTTGGCACGGTATGCGGTGACATTCTTTCCATGTTGGATACCGATCCGAGCAAGTCTTTGAATGTGTTGACTTTTATCACACCAAGAAGCATGCCCATCCACCCGTCAATGTTTTTCATGATTAGGTTGACGCCTCATCTTCGCTTAATGTGCGGTCGCATTTGATGCCGAGGTTCCGCCATCCGTTGATAAAATCGTCATTGACTCCCCTTTCTTGGGTTTAGTACTTGCCAGACGGCTATGTTTATCTTATCGTACACCATGACAAATCGCGCCCCGAACGAGTCCGCCATCTCGTCCCAGTCCCGATGTCGTTGTTTTCCAGCCGAATAATACCATTGGAAGGCGGTTCCCACTAGGCTTTGAGGGAATTGTCTTAACAACAAGCAGCATCATTGCCGCCCGTGTTGCCGCATGAGGCTACAAAGTGGGCTGTGTGTTGTTCGGGGTTGTGTCTTTGTTGCCTTCCCGGAGAAGGTCCTGAAACGGGGAATCACATACCCTTTAGGATATTCTTCTAAGTCATATATGGCAGGGTATGGATGTCCACAGTTTTTGACGGGAGGGATAGCATATCCACCTCCAGCTATTTGCATTTGCTGGGCAATCATGGCTTGAATCTCTTTCCGGGATATTCCCGTTGGTTCACCTCCACTTCTATTGTCCTATGTGGGTGGGGTTTAGAATCGATGTGTTGTTTCCTTTTGATTGCTTTTGGTAGTCGTGGACCCCTTCTTGACGGAGCTACCGCTTTGAAATTGGCGTCTTGTGATTCTTGCAATGACTTGACCGCCTTAATCAATTCTTCGTTTTGTTTTAGCATGGTAGCGATTAGCTCTCGTTGCCTAATCAGCTCTTCGTCCCGTGCCTCGATGTGGCCTTTTAATATTTCTATTTCATCGATGGGCATTTCGGGACGTGTTTCAATGTCATCTTCATTATCAAAGAGATCAGGGTTTTCGTTATGATCTTCCCCTTCCCTGCTATTGCCTTCGGGGTTGACTCTCTTGGGGGGTCTTCCTTTTCTACCATTATTTTTGTTGGTATTGGTGACATGAGCTTGATTAGGCGGAGACTGGTCATCCTGGACCATATTCACCTCTCCATCAGTATCTGGGTCAGTATCGTAGCTTATACTGATAGTATTGACCGAGAAGTGCTTTTCATAGCGAGCGATTCTTCTCTTCTTCTTTGTTTGGTCAGGGGCAGTTATCTTTAGACTATTGAGTGGTATTCTCGAGCCTAATCGGCTGAATACACTCTTCTGGCCCAAGCGGTTGAATACGCTCTCGGGCAGAGCGTTAGACCCGCCGCCCATCGGGTGGGCTTGAGATCGGGGCTTTGTTGGCTGGGAACCCTTCGGGACCCACACCTGCTGGGTGCTAGGTGTTGCCTTTGGTACAGACCTCCTTGTGTGTGGAGTGGAGGCAATGGCTTGCGGCTGAGCCATGCCTTGAGATTGATTGGGGCGGGAGACGATCTTTGTCTCGACCTAGCGTTTTTAACGCTTCTCCTCTCGCTCGAGGGCCCCGCGAGCCTTGTAGATGGCTTCGGGGGTTTGAGACTTGTCCCGCGCGCCGAGGCCTTTGAGTTGGGCAAGGTGTGGGCTTAGGCACCTCCCATGCCTGGCGGAGCTGGCCTGTGGCCGAGTTCTTGGCCACTATACGGAGGGCTGTAAATTTGTTGGAGACTGGGATAGCTGGCCTAGCCACCAGCTGGTTCTGGTATGCATCCAGGGCCCTCTTCCTGGACGCTTGAGAGTTGCGGGCAGTTCGGGCTGCTGCCGTTGGGGCTATCTTCTTAGACGGGCGCCTTCTCCTCTTTGGGGAGGTGGTAGGAGAGGCCATGATATTGTTAGAGATCCCCTTGGGAGTTAGGGTAATCGACTCTTCCTCCTCGTCCGGAATGGAGATCCGGACGGTCGCGGGAGTGAAGGCGGCCACTGGAGCTGGGCCATAAATGGTAAGTTCTTGCGGGATGGTCCCGAAGAACATGAAGAACTTGCCCTCTGGGCTCTTTGCAGGAGTGACGGTGTAGGGAGCAAGGTTGAAGTTTTCGAAGAATGCCATTTCCTGCAAAAACAAAAACACTTGAAAATTATTAGTCATTTTAGCACATAGAAGACCACTTGTATCTCTTAATTATTCTATTTGCCTCTCTCTTTCAGAGATAAGAGGAGAATCTATGTCCCACTGGGCGTGCCAGATCCTGTGCGACCCTTTTTCGCGCGCTCCGCACCGCCGCCGGGCGATGGGTTGCGGAAGAAGGACACGGAGATCCCTCCCGAGCGTGCATCTGGCCGGGTGTCGCCGATTCTCGCCGTTTAGAGATATTTGGATGCACATTCGGGGGTTTTTAGTGATTGTGAGTTCTTGTAGATTCCGGTGGGCGCAAGCCCCCACCGTTAATTACCCCGGGCTACGAACCTCGAGGCACCTCCGGATCTTTGAAAGAGAGAAGCAAATAGTATAGTTAAAAGATGGTCAAGTGGTCGTCTAGGTTTATAAAACGGGGTCTACTAAGATGAACCTACAAACAGACGGTTCAATCTATGGAAGACAAACCTACAAACAGACGGTTTTGTCCTATGGGGGACGAACCTACAAACAGACGGTTCGTCCATGCCACCTCGAGATGTAACCTTACCAATGCACAAAGTTAATCTCTTCATAGGGGGCTTGAGGTGAGTCTACATACGGACCGACTCGACCTCCGTTGATCTAGAAGATAAACCTACAAACAGACCGGTTCAATCTTAACTAGTCAACAACCAATCACACAAAATACAACTCGAAGCACCGAGTAGGTTGATCTTGAGGTTGGTGAATCGGGAGAAGGGTGGATATGGCCCACGTGTTTCTTCTCACCGATCTTCTAGATCATGAATTCGTAGCACTAAGCCGATTCATAAACCTAGGAAACACAATTGCACACAATATTAAACCTGAAGCGCTGGACCAGTTCAACATTGAAGCATGTGTTAGTGAAGGAACCTACCTACAGAACGGTTCACATTCACTGTTTTGTGGATGAATCTACCAACATACCGATTCAATCTCACAGTCTCGGGAAATGAGCCGGGAGACAAACTCATCGACGGATAAGTTCAGTCTTGCCAGCTCAAGTGGTCATGAATTACTTGTTCATGACACCGAGTCATTAGGATGTCACTTCGCTCGGACATCGTAATGTTCTTCTTCTTCAAAGTCGACATGTTTCTCCATGCTGATGTCGTAGCTTTGGTCATTCTTCAGCGAGCGTCAAGATGTTCTTGTCTCGACTAATCATTATACGTTGCATTACTTGTGCAAGATTACTATATTGCCCTACACCCCTTGTGTGAGCGTATTCAATCATGAGTTACTTGCTCATGGCAGCGAGTCATTAAGATGTCGCCTATCTAGGACATCATAATGTTCTTCTTCTTCAGAGTCGACATATATCTCCATGTTAGTGTCGTAGTTCTGGTTATTCTTCAGCGAGCGTCGAGATGTTCCTGTCTCGACATATCTCCTCATGCTGCTATCAAAGCCTTATTCATCTCGCGTCAAGATGTTCCTGTCTCGACGTATCTTGTTATTCTTTATCAAGTGTCAAGATGTTCTTGTCTCGACATATCTTCTTGTATGGCTATTAAAGCCTTAATCATCTCATGTCAAGATGTTCCTGTCTCGACGTATCTTATTATTCTTCATCAAGTGTCAAGATGTTCTTGTCTCAACATATCTTCTTGTATTGCTATTAAAGCCTTAATCATCTCACGTCAAGATGTTCTTGTCTCAACGTATCTTCTTCATATTGCTATCGAAGCCTTAATCATTCTACGTCAAGGTGTTCACGTCTTGACTAATGTGTGCAAATATTCTCATGTGGCTCTACACTTCTTATGTGAGCATATTTATTCATTTCTAAAATGCACAAAGTCTATTATATAACATCTTTCATTATTATTTTTATTATGAAGATGCATTTATTATTATTATTATTATTATATTATTATTACTATTATTATTTTTTTATTACTATTATTTTTATTTCTTAAACTCTATTTATCTATGTAGAAAATTATTTACAAAAATAATAGGAAAAGGGGTAGCTATTAATATTTTTGGGATTTTTATAATGGCTAAAATAGTAGAATTTTTATTTTTATTATTTCTAAACTCTAATTATTTTGTAGAAAATCACTTACAAAAATAATAGAAAATAAGATGGCTATGTTTTTTATTTATATTTTCAAAATGCTTATAATAGCTAAAGTAATAGAATTTTGTTATTATATTCTATTATATTGTAATACTATTCATTATGTAAGAATTATTTACAAAATTAAAAGATGGTTAGCTATACTATTTTACTATTATTATTTTTTTATTATTATATTTTTATTATTATTATTATATTTTTTTTTTATTTTTTTTATTTTTTTTTATTATTATTATTTTTTAATATCTATAATAGCTAAAAGAAATCATTACTAATATTCTATTTATTATACTATTTATTATCTATAGAAAAGTATAAGATTTTTTTATTATTACTATTATTAGTTGAAAAATAGCTATAAGAGATGAAATTTATTATACTTTTATTACAACTATTATTTTTATTTCATTTTATTCATCAAAAGTATTTTTATCGTATATTTTTGTATAGAAATAACAAAAGAAATACAATTCATATTATAAAACTATATTATCATTCTTTATTATAAAAGAAAATGTATTTTACTATTTATTACCATAGTAGTATATTTTGTATATCTTGTGCTATTTATTTTTATTATTCTTTTTACAGAAAATATCAATATAATATCTATTATTATATTTTTTATATTTATCAAAGAACATAGCTAACCTCACTTTTATTATAGCATATTACTATCATCATTATTATTTCATGGGAAATCACTTGAAAAATCACTAAAATATATCTAGTTATTATTTATGATTTTTATTTGTATTTTTGGAATTTTTATAGTATTTAAAATGACAAGTCAAAGCTAGGTCAACTATATCAATATATGTAATGTCTTTTACTTTTAAATTGTTTTATCATGATTATATTTCTAAAACTGGAATATTATCATATAGAAAAATAGTATGAAAAATAAAAAAATTTTAGAAACAAATTTGAGTCAATTTGGAGTTTAGGAATATTTTCAAATCATTTATTTACTCTATATTATTACTATTCTGTTATTATTTAATTAATGGGCCTAATCTGGGCCGCCAGATCTATATCAAGATTGGCGCTCATCTTTCATTTAATTCTATTCTTATTTGGGCCGACGGATATGTTTCAAGATTGGATCACATGAGATGAGAGGCCCAGATTCTCTTATCACTTTATTCAAGTTATATTCGTTCGATTCATTTTAAGATTCGTATGTACGCTTCAATATTCGTGCTCAGGCGCCAATACTCGTGCTAGCGTGTTTAGTTGACTCTCCAGTCAATGGCGCCTTCAAGATTTGTGCCGGCGGCGTTTCCGGCGATTAAGGTCGTCTCTTTCCGATCAGATGGTCCCTCCGGCGTCGTCTCTTCTCGGGGAGTTGTTTCATGAGGCCTGATCAATGATCTATATGGTGGCTCTTGCTGTGCACCAATGCCATATGAGTTGGCTTGGTACCAATCGGTACCGAGTTTCAATTCTTGCTAATTCAACGAAATTAGTTGATGTTTTTGACAATTAACCTCTCTATTCATATCGTATATGTATACTAAGGTGAATTAGCATGATTATTATAACGCAAATTGACTCAACAAGATCTCAAATTCAAATGTTATCCAAAGCATAACAAGATACTTTGCATCGAAGATACAATTATGTATTACGATGAATCTTAACAATATTCTTGTCAAATTAAAACTCATAATGCATCGTTTGATGCTTTTGCATGGATCAAAGTTAACAACATACCTCTAATTTGAATGATAATCGCATTATAATTGGATAAGAATGGGTACAAATGCAAAGATCGCTCAATACCGATTACAATTCCATTCAAAATTTCGGCTATTCACTTATTTTCAATGCGACTTATGCACTTAATAGACTTCTTAATGACAATTATAACCGAGCTATATCCAATCATGCATGCAATTTTCCCTAATCTCAAGTTTGGGACCGGATTTAAATGGTACAACGCGATAGCACATTGAAGATCACTAATTCCGTCGAGTTCTCAAGTTAAAACTGAGATCAATCGACTCTGAACAACACTACGACCTTGAATACATGTGATACAAACACGAACCGAGATGAATTTGACGTTTAAACAAAGAATCAAAGCAAGAACTTTTTAATCGGTATCGAGTTCTCGGTTTTAACCGAGATCAATCGATTTAACCACTTAATTACTTGAAATCCAACCAAGAAACAAAGCAAGAACTCGTAATTCGAGATCAAGTACTAGAGGAAAGAAGTTATGAATTTGCAAACTAAAGGAAAGAGATTGAAAAATTCAACTCAAAAATATCTTGTTACTCTAAGATTCAAATGTGATATATCAATTACATCGAAAATTCAATACCGAAACTTCAAATCCAATTGAAATTAAGCTCAAGATCGACCTTCTAGTGAATAATTGGAGATATAACAACCGAGTTCTCAAGTTAAAGCGAGATCAATCGGTTTCTTGGCTTTCTTTCTTTCTCACAACCAATTCTTCTCTTCCAATTGCTTTTTCTGTGCTATAGCTCTCTAATCTATCACTCTCTATCTCTCTCTGGTCTGTTGTATTGTGTTTTTGTTGTGTGGGCTATTAATCGGGTTATATAGGCAATTGGAGTGGTGCACCAAAGGATTATAGCCATACACCCTCTAAACACCATCAATTAACTTGCCCTGGCCTATAGACATGGTCTTTGCTTTCTGTTATTGCTTCGTTTATGTTGTGGGCCCCCTCCAGAGAATCCAAAGCTCCAATCTTTGACTGTTGACTTGGTTCCACCACCTTCTCATTTCTCATCGTCCATAGAACCTTCCAGCATCTTCAACATGTTATATATACCCATTTGAATGTACCCAAGGCGCCTCTCTCTTCTCTGCCATTGTAGTTCATCTCTCCAAGCTTCAATTTGTTCATCCGAGCTCAAGTCTTGCTTCAAACCTTATCTACCCTGTTCAATTGCCAATCTTCATCACCTCAACATCATCGTGTGGGTGCATGGAGGCTATAAGCTCTGTTAATTCGAGTCAATAGCACAAGGTTCCGATTTTCATCAATTTGCCCGATCTCACTACCTCATCTCAATTGTTCTTATTCAACGTTCAATTGCTGATTTTTCTTTCATTTACAGCATCGCCTAGGTGATTAAGGTCTGCTTGTATCATCAATTTCAAGTTTAGACCTACGGATCAAAGTTCTTCATCAATCGCCCGAGGTGATCATCCTCTCTCACCATTTCTATTCTATTCAGTTGTTCTTTTTCAATTTCGAGCGCTCACCCTTTCTCTCCTATGCACAAAGGCTATCTTTAGCTATAAAGGATTGAAGTTTCAAGCTTCGAGAGAACTCGATTAACGCTAATGGCGCCATCGGCCTCGGCGAAGAAGAAGAAGAGAAGAGAGGAGAGGAGAAGGAGAAGGTTCGGAGGGGCTAAACTCGGCGCACCAAGTCCATCGCAAGACAGGCCCACCATCGGAGGCATGACATGCATGGGCGGTACATATCTCCTTTTCTCCTTGGTTTAAATTTCGTTTGTTTTTGCGCATGGGCTTGGCTCATAGTTATCAGTATAGTGTACACTCATAAACCTTACACATGGGCCCCTATGTAAGCAATCGAGTCAGGCCCATATATTTAATTGTGACTTGGTTAGTGGCCCGCTTAGGTTTAATTGATCCGACTTGGCGCAACGATAGGTCCATTTGTCTAATTACCTCATTAATCATCCGCCATAGTATCTACTCCATGCCGAGGTGGCTCGTAGTGTAGTGCCATTTGTCACCTGTGGGACTATGCCGCATAGTTGGACCAATAGCATGTAGCCATGTGTTAATAGGTGTGGTGTAGTCATTGAGGTGTGCTACTTAATGTGCTGCCATGTGTCATGTGGGTGTTGAGGTGGCTCTGTCACGACTTGCCACGTGGCATGTTTGGTGGGGCCCACATGTCAGTCATCTTGTGGTATAGTGGGGCCCACATGGCTGGAATGGACCAATAGGGAAGTGCCATGTGGCACCCAGCTGTTGAGGTGGCTCACCCTGTGTGTTGCCATTTGGCATGTCCCTTGCTGGTGTGGACCACTCACAGATAGCCATGTGGCTCAAGTGGTGATGTGTCTTGTGATGTGGCCCAATCAGAGCTGGCCATTTGTATCTGCATGGTGATGTGGCCCTTGTGGTGTGATGCCATGTGGCACAGAGGGTATGTAGTGGACCAATGGTGTGATGCCGTGTGGCATAGGATGGGATGAGGTGGCCCACTGGTTGTCTGCCACGTGGCACTAAAGTGGGGCCCACATGTCAGTGACTCATATTAGGGTGGGGCCCACTTGCTGACATGGCCCAATGAGAGGCTGCCACGTGGCACACCCTCTCTCTTCGATTATTTTATGCCTCCTGTGTTTATTGCACCCGTTTGTACCCGAGCTGCTATTATCCCCAACTTGCACCAGTAATCGCTTCGATCAAATCTCAGCCCTTGATTAATCCATTTATTCTGCTTTTATCTTCCCTGAATTTATTTTAATAGCTCCACTTATCCAAAAATTATGAAATTTTCACCAAAAATCCCTAAAATCATGATAATCACTCCTGTAATTTTTAATTCCATTTTTGCCCTTGCCTCTCTGAATTAAAAATTTTTTTATCCAATAAACCCTGTTATTCCTTCTGAATTAATTCCAGATTTCATTTGTAGCTCAATGTCTCTGCCAATTATCTCCCTCTTGCAGAAACCACCCTAACTAAATACCAATTAGACTTATATTGATATTCATTAGGGCTTGATTTGATCAAATGCCGACTACTTATCAAGAATTAATACAAATCTAGACTTGATCGGTGGTTGCTCCCGCACTTTGCACACTGATCAGTCTTGTGAAATTGACTTTCAATCCCTTAACATGAGGGTGACTTGGTCAAGGAACCGACTACTTATCGTAATTGACACAAATCAAAGCATGGTTAGGTGGTTGCTCATGACTTTGGCACCAGTCGACCTTGAAAGCAAAATCACATTTGGAATTTCTCATAACTAGTTGCATCAAAATGCTAGCTTGGCATTGACATCATTTCATGTAGCATAGGGATTATCTTGCTTGACTCCTTTCTAGGGTTAGCTTCAAAGGCAGATTTTTAGGGTTCAATTCTGACTCCTTCAATAGGTCACTGAGGTGTGGGGTCCACCTGTCAGTGAAAATGGTCACATGGTGACTCATCAGATAGGCTATGTTGTTAGATTCATCTACAAGGGACCTGGTGGGTCCCACTTGTCGAGAAAATGGAGCCAAATGGTCGACTCATCGATAGGCTATGTTATTAGATTCATCTACAAGGGACCGCCAAAGTGGGTCCCACTTGTCGAGAAGATATAATCACATGGTGACACCCAAGAGGTCTCCTCTCTCCCTCGATCTTCTTGGGTGTCACTCATGCCGAGTGGACGAGAGGATAGCGGGGTATTTATACTCTTCACTTCATGCCCGGCATTCCATTGTGGGACTAATGGATTTGTTCCCGGGTTGGGGCAACGACCTCTCCCGATCGTGGGCCATCCTTCCAACGCTCGCTCTCTCTCTTCTTCCCCTTTCTTATGATTTATCATCAATTTATTTCATTTATTCATCTATTCATCCTTGAAATTTTTCAAGGGTAAACAGGCGGTTTCGAGGGCGTCGGGACCCGTTTTCATGTTTTCCGCACTCGGACCAGTTTTCGGCGGTACTGACGGCTTCGGGTCCCGTTTTCATGTTTTGCCCTCCCGAGCACGTTTTCAGCGGTTTCGACGGGTTCGGGTCCCGTTTTCATGTTTTGCCCTCCCGGACTCGTTTTCGGGGTGCCGAGTGCGTTGTGTCCCGTGTTCAACTTTTGCGCGCCCGGACTCGTTTTCGGCGATACCGACGGCGTCGGGTACGGTTTTCATGTTTTGCACGCCCGGACTCATTTTCGACGGTACAGAAGGCGTCGTGTCCGGTTTTCATGTTTTGCGCTCTCGGACTCGTTTTCGGTGGTACCGAGGGCGTCAGGTCCCACATGTTTTGGGCGCCTGAATTCGTTTTCGGTGGTACCGAGGTCGTCGGGTCCCATTTTCATGTTTTGCCCTCCCGGACTCATTTTCAGCGGTACCGACGGCGTTGGGTCCCGTTTTCATGTTTTGCGCGCCCGGACACGTTTTGGCAGTACCGAGGGCGTCGGGTCCTGTTTTCATGTTTTGCGCTCCCGGACTCGTTTTCGGCGGTGCCAATTGCGTCGGGTGTCGTTTTCATGATTTACACACCCGAAACAGTCATCAACGATACCGAGGGCGTCGGGACCCGTTTTCATGTTTTGCGCTCCCAGAATCGTTTTCGGCGGTACCGAGGGCATCGGATCCCGTTTTTATTTTTTGCGCGCCTGAACACGTTTTCGGCGGTACCGAGGGCATCGGGTCCGAATTTCATGTTTCGCGTTCCCGGACTTATTTTCAGCGGTACCTAGGGCGTCGGCTCCCGTTTTAATGTTTTGCGCGCCCGAACTCGTTTTCGGTAGTACCGTGGGCGTTGGGTCCCGTTTTCATGTTTTGCGCGCCCTGACTCATTTTCGACGGTACAGAGGGCGTCGGGTCCGATTTTCATGTTTTGCGCTCTCGGACTCGTTTTCGGCGGTGCCGAGTGCGTCGGGTGTCGTTTTCATGTTTTACGCGCCCGAAACCGTCTTCGACGGTACCGAGGGCGTCGGGACCCGTTTTCATGTTTTGCCCTCCCGGAATCGTTTTGGCGGTACCGAGGGCATCGGATCCGTTTTCATGTTTTGCGCAACCGAAATCGTTTTCTGCGATACCGAGGGCGTCGGGTCCGGATATCATATTTCGCGTTCCCGGACTCATTTTCAGCGGTACCGAGGGCGTCGGCTCCCGTTTTCATGTTTTGCGCGCCCGGCCTCGTTTTCGGTGGTACCGTGGGCGTTGGGTCCCGTTTTCAGCGATGTGGAGGGCGTAGGCTCCTATTTTCATGTTTTACGCTCCCGGACTCATTTTCGGCGGTACCGACGGCGTCTTGTCCCGTTTTCTTGTTTAGCCATTCCGAGCATGTTTTCGGCGGTGGCGAGGGAGTCGGGTCCGTTTTCATATTTTGCGCGCTCAGACTCATTTTTGGCGGTACCAAGGGCGTCGGGTCCCGTTTTCATGTTTTGCGCTCTCGGACTCGTTTTCGACGGTGTCCAGTTCGTCAGGTCCGTTTTCATGTTTTGCGCGCCCGGACTCGTTTTCGGCTATACCGAGGGCGTAAAGTCTGGTTTTCATGTTTTGCAATCCTAGACTCATTTTCGTTGGTACCGAGGGCGTCGCTCCCGTTTTCATGTTTTCCGCGCCCAGACTCTTTTTCGGTTGTACCGAGGGCATCGAATCCCGTTTTCATGTTTTGCGCACCCAAATTCGTTTTCGTCGATACCGAAGGTGTTATGTCCGGATTTCATGTTTCGCGTTCCCGGACTTATTTTCAGCGGTACCGAGGGCGTCGGCTCCCTTTTTCATGTTTCGCGCGCCCTGACTCGTTTTCGATGGAAGCGAGGGCGATGGGTCCCGTTTTCATGTTTTACGTTCCCAAACACGTTTTCAGCGGTGTGGAGGGCTTAGTCTCCTGTTTTCATGTTTTGCGCTCCCGGACTCGTTTTCGGCGGTACCGACGGCGTTGGGTCCCGTTTTATTGTTTTGCCCTCCCGAGCACGTTTTCGGCGGTTTCGTGGGCGTTGGGTCCCGTTTTCATGTTTTGCGCTCCCCAGCACGTTTTCGACGGTTCGAGGGCGTCGGGACCCGTTTTCTTGTTTTCCGCACCCGGACCAGGTTTCGGCGGTACTGACGGCTTCGGGTCCCGTTTTGATGTTTTGCGCTCCCGAGCACGGTTTCGGCGGTTTCGTGGGCGTCGGGTCCCATTTTCATTATTTGCGCTCCCAGACTCATTTTCGGCGGTAGCGAGGGCGTCGTGTCCCGTTTTCATATTTTGCGCGCCCTCACTCATTTTTGACGGTACCGAGGGCGTCGGGTCCCGTTTTCATGTTCTATGCGCCCGAACTCGTTTTCGACGGTAGCGAGGGCGTCTTGTCCTGTTTTCATGTTTTGCGTTCCCGAATTTGTTTTGGGCGGTAGCGAGGACATCGGCTCGCATTTTCATGTTTTCCACGCCGGGCTCATTTTTGGTTCCAAGGTCATCGGGTTCCGTTTTCATATTTTGCGCGTCCGAACTCATTTTCGGCGATACCGAGGGCGTCGGGTCCGATTTGCATGTTTCGCGTTCCCGGACTCATATTCGGCGGTACCGAGGGCGTCGACTCCCGTTTTCATGTTTTGCGTTCCCAAACACGTTTTCAGCGGTGTGGAGGGCGTAGGCTCCTGTTTTCATGTTTTGCAATCCCGGACTCATTTTCGGCGGTACAGTCAGCGTCTGGTCCCGTTTTCATGTTTTGCGCTCCCTGACTCATTTTTAGCGGTACCGAGGACATCGGCTCCCGTTTTCATGTTTTACGCTCCCGGAGTTGTTTTTGGCGGTATCGAGGGTGTCGAGTCCCTTTTTACCGTTTTGCGCTCCCGGACTCGTTTTCGACGGTACCGCGGGCGTCGGGTCCCGTTTTCATGTTTTACGCACCCAGACTCGTTTTCGGCGGTGCCCAGTGCGTCGGGTCCCGTTTTCATGTTTTGACCTCCCGGACTTGTTTTCGGCGGCGCCGAGTGCGTCGTGTCCCTTGTTCATCTTTTGCGCTCCCGGACTCGTTTTCGGCGATACCGACGGCGTCGGGTACGGTTTTCATGTTTTGCACGCCCGAACTCATTTTCGACGGTACAGAAGCGTCGGGTCCGGTTTTCATGTTTTGTGCTCTCGGACTCGTTTTCGGCGGTAACGAGGGCATCGGGTCCCACATGTTTTGGGCGCCCGAATTCGTTTTCGGTGGTACCGAGGTTGTCGGGTCCCATTTTATTATTTTGCCCTCCCGGACTCATTTTCGACGGTACCGACGGCGTCGGGTCCCGTTTTCATGTTTTGCGCTCTCAGACTCTATTTCGGCGGTACCGAGGGCATCGGATCCCGTTTTTATGTTTTGCGCAACCGAAATCGTTTTCGGCGATACCGAGGGCGTCGGGTCCGGATTTCATGTTTCGCGTTCCCGGACTTATTTTTAGCGGTACCGAGGGCGTCGGCTCCCGTTTTCATGTTTTGCGCGCCCGGACTCGTTTTCGGTGGTACCGTAGGCGTTGGGTCCCGTTTTCATATTTTGCATTCCCAAACCCGTTTTCAGCGGTGTGGAGGGCGTAGGCTCCTGTTTTCATGTTTTGCACTCCCGGACTCGTTTTCGGTGGTATCGACGGCGCCTTGTCCCGTTTTCATGTTTTGCGCGCTCAGACTCATTTTTGGCGGTACCGAGGACGTCGGGGCCCGTTTTCATGTTTTGCGCGCCCGAACTCGTTTTCGGCTATACCGAGGGCGTAAAGTCTGGTTTTCATGTTTTGCGCTCCTGGACTCATTTTCGTTGGTACCGAGGGCGTCTGCTCCTGTTTTCATGTTTTCCGCGCCGGACTCTTTTTCGGTTGTACCGAGGGCATCGAATCCCGTTTTCATGTTTTGCGCTCCTGGACTCATTTTCGACGATATCGAGGCGTTAGGTCCAGATTTCATGTTTCGCGTTCCTGGATTTATTTTCAACGGTACCGAGGGCGTCGGCTCCCGTTTTCTTGTTTTGCGCGCCCTGACTCATTTTCGATGGAACCGAGGGTGTTGCGTCCCGTTTTCATGTTTTTTGTTCCCAAACACGTTTTCAGCGGTGTGGAGGGCTTAGTCTCCTGTTTTCATGTTTTGCCCTCCCGAGCACGTTTCGGCGGTTTCGTGGGCGTCGGGTCCCGTTTTCATGTTTTGCGCTCCCAAGCACGTTTTCAGCGGTTTCGAGGGCGTTGGGACCCGTTTCCATGTTTTCCGCACCCGGACCAGGTTTCGGCGGTACTGACGGCTTCGGGTCCCGTTTTCATGTTTTGCCCTCCCGTGCACGTTTTCAGCGGTTTCGATGGGGTCATGTCCCGTTTTCATGTTTTGCGCTCCCGAGTACGGTTTCGGCGGTTTCGTGTGCGTCAGGTCCCATTTTCATTATTTGCGCTCCCAGACTCATTTTCGGCGGTAGTGAGGGCGTCGTGTCCCGTTTTCATATTTTGCTCGCCCTGACTCATTTCTGACGGTACCGAGGGCGTCGGGTCCCGTTTTCATGTTTTGCCCTCCCGGACTCGTTTTCGGCGGTGCCGAGTGCGTCGTGTCCCGTGTTCATCTTTTGCGCGCCCGGAGTCATTTTCGGCGATACCGAGGGCGTCGGGTACGGATTTCATGTTTTGCGCTCCCGGACTAGTTTCGGCGGTATCGAGGGCGTCGGGTCCCACATGTTTTGGGCGCCCGAGTTCGTTTTCGGTGGTACCGAGGTCGTCGGGTCCCGTTTTCATGTTTTTCCCTCCCGGACTCATTTTCGGCGGTACCGACGGCGTCGGGTCCCGTTTTGCTGTTTTGCGCATCCGGACACGTTTTTGGCAGTACCGAGGGCGTTGGGTCCCGTTTTCATGTTTTGCGCTCCCAGACTCGTTTTCGGCGCTGCCGAGTGCGTCGGGTGTCGTTTTATGTTTTACGCGCCCGAAACCGTCTTCGACGGTAGCGAGGGCGTCGGGACCCGTTTTCATGTTTTGCGCTCCCGGACTCATTTTCGGCGGTACCGAGGGCATCGGATCCCGTTTTCATGTTTTGCGCAACCGAAATCGTTTTCGGCGATACCGAGGGCGTCGGGTCCGGAATTCATGTTTCGCGTTCCCGGACTTATTTTCAGCGGTACCGAGGGCGTCGGCTCCCGTTTTTATGTTTTGCGCTCCCAAGCACGTTTTCGGCGGTTTCGAGGGCGTCGGGACCCGTTTTCATGTTTTGCGTTCCCAAACCCGTTTTCGGCGGTACTGACGGCTTCGGGTCCCGTTTTAATGTTTTGCCCTCCCGAGCACGTTTTCAGCGGTTTCGACGGGGTCGGGTCCCGTTTTCATGTTTTGCGCTCCCGAGCACGGTTTCGGCGGTTTCGTGGGCGTGGGTCCCATTTTCATTATTTGCGCTCCCAGACTCATTTTCGGCGGTAGCGAGGGCGTTGTGTCCCGTTTTTATATTTTGCGCGCCTTGACTCATTTTTGACGGTACCGAGGACGTCGAGTCCTGTTTTCATGTTCTGCGCTCCCGGACTCATTTTCGGCGGTGTCTGATATCTCGTTAGTTTAGCTACATTTCCGACCAAATCTTGTACCAAAACCTGTGTCCAAAACTGTAAAATCATGTTTATTATATTGATTATCTATAGAATATGCAACTGCTGCACCTTTATTTATTTATTGTAGGAAACGGGCGAAGAAAAGGTGAAATCTGATAATCTGGACTTCTCACACGGCCCGTGTCATACCCTACTCGACCCCCTACACGGGCCTTGCACGACACGGACAAGAGACACAGGTACACGGTCCGTACAACATCTCACACGGACCGTGTCAGACAAATCCGACAGTTTATCTAAGTTTTCAGATTAATGCCTTATTAAAGGAGGACGGTTAGGAAACAATAAAAGGACGAACCCTTGGGCCAGAAAGACAGCCGATGATACAGAGACCCATTCTAAGAGAGTTTTACAACAACCAACTTGGGGAGGAAGTAGAGAGGAGGAAATCGAGAGAATTCCGACGAATCTTCTTCGTATTTTCGGTCTTTGCCATGAATTGTTTATCTTGCTTTCGTTATTCTGTTTTAGAAACCATGTTTGAGTAGATTTCTTAGTTTCTTGGGTTACGATGTAGTTGAATACTCTGTTTATTTGTTAGTTGTTTGATTATTGCGATATCTCGTGTTTGCTTGTTTGTGTATGATTTTAATTGCTTTTCTGCGTTGTTCGATTGTTATTTGGTTCTTACCATTAGGCTTGGCCACGTCTAACAAGGTACAACGTCCAATTTGATCTTTCAACCAGACCAAAGTATTTGAGGTAAGTCGATGAACCGAGAGGGAAGACTAATTAGTAACCGAGAGGTGAACTTTTCAGCAATCGAGAGATTATGAATACCTTTAGTAAACCAAACAAGTAACTTAGGTCATTCAAACCAATGAACGAGAGTTTAGGTTAGAACCCTAGGAGGATTGAATTGTATTTCCATTATCGAGTTTATTAAGCCAACAAACGAGAGTTGAGGTTTAGAAATATCAGGTATGGTCAGTTCATCCTATACGGAATTAATTAGCACAGAAACCAGATAATTACAGTTTCACTCGAGTCTGACACGGACCGTGTAGTATACTACATGGGCCGTGTGACAGGGGTCGTGTACGAGAGTACACGGGTTGTGTCAAGCAAGAGGCAGAGTTGAAGATGAAGTCAAAAACCCAAGAAACGCTTGTTTTAAATTAGTTTTAAAATCTAGTTTCGTTTACTTGCAACCTTATTTACTGTTAACCAAAATTTCAATAACCAACCCAACTATTTTTAATACTTCTAGTATAACGATAAATTAGATAGAAATCTAGTTAAGTTATTGAACCGTCCTGTGGCTCGATACCCGATATTTCCAGCGATACGATTGTGCACTTGCAGTCCAAATCAAAAGTAGAATCGAGGTTTAAAAGGTATAGCTTGCTGTACTAAAACTTTATAGTACACTTTTGTGCGAACAGTGTCCAGTGCCGTTGTCGGGGACGGCATCATTTAGTTTTTCTAGATTTCTGCTTATTTTATTTGCATTCTAGATTTTAACTTGTATCCTTTATTTTGTTTTTCTGTGTTGCAGGACAGCTGGCTTTTGTACCACCCCCGACGGGTGATTACAATCTGAGGAGTAGAAGACTTGGTCTAGATCTTTCTCAGCCTCTTCAGCTTACTGCACCAACCAGTGACACGGGCCTTGTAAAATCTGCACCATCCGTGCACTCCGAACTCCCAGCAGGATTTGCAGCCAGAGCAACCATTAGTAATCCCGATCAAGAACTTTCAGACCAGGAAGACGAGATGTCAGACTTCGTGCCCAGAACCCTTCGCGAGCACAATGTACCAAGAGCTGGAGACGTGCGAGGTGCAATTAGACTCCCGAGAGTGGAGGGACAAATGCCCAACATTGCCCCAGCAGTCATAAACATTGTTCAGCAGAACACCTTCCACGGCTTGGAGCATGAGGATCCACATGAACACCTCCAGACCTTTCTCGAGTGTTGCACCACAATCAAAACAACTGAAGCAACAGTCGATTACATTAGGCTTGCACTTTTTCCATTCACACTTAGAGATAGGGCCAAAAAATGGTTAGGGTCATTACCTAGAGAGTCCATTACCACTTGGAGGGAACTGTCTAAGAATTTTCTGACTAGGTTTTTCCCTCACAAACGAACTGCTAAGGTAAGAACCCAACTGACCAGTTTTAAGCAACGGTCTGATGAACCCCTAAATGAGGCATGGGAAAGGTTTAGGGAACTGCAGTACTCTTGTCCACACCATGGTATCCCTGACTGGCTGTTAATTCAAACCTTTTATGATGGTCTAACAGAATCTACTCGTACCTCTGTAGATGCTGTTGCAGGTGGGGCTCTGTCGGAAAGAGAACCGCGCGAAGCGTTCAATCTGATCGATAACATGGCTCAGAACCAACAGTGGTCTGGTCGCGATAGTTCTAGAACGACTGGAGGCGGCCGGATTGAGGTCGATCAAATCACTGCTCTCACAGCCAAGTTAGACGCCATGCAAAAAGCTTTCGACAAATTGAGTGTCAAGGCTCTTGACAAGCAACTGCCGAAGTCTTGTGTGATGTGTGGAGATGAGGGGCATTTGTATGAGCAATGCCCGCTCACGCAAAGGGATGATGTACCTGAGCAAGTCAACTCTCTCAACAACGAGCCATCCTATTTTCCAAAACCTCCCTTCAACCGGTCAAACTCAAAGAACCAAGCCGAGCAGCAGGCTTGGAGGTGGCAAAACAATCCCGTACCCTTCAACAACAATGATTTTGGTAGCAGCAACAACAATCGCAACTTCTACAACAATGCAACATTCAACAACCCGAGCAACCGTGCACCATATTCTGGCCCGACTAAGCCTTATGTTGCTCCCATGGTGAGCCACTTCATGCACGAGCAAGGGAAGATGAATCAAATGATCTTCGAGCAAATGGAGGCGATCAATGCCCAACTGGCTGGTTTATCTGCTCAGAACAGAGCAAAGGAGCAAATGGGGTACCAAACCGCTTCAAACCAGCAACAACCTGGCAAGCTCCCTGGCCAACCAGAGGTCAACCCTAGAGGCGAAGCCAAGGCAGTGACATTGCGCAGTGGGACTCACTACGCACCTCCAGCCATGCCACCTGCTGATGACACGGACCGTACAGATCCTACACGGCCCGTGTTTGTCACCCTAGTTGAAGAAACCTCTAGTCGCACAGAGTCGACACGGCCAGCACAGGTGGTAAAACCTCTTGACACGGACCGCACAAAATTAACACGGCCGTACAGAAGTATGCAGAAGGTCACAAAATGAAGGAAGCAATTAAACCACCACCATACCGGCCGCCTGTACCATTTCCTCGAAGGCTAGCTGAGACTAAGCTCAATGACCAATTTGCCAAGTTCGTGGATGTTATCAAGCAACTGCAGATCACTATTCCATTCACCGAGGCTCTAACTCAAATGCCGACTTATGCAAAGTTTCTCAAGGACATCCTATCCAACAAGCGAAGCTTGGGGGAGCGTGAGACGGTGAAGTTGACTGAACAGTGCAGCGCAATTCTGAGAAGCGAACTCCCTCCAAAACTGGAGGACCCTGGTAAGTTTTCCATACCATGCTCAATAGGGAAGGCCACGATCAAGAAAGCTCTATGTGACTTAGGGGTAAGCGTGAGTCTCATGCCACGCACAATATTTGATCGAATAGAGGTAGGAGAGCTCAAGCCTACCCGGATGACCCTATAGTTAGCAGATTCTTCGGTGCGCCTACCACTAGGCATATTGGAGGACGTACCAGTTTTGGTTGGTAAGTTTTATGTACCTGCTGATTTTGTTGTTATGGAAATGGAAGAGGACAAGGAAGTCCCCATCATTCTGGGACGACCTTTCCTAAGAACTGCAGGTGCAATGATTGGTGTGAAGAACGACACACTAACCCTTAACATTGGGGACGATAAGGTGCGATTCCAGATCGACCGCGCCATGAAGTACCCCTCATCAGCCGAGTCTTGTTTCAGAATTGATGTGATCGACGAATGCTTAGAAGGTTTGGCTAAGGATTACCTTCTAGAGCAAACCAACCGCTCGCTAAGGTATCATCTTAATTTTTTGTCTGAGATACAGGTCGAAGAAAGCAAGGCGGAATCCATTTGTGCAGCAGACGCAACAACAGAAGCTCTGGACAAACTCCCACACGGTCCGCACAACTCTCACACGGGCCGTGTGAATCCAGATTTTGGGGAGGGACTCGGGCCGGACAAGGCCAATCCGGCCACTCCACACGGGTCGAGTGTAACTTACACGGACCGTGCAGCTTCCCAGACTGAGCCAACTCCTGAGCTCAAGCCCCTTCTAGCAAATCTCAGGTATGAATACCTTGGTCCAAACAACTCTTGTCCTGTGATTGTAAATGTAGGTTTGAGTCCCGAGCATACCGCCAAACTTCTGGAGAAGCTGAAAATTCACAAAAGCGCGATTGGGTACTCGATCAAAGACCTGAAGGGGATCAACCCTACCATCTGCTCGCATCGAATTTTGTTGGAGGACTACCACAAGCCATCTGTAGAGCACCAGCGACGACTCAACCCAAACCTTAAAGAGGTAGTGAAAAAAAAAATTCTTAAACTTCTTGATGCAAGGATCATCTACCCGATCTCTGATAGCAAATGGGTGAGCCCCGTTCATGTGGTGCCAAAGAAAGGAGGAACGACAGTAGTGAAGAATGACAAGGACGAGCTTATCCAAACACGTGTCGTGACTGGCTGGCGCATGTGCATCGATTACAAGAAGCTGAATGCAGCCCGCACTTACCCACTCTCCGATTCTTCCATTACGGATGTGTACCGTCTCGTGTACGACATGAGATAGGAGCAGGGTGCCATTCTTCGCGACCTCACAGACAGGGTGGGCGCCATTGAGGCTGAGCTGCGCGACTGGCGCTGGTACGAGTACGACTTCGACCCCGACTCCGACCACGGAGCCGCGGATCACTGAGCAGGTTTGTTTTCCCTATCCCTAGCTTTTATATCTCCTTATTTATACGTCTTTAAGCATTGGGACAATGCTAAGACGAAGCTTGGGGGGGAGTCTATCTTTTGCATTTTAGGCCATGTTTATTTCTTATTTATATCATAGTTTACTTCTGTTTGCATTTTAGGCGAAATTTTTTGCGAATTGTCTGAATCTGGACCTTTGGTGAAATATTTTGGCCATGACTAAACTGACCTTGGGTTGATTGAAACTAACACCACAATTGACCAACAAAACTGATTAGGATGAGATTGTCTTGTGATATTGATGAAAACCCGTTCACATCGAGAAAAATATTTGAATTCTGAACTACCTTACAAAATAGGGAAATAGGGATTTTTGAATAAAATATTATGATATCCAATGGTATGAAAGAATACCATTGGATGTGTGTATTCATGGTGTATGCAAATAAAAATAATGAGAAAAGATGGAGAAAATAAGAGTACTGGCAATGAGCCCTTCGAGACGCCTTTGAGCTCGTCTCCCAAAAAAAATAAGTGTACTGGCACAATCCATTTGGATGCCTTTGAGCTCGATTTGCGTATACCAACATACTTAAGGGCAAAATAGTCAAAATCACCACAAATAAGGGTATGTTTTCAGTCTAAGGTATAATATCGATAAGTTCGGGTAATTAGTCTTAAAGTATATCAAAGCATCTCAGAATTTGAAGCTAGGTGGTTAGTTTGTGGAGTTAATCGAAATTAGCTTAAGGAAAGTCCAAATTGTTGTCAAAATGATTCTCTAAATCTCTGATACAAACAATTCATAGAATTTTTCGTATTTAGAAAGTTATCTTGTATTTAGGTAGTTTAAATGACCAATCTGGGCCAAAGTTGTTATTTTTGCTTGAGGATAAACAAGATTTCAGCTTGGGGGGATTTGATATCTCGTTAGTTTAGCTACATTTCCGACCAAATCTTGTACCAAAACCTGTGTCCAAACTGTAAAATCATATTTATTATATTGATTATCTATAGAATATGCAACTGCTGCACCTTTATTTATTTATTGTAGGAAACGTGCGAAGAAAAGGTGAAATCTGATAATCTGGACTTCTCACACGGGCCGAGTCACATTCCACACGGCCCGTGTCATACCCTACTCGACCCCCTACACGGGCGCTGCACGACCCGGACAAGAGACACAGGTACACGGTCCGTACAACATCTCACACGGACCATGTCAGACAAATCCGACAGTTTATCTAAGTTTTCAGATTAATGCCTAATTAAAGGAGGATGGTTAGGAAGCAATAAAAGGACGAACCCTTGGGCCAGAAAGACAGCCGATGATACAGAGACCCATTCTAAGAGAGTTTTACAACAACCAACTTGGGGAGGAAGTAAAGAGGAGGAAATCGAGAGAATTCCGACGAATCTTCTTCGTATTTTCGGTCTTTGCCATGAATTGTTTATCTTGCTTTCGTTATTCTGTTTTAGAAACCATGTTTGAGTAGATTTCTTAGTTTCTTGGGTTGCGATGTAGTCGAATACTCTGTTTATTTGTTAGTTATTTGATTATTGCGATATCTCGTGTTTGCTTGTTTGTGTATGATTTTAATTTCTTTTCTGCGTTGTTCGATTGTTATTTGGTTCTTACCATTAGGCTTGGCCACGTCTAACAAGGTACAACGTCCAATTTGATCTTTCAACCAGACCAAAGTATTTGAGGTAAGTCGATGAACCAAGAGGGAAGACTAATTAGTAACCGAGAGGTGAACTTTTCAGCAATCGAGAGATTGTGAATACCTTTAGTAAACCAAACAAGTAACTTAGGTCATTCAAACCAATGAACGAGAGTTTAGGTTAGAACCCTAGGAGGATTGAATTGTATTTCTATTATCGAGTTTATTAAGCCAACAAACGAGAGTTGAGGTTTAGAAATATCAGGTATGGTCAGTTCATCCTATACGGAATTAATCAGCACAGAAACCAGATAATTACAGTTTCACTCGAGTCGACACGGCACCGTGTAGTATACTACACGGCCGTGTGTGTGGGTCGTGTACGAGAGTACACTGGTCGTGTCAGGCAAGAGGCAGAGTTGAAGATGAAGTCAAAAAACCAGGAAACGCTTGTTTTATATTAGTTTTAAAATCCAGTTTCTTTTACTTGCAACCTTATTTACTGTTAACCAAAATTTCAACAACCAACCCAACTATTTTCAACACTTCTAGTATAACGATAAATTAGATAGAAATCTAGTTAAGTTATTGAACCGTCCTGTGGATCCATACCCGATATTACCAGCGATAGGATTGTGCACTTGCAGTCCGAATCAAAAGTAGAATCGAGGTTTAAAAGGTACAGCTTGCTGTACTAAAACTTTATAGTACACTTTTGTGCGAACAAAGTGTCCAGTGTGTCGGTTCCCGTTTTCATGTTTTGCTCGTCCGGACTCATTTTCGACGATATAGAGGGCGTCAAGTCCAGTTTTCAAGTTTTGCGCTCTCGGACTCGTGTTCGGCGGTACATTTTTGGTGGTACAGAGAGCATTGAGACCGGTTTTCATATTTTGCGCTCCCGGGCACATTTTCGGCGGTACAGAGGGTGTCGGGTCTCGATTTCATCTTTTGCGCTCCCTGAATCGTTTTCGGCGGTACCGAGAGCGTCGGGTCCTCTTTTCATGTTTTGCGTGCCCGGACTCATTTTCCATGGTACCGAGGGCATCGGATCCAGTTTTCATATCTTCTACGGAACGAGGCGTCGGTTCATGATTTCATATTTTGCGCGCCCGAACTCATTTTCGGCGGTACCGAGGGTGTCGGATCTCGTTTTCATGTTCTGCGCTCCCGGACTCAATTTCGGCGGGACCGAGGGCGTCGGCTCCCGTTTTCTTGTTTTGCGTTCCTTGACTCATTTTTGGTGGTACGGAGGGTATCGGGTCCCGTTTTCATGTTTTACGCGCGAGGGCATCGGGTCCCGTTTTCATGTTTTACACTCCCGGGCACGTTTTCGGGGGTACGGAGGGCGTCGGGTCTCGATTTCATATTTTGCACTCCCGGACTCGTTTTCGGCGGTACCGAGGGCGTCGGGTGCCGTTATTATATTTTGCGCTCCCTGACTCGTTTTCGGCAATATCGAGGGCGTCAGGTCCCGCTTTCATGCATTGCGCGCCCGAACTCATTTTCGGCGGAACCGAGGGAGTCTGATCCCGTTTTCATGTTTTCCACTCCCTGACACGTCTTCGCGCGGTTCCGAGGGCGTCGACTCCCATTTTCATGTTTTATTCTCCCGGAGTCGTTTTCGGCGGTATCGAGGGCGTCGGGTCCTTTTTCTTTTTTGCGCGCCCCGACTCATTTTCGGCGGTGCCGAGGGCGTCGGGTCCCGTTTTCATGTTTTGTGCGCTCTGACTCATTTTCGGCGGAGCCGGGGGAGTCTGATCCCGTTTTCATGTTTTCCGCTCCCTGACATGTTTTTGGCGGTGTGGTGGGTGTCGGGTTTCGTTTTCATGTTTTGCGCTCCCTTACACGTTTTCGACTGTCCGGAGGGCGTCGGGTCACGATTTCATGTTTTATGCTCCCAGAGTCGTTTTTGGCGGTATCGAGGATGTTGGGTCCGATTTTCATGTTTTGCGCACCCAGACTCGTTTCCGGCGGTACCGAGGGCGTCTGGTCTCGTTTTCATGTTTTGTGCTCCCAAACTCATTTTCGGCGGTGTCGAGTGTGTCGGGTCCCATTTTCATGTTTTACGCTCCCGGGAACGATTTTAGCGGTACAGAGAACGTCCGATCCCGTTTTCATGTTTTGCGCTCCCAGAATCATGTTCGGCGGTATCGAGGGCGTCGGGTCCCGTTTTCATGTTTTGCACGTTCTCGTTTTCGGCGGTGTTGAGTGCGTCAGGTCCCATTTTCATGTTTTCGCTCTCGGACTCGTTTTCAGCGGTACCGAAGGCGTCGGGTCCAGTTTTCGTGTTTTGCGCACCCGAACTCATCTTCGTCGGTTCTGAGGTCGACGTGTCCCATTTTCTTGTTGTGCGCACCCAGACACGTCTTCGGCGGTTCCGAGGGCGTCGAGTCCTATTTTCATGTTTTATGCTCCCGGAATCATTTTCGGCGGTATCGAGGGCGTCGGGTCCCGTTTTCATACTTTGCGTACCCCGACTCATTTCCGGCGGTACCGAGGGCATCGGGTCCCTTTCTCATGTTTTGTGCTCCCGGACTCATTTTCGACGGTGCCGAGTGCGTCAGGTCCCATTTTCATGTTTTGCGCGGCCGGACTCATTTTCAGCAGAACCGAAGGAGTCCGATCCCGTTTTCATGTTTTTCGCTCCCTGACAGTTTTTTGGCGGTGTAGAGGGTCTCGGGTACCGTTTTCATTTTTTGCGCTCCCTTACACATTTTCGGCAGGACCGAGGGCGTCAGGTCCCGTTTTCATGTTTTGCACGCTCAGACTCATTGTCGGCCGAACCGAGGGCGTGGGCTCTTATTTTCATGTTTTGTGTTCCCAGACTCGTTTTTGGCAGTACGGAGGGTGTCGGGTCCCATTTTCATGTTTTGCACGCCCGGGCACGTTTTTGGCAGTACGAAGGGCGTCGGGTCTCGATTTCATGTTTTGCGCTCCCGGACATGTTTTCTGCGGTATTGAGTGCGTCGCAGTCCGTTTTCATATTTTGCACGACCGGACTCGTTTTTGGCGGAACCGAGGGCGTCGGCTCTCGTTTTCATGTGTTGCGTCCCGAACTCATTTTCGGCGGTACGGAGGGTGTCGGGTCCATTTTTCATGTTTTGCGCGCCCAGACTCTTTCTCGGAGGTACCGAGGGCATCGGGTCCTGTTTTCATGTTTTGCGCTCCCGGGTACGTTTTTGACAATACGGAGGACGTAGGGTCTCGATTTCATGTTTTGTGCTCCCGGACTCGTTTTCTGCGGTACCGAGGGCGTCGGGTCCCGTTCTCTTATTTTGCGCTCTCGGACTCGTTTTCGGCGGTACCGCGGCCGTCCGATCCCGTTTTCATCTTTTCCGCTCCTTGACATGTTTTTCGCGGTGCGGAGGGCGTCGGGACCCGTTTTCAAGTTTTTCGCGTCCTGACTCATTTTCGGCGGTACTGAGGGCGTCGAGTCCCGTTTTCATATTTTGCCCTCCCGGGCACGTTTTCGGCGATACCGAGGGTGTTGGGCCTCGATTTCATGTGTTGCGCTCCGAAAATCATTTTCAGCGATACCGAGGGCGTCGGGTCCTATTTTCATGTTTAGCCCGTCCGGACTCATTTTCGGCGGTACTGCGGGCGTCAAGTCCCGATTTCATGTGGTGCGCTCCCGAAATCATTTTAGGCGGTACCGAGGGTGTCGGGTCCCGTTTTCGTGTTTTGCGCTCCCGAACTCATCTTCGGCGGTTCCGAGGTCGACGTTTCCCGTTTTCTTGTTTTGTGCACCCGGACACGTCTTCGGTGGTTCTGAGGCTGTCGAGTCCCATTTTCATGTTTTATGCTCGCGGAATCGTTTCCAACGGTACCGAGGGCGTCGGGTCCGGTTTTCCTGTTTTGCGCTCCCGGACTCATTTTAGACGGTACCGAGGGCGTCGGGTCCCATTTTCATGTTTTGCTCGTCCGGACACGTTTTCGGCGGTACCGTGGGCGTCGGGTCCCGTTTTTATATTTAGCGCGCTCGAACTCTCTTTCGACGGTACCGAGGGCGTCGGGTCCCGTTTTCATGTTCTCCGCTCCCAGACTCGTTTTCGGCGGTTCAGAGGGTAAAGGGTCCCATTTTCGTGCTTTGCGCTCCGAGGCACGTTTTCGGCGGTACGTAGGGCGTTGGGTCTCGATTTCATGTTTTGCGCTCCCGGACTCATTTTCGGCTGTACCGAGGGCGTCAGGTCCCGTTTTCATGTTTTGCGCGTCCGGACTCGTTTTCGGCGGTACAGAGGGCGTCGGTTCTCGTTTCCATGTTTTGCGCTGCCGGACTAGTTTTCGTTGGTACCGAGGGCGTCGGGTCCCGTTTTCATGTTTTACGCGCCCGAACTCATTTTCGACAGTACCGAGGGCGTCAGCTCCCGCTTCCATGTTTTGCGTTGCCGGACTGATTTTCGGCAGTTCGGAGGGTGCCGGTTCCCATTTTCATGTTTTGCATGCCCGAACTCATTTTCGGCGGTACCGAGGGCGTCGGGTACCGTTTTCATGTTTTGAGCTCCCGGGCACATTTTCGGCGGTACGGTGGACGTCGGGTCTCGATTTCATGTCTTATGCTCCCAGAGTCGTTTTCGGCGGTACCGAGGACGTCTGGTCCCGTTTTCATGTTTTGCGCACCCCGACTCATTTTCGGCGGTACCGAGGACGTCCGATCCCGTTTTCATGTTTGGCGCTCCCGACTCATTTTCGGCGTTGCTGAGTGCATCGGGTCCCGTTTTCATGTTTTGCACGCCCGGACTCATTTTCGGCGGTACTGAGGGCGTCCGATCCCGTTTTCATGTTTTTCGCTCCCAAACATGTTTTTGGAAGGTCGGAGGGCGTCGGGTCCCGTTTTCATGTTTTGCGCTCCCAGACATGTTTTCAGCGGTACCGAGGGCGTCAGGTCCCCGTTTTCATGTTTTGCGCGCCCGGACTCGTGTTTGGCGGAACCGAGGGCGTCGGCTCCAATTTTCTTGTCTTGCGTTCCCCGAATCATTTTCAGCGGTACTGTGGGTGTCGAGTCCCGTTTTCATGTTTTGCGCGCCCTGACTCATTTTCGGCGGTACCGAGGGGATCGGGTCCCGATTTTTTGTTTTGCGCTCTCGGACTCATTTTCGGCGGTACCGAGGGCGTCGGTTCCCATTTTCATGTTTTGCTAGCCCCGACTCATTTTCGGCGGTGCCGAGTGCGTCGGGTCCCGATTTCATGTTTTACGCGCCCGAACTCATTTTGGGCGGTACTGAGGGCGTCCGATCCCATTGTCATGTTTTCCGCTCCCGATCATGTTTTTGGTGGTGCGGAGGGTCACGTTTTTATGTTTTGCACTCCCGGACACGTTTTCGGCTGTACCGAGGGCGTTGCAGTCCGTTTTCGTGTTTTGCACGTCCTAACTCGTTTTCGACAGAACAGAGGGCGTTGGTTCCCGTTTGCATGTTTGGCGTTCCCGGACTCATTTTCGGAGGTATCGAGGGCATCGGATCCTGTTTTCATGTTTTGCGCTCCCGGGCACGTTTTCCGGGGTACGAAGGGCGTCGGGTCTCGATTTCATGTTTTGCGCTCCCTGACTCATTTTTGGCGGTACGGAGGGCGTCGTGTGCCGTTTTCATGTTTTGCGTTCCCGGACTCGTTTTCAGCGGAACCGAGGGCGTCTACTCCTGTTTTCATGTCTTGCGTTCCCGGACTCATTTTCAGGCGGTACGGTGGGTGCTGGGTCCCGTTTTCATGTTTTGCGCGTACCAGACTCATTTTCAGCGGTATCGAGGGCATCGGGTCTCGATTTCATGTTTTGCGCTCCCGAACTCGTTTTCGACGGTGCCGAGTGCGTCGGGTCCCGTTTTCATGTTTTGCGAGTCCGAACTCATTTTCGGTGGTAGCGAGGGCGTCCGATCCCATTGTCATGTTTTATGCTCCCGGACATGTTTTTGGTGGTGCGGAGGGCGTCGGGTCCCGTTTTTATGTTTTGCACTCTCGGGCACGTTTTCGGCGATACCGAGGGCGTCGAGTCTCGTTTTCATATTTTGTGCTCCCGAACTCGATTTTGGCGGTACGGAGGGTGCCGGGTCCCGTTTTCATATTTTGCACTACCGGGCACGGTTTCGGTGGTAATGAGGGCGTCGGGCCTCGATTTCATATTTTTGCGCTCCCGGACTCGTTTTCGACAGTACCGAGGGCGTCGGGTCCCGTTTTCATGTTTTGCGCTTCCGAACTCATCTTTGGCGGTTCTGAGGTCGACGTGTCCTGTTTTCTTATTTTGCGCACCCAGACATGTCTACGGCGGTTCCGAGGCCGTCGAGTCCAATTTTCAGGCTTTATGCTCCCGAAGTCGTTTCCCCCGGTACTGAGGGCGTCGGGTCCCATTTTCATGTTTTGCGCTCCCGGACTCATTTCCGGCGGTGTCGAGTGCGTCGGGTCCTGTTTTCATGTTTTCCGCTCCCTTATATGTTTTTGGCGGTGCGGATGGCGTCGGGTCCCGTTTTCATTTTTTGCGCTCCCGGACACGTTTTCGACGGTACCGAGGACGTCGGGTCCCTTTTTCATATTTTGCACGCCCGGACTCTTTTTCGGCGGAACCGAGGGTGTCTGCTCCTGTTTTCATGTATTGCCTTCCCAAACTCGTTTTCGGCGGTACTAAGGGTGCCGGGTGCCGCTTTCATGTTTTACGCGCCCGGTAATTATATTAATCGGGTCGGATTCAAAATTCGAATAAAAAATATTAAATTCATATCTGACTCATTCATTTTCGCATCAGATCAGATTCAGATTGAATCAGATTAACTCATCGTGTCAGATCAATAATTGATACCCTAGTGGGCTATAACTCCAGAGATTGTAATTAAAATCATGAGGTCGGGTTGTTACGGATCAATATTTTTTTGTTTTGAAAACGACGATTTGGTTTTGATAATTATAAGTCTTTGTATCGATTTGAACAATGAATAGACACATGAAAAAAGGTGTCAATTATAAATGCGCTGTAGGAAAAAAAACATGATATTTATTGTATATGTTTGTTTTGGTATATATGAAAATTGCATACGTGTAAAACACACGAGTTTAATTAGTCTTCATGATTTTAGAATCATTAATAGAGCCTAAATTTATCAAAAACGTCAACGTTGCAATTTTTTCACAAAACGTAAGTAAGATGCATTAGAAATTGCTATTTAAAAAACTTGTTTAAGTTTTCAACATTTTCGCCCTCATAACTACACATAATTTCGTGAAAATTAATATAACTACTCCTAATTACTCCTATTATAAAGTTGTCCAATTAAAACTTTGATATGAATATTCTATAATGCTGCTAATTTTGCACAAAATATAAGTAAGATGCGTTAAAAACTGTTGTCTAAACAAGTTGTTTGGCTTTATGAAAATTTTTGGTGGCGCAACTACACAAAATTGGTGCAAATTAAAATAATTACTCTTTGTTACACCTATTATAAGATTGTCCTATTAAAACTTCGATATGAATATTCCATGAAGCTAATATTACGCAAAACATAAGTAAGATGCATTAAAAACTGTTGTTTAAACAAGTTGTTTGAGGCTTTCAAAATTTTTGGCCCCATTACTACGTTTAATTTCGTGAAAATTAATACAATTACTCCTAATTACGCCAATTATAAAATTATCCAACTAAAACTTCGATATGAATATTCTATAACGCTAATATTGCACAAAACATGAGTAAGATGCGTCAAAAGCTGTTGTTTAAACAAGTTGTTTGCCTTTATAAAAAAATTTGGCCGCATAACTACACATAATTTGGTGTAAATTAATATAATTTACTCATAATTGTGCCTATTATAAGATTGTTCAATTAAGACTTAAAAACGAATATTTTAGGGCACTATTTTTCCCCAAAACATAAGTAAGATGCATTAGAAACTGCTATTTAAAAAAGTTAAGTTTTTAAACATTTTTGACCTCATAACTACATATAATTTATTAAAAAATAAAATAATTACTCCTAATTATGTACATTAAAATATTATCCAATTAACAGTTCAATGTGGACATTCTACGACACTAATTTTGTACGAGACATAAGTAGGATGCATTAAAAACAACTGTTTAAACAAGTTGTTTGTGTTTTTCAAAAAATTTGGCCGCATAAGTACACATAATTTCACGAAAATTGATATGAATATCCTACGATACTATTTTTTCATAAAACATAAGTAAGATATATTAGAAACTGCTGTTTTAACAAGTTGCTTAAGATTTTTAATATTTTTTGACTCATAACTATACATAATTTTATGAAAATTAATATAATTACTCCTAATTATACCTCTTAGTAGATTATCCAATCAACACTTCGATATGAACATTGTCCGACACAAATTTTGCACAAAAGATAAATAAGATGCATTAAAAACGGTTATTCAAACAAGTTGTTTGATTTTTTTAAAATTTGTTGGCCGCATAACTACATATAATTTCATAAAAATTAGTATAATTACTCCTAATTATGCCTATTATATGATTTTCCATTTAAAACTTAGATATGAATATTCTATGACGCTAATTTTGCACAAATATAAGTAAGACACATTCGAATTTTTTTTTAAACGAGTAGTTTAAGATTTTCAATATTTTTTGAATCAAAACTACACATAATTTCGAGCGAATTAATATAATTGCGCCTAACTATGTCTATTATAATATTGTGAAATTAACACTTCGATATGAATATTAGACGACACTATTTTTTCATAAGACATTAGTAAGATACATTAGAAATTACCGTTTAAACAAGTTGTTTAAGATTTTTAACATTTATTGTCTGATAACGACATATAATTTTTCATAAAAATTAATATAAGTACTCCTAATTATGTCTATTAGATCATTATCCAATTAACACTTTAATATGAACATTCTACAACACTAATTTTGCACAAAACATAAGTAGGAGACTTTAAAAACAACTGTTTAAACAAGTTGTTTGAGCTTCTTAAGAATTTTAGGCCGCATAATTACACATAATTTCTTATAAATTAATATTATTACTCCTAATCATGCCTATTATATGATCTTCTAATTAAAACTTCGATATGAACATTCTACGACACTAATTTTGCACGAGACATAAGTAGGATGCATTAAAAACAGCTGTTTAATGCATAAGTACACATAATTTCATACAAATTGATATAATTACTCCTAATTATGCCTATTATAAGATTGTTCAATGAGCACTACGATATGAATATCCCACGACACTAATTTTTCATCAAACATAAGTAAGATATATTAGAAACTGCTGTTTAAAAAAAATTTAACATTTTTTGACTCATAACTATACATAATTTCGTGAAAATTAATATTATTACTCCAAATTATACCTATTAGTAGATATCCAATCAACACTTCGATATGAACATTATCCGACACAAATTTTATACAAAAGATAAATAAGATGCATTAAAAACGGTTGTTGAAATAAGTTATTTGAGTTTTTTTTTAATTTGTTGGCCGCATACCTACATATAATTTCATGAAAATTAATACAATTACTCCTAATTATGCCTATTATATGATTGTCCAGTTAAAATTTAGATATGAATATTCTATAACGCTAATTTTGTACAAATATAAGTAAGATGCATTCGAAACTGATTTTCAAACAAGTAGTTTAGGAATTTCAATATTTTTTGAATCAAAACTACACATAATTTTGAGCGAATTAAAATAATTGCGCCTAACTATATCTAATATAAGATTGTGAAATTAACACTTCGATATGAATATCATAGGACACTAGTTTTTCATAAGACATAAGTAAGATACATTAGAAATTGTTGTTTAAATAAGTTGTTTAAGATTTTTAATATTTATTGCCTCATAACGACACAAATTTCATGAAAATTAATATAATTACTCCTAATTATGCCTATTAGAATATTATCCAATTAACACTTTGATATGAACATTCTACAACACGAATTTTGCATAAAAAATAAGTAAGATGCATTAAAAATAGTTGTTTAAACAAGTTATTATTTTTTTACTTGCATAACTACAGATAACATCGCGCAAATTAATATAATTACTCCCAATTATACCTATTATATAATTATCCAATTGCCACTCCAATATGAATATCCTATAACAGTATTTTTTGATAAAACATAAATAAGATACATCTGAAACTGCTGTTTAAATAAGTTATTTAAGATTTTCAAAATTTATTGTCTCATAACTACTCATAATTTCATCAAAAATAATATAATTACTCCTAATTGTTCCTATTAAAAGATTATCAAATTAATACTTCGATATGAATATTCTACGACACTAAGTTTGCACAAAACATAAGTAAGATGCATTAAAAAACAGCAGTTTAAACTATTTGATTGAGTTTTTCAAACTTTTTGCCGCATAACTGCATATAATTTCATGAAAATTAATATAATTACTCCTAATTATGCCTATTATAAGATTATCTAATTAAAAATTCAATATGAATATTCTATGATACTAATTAGGCACAAAACAAAAGTAAGATGCATTAAAAACTGCCGTTTAAACGAATTGTTTGACTTTTTTAAAAATTTTGGCCCTATAAATACACATAGTTTCGTGCAAATTAATATTGTTCAATTAACATCTCGATATGAATATTCTACGACAATATTTTCTCCCAAAACATAAGTTAGATGGATTAGAAAAGCTTGACTATTTGAAAAAGTTATTTGAGTGTTTCAAAATTTTTGGCCCCATAACTACACATAATTTAGTGAAAGTTAAAATAATCACTCCTAATTATGCCTATTAAAATATTATCTAATTAACACTTCAATATGAACATTCTACAACACTAATTTTGCACAAAACATAAGTAGGAGGCTTTAAAAATAGCCGTTTAAACTAGTTATTTGAGCTTTTTAAGAATTTTGGGCCGCATAATTACACATAATTTCTTATAAATTAATATTATTACTTCTAATCATGCCTATTATATGATCTTCTAATTGAAACTTCGATATCAATATTCTACTACACTAATTTTGCACAAAACATAAGTAAGATGCATTAACAACATGTAATTTGTTTAAACAAGTTATTTGAGTTTTTCAAAAAAGTTGGCTGCATAGTGCACATAATTTCTTATAAATTAATATAATTGCTCCTAAATATGTCTATTGTAAGATTCTTTCAATAAAAATTCGATATGAATATCGTACAACACTAATTTTGCACAAAACATAAGTAAGATGCATTAAAAACAGCTGTTTAAACAAGTTGTTTGATGTTTCCAAATTTTTTGACCACATAACTACACATATTTTCGTATAAATTAATATAATTACTCCTAATTACGCCTGTTATAAGATTTTTCACTTAACACTTTGATATGAATATTCTACGATACAAATTTCACACAAAACCTAAGTAATATGCATTAGAAACTGCTATTTAAAAAACTTGTATGAGTTTTCAACATTTTCGCCCTCATAACTACACATAATTTCGTGAAAATTAATATAACTACTCCTAATTACTCCTATTATAAAGTTATCCAACGAAAACTTTGATATGAAAATTTTATAATGCTAATTTTGCACAAAACATAAGTAATATGCGTTAAAAACTATTGTCTAAACAAGTTGTTTGGCTTTATGAAAATTTTTGGCCGCGCAACTACACAAAATTCGTGCAAATTAAAATAATTACTCCTTGTTATGCCTATTATAAGATTGTCCTATTAAAACTTCGATATGAATATTCCATGACGCTAATTTTGCGCAAAACATAAGTAGGATGCATTAAAAACAGCTGTTTAAACAAGTTGTTTGAGGCTTTCAAAAATTTTGGCCGCATAACTACGTATAATTTCGTGAAAATTAATAAAATTACTCCAAATTACGCCAATTATAAAATTCTCCAACTAAAACTTTGATATGAATATTCTATAATACTAATATTGCACAAAACATAAGTAAGATGCCTCAAAAGCTGCTGTTTAAACAAGTTGTTTGCCTTAATAAAATTTTTTGGCCGCATAAATACACATAATTTGGTGTGAATTACTATAATTTACTCATAATTGTGCCTATTATTTGATTGTTCAATTAACACTTCAAAACGAATATTTTAGGGCACTATTTTCCCCAAAACATAAGTAAGATGCATTAGAAACTGCTATTTAAAAAAAAATTAAGTTTTTCAATATTTTTGGCCTCATAACTACATATAATTTCGTAAAAAATAATATAATTACTCCTAATTATGTCCATTAAAATATTAGCCAATTAACAGTTCGATATGAACATTCTACGACACTAATTTTGCACGAGACATAAGTAGGATGCATTAAAAAAAACATTGTTTAATGCATAAGTACACATAATTTCATACAAATTGATATAATTACTCCTAATTATGCCTATTATAAGATTGTTCAATGAGCACTACGATATGAATATCCCACGACACTAATTTTTCATCAAACATAAGTAAGATATATTAGAAACTATTGTTTAAAAGATTTTTAACATTTTTTGACTCATAACTATACATAATTTCGTGAAAATTAATATTATTACTCCAAATTATACCTATTAGTAGATTATCCAATCAACACTTCGATATGAACATTGTCCGACACAAATTTTATACAAAAGATAAATAAGATGCATTAAAAACGGTTGTTGAAACAAGTTGTTTGAGTTTTTTTAAATTTGTAGGCCGCATACCTACATATAATTTCATGAAAATTAATATAATTACTCCTAATTATGCCTATTATATGATTGTCCAGTTAAAATTTAGATATGAATATTCTATAACGCTAATTTTGCACAAATATAAGTAAGATGCATTCGAAACTGATCTTTAAACAAGTAGTTTAAGAATTTCAACATTTTTTGAATCAAAACTACACATAATTTCGAGCGAATTAGTATAATTGCGCCTAACTATGTCTATTATAAGATTGTGAAATTAACACTTCGATATGAATATCATAGGACACTAGTTTTTCATAAGACATAAGTAAGATACATTAGAAATTGTTGTTTAAATAAGTTGTTTAAGATTTTTAATATTTATTGCCTCATAACGACACAAATTTCATGAAAATTAATATAATTACTCCTAATTATGTCTATTAGAATATTATCCAATTAACACTTTGATATGAACATTCTACAACACGAATTTTGCATAAAAAATAAGTAAGATGCATTAAAAATAGTTGTTTAAACAAGTTATTATTTTTTTTGCATAACTACGGATAACATCGCGCAAATTAATATAATTACTCCCAATTATACCTATTATATAATTATCCAATTGACACTCCAATATGAATATCTTATAACAGTATTTTTTGATAAAACATAAATAAGATACATCGAAAACTTGTTTAAACAAGTTATTTAAGATTTTCAAAATTTATTGTCCCATAACTACTCATAATTTCGTCAAAATTAATATAATTACTCCTAATTGTTCCTATTAAAAGATTATCAAATTAATACTTCGATATGAATATTCTACGACACTAAGATTGCACAAAACATAAGTAAGATGCATTAAAAAACTGCAGTTTAAACTATTTGATTGAGTTTTTCAAACTTTTTGCCGCATAACTGCATATAATTTCGTGAAAATTAATATAATTACTCCTAATTATGCCTATTATAAGATTATCTAATTAAAAATTCGATATGAATATTCTATGATACTAATTAGGCACAAAACAAAAGTAAGATGCATTAAAAACTGCCGTTTAAACGAATTGTTTGACTTTTTTAAAAATTTTGGCCCCATAAATACACATAGTTTCGTGCAAATTAATATTGTTCAATTAACATCTCGATATGAATATTCTACGACAATATTTTCTCCCAAAACATAAGTTAGATGCATTAGAAACTTGACTATTTGAAAAAGTTATTTGAGTGTTTCAAAATTTTTGGCCCGATAACTACACATAATTTAGTGAAAGTTAAAATAATCACTCCTAATTATGCCTATTAAAATATTATCTAATTAACACTTCAATATGAACATTCTACAACACTAATTTTGCACAAAACATAAGTAGGAGGCTTTAAAAATAGCGTTTAAACTAGTTATTTGAGCTTTTTAAGAATTTTGGGCCTCATAATTACACATAATTTCTTATAAATTAATATTATTACTCCTAATCATGCCTATTATATGATCTTCTAATTGAAACTTCGATATCAATATTCTACGACACTAATTTTGCACAAAACATAAGTAAGATGCATTAACAATAATTTGTTTAAACAAGTTATTTGAGTTTTTCAAAAAAGTTGGCTGCATAGCTGCACATAATTTCTTATAAATTAATATAATTGCTCCTAAATATGTCTATTGTAAGATTCTTTCAATAAAAATTCGATATGAATATCGTACAACACTAATTTTGCACAACACATAAGTAAGATGCATTAAAAACAATTTGTTTAAACAAGTTGTTTGACGTTTCCAAATTTTTTGACCGCATAACTACACATATTTTCGTATAAATTAATATAATTACTCCTAATTACGTCTGTTATAAGATTTTTCACTTAACACTTTGATATGAATATCTACGATACAAATTTCACACAAAACCTAAGTAATATGCATTAGAAAGCTGTTATTTAAAAAACTTATTTGAGTTTTCAACATTTCCGCCCTCATAACTACACATAATTTCGTGAAAATTAATATAACTACTCCTAATTACTCCTATTATAAAGTTATCCAATGAAAACTTTGATATGAAAATTTTATAATGCTAATTTTGCACAAAACATAAGTAATATGCGTTAAAAACTATTGTCTAAACAAGTTGTTTGGCTTTATGAAAATTTGTGGCCGCGCAACTACACAAAATTCGTGCAAATTAAAATAATTACTCCTTGTTATGCCTATTATAAGATTGTCCTATTAAAACTTCGATATGAATATTCCATGACGCTAATTTTGCGCAAAACATAAGTAGGATGCATTAAAAAAGCATTTGTTTAAACAAGTTGTTTGAGGCTTTCAAAATTTTTGGCCGCATAACTACGTATAATTTCGTGAAAATTAATAAAATTACTCCAAATTACGCCAATTATAAAATTCTCCAACTAAAACTTCGATATGAATATTCTATAATGCTAATATTGCACAGAACATAAGTAAGATGCCTCAAAAAAAGTCTTTGTTTAAACAAGTTGTTTGCCTTAATAAAATTTTTTGGCCGCATAAATACACATAATTTGGTGTGAATTACTATAATTTACTCATAATTGTGCCTATTATTTGATTGTTCAATTAACACTTCAAAACGAATATTTTAGGGCACTATTTTCCCCAAAACATAAGTAAGATGCATTAGAAACTGCTATTTAAAAAAAAAAAAAATTTCAACATTTTTGGCCTCATAACTACATATAATTTCGTAAAAAATAATATAATTACTCCTAATTATGTCCATTAAAATATTAGCCAATTAACGAGTTCGATATGAACATTCTACGACACTAATTTTGCACGAGACATAAGTAGGATGCATTAAAAACATTTGTTTAATGCATAAGTACACATAATTTCATACAAATTGATATAATTACTCCTAATTATGTCTATTATAAGATTGTTCAATGAGCACTACGATATGAATATCCCACGACACTAATTTTTCATCAAACATAAGTAAGATATATTAGAAACTCATTGTTTAAAAGATTTTTAACATTTTTTGACTCATAACTATACATAATTTCGTGAAAATTAATATTATTACTCCAAATTATACCTATTAGTAGATTATCCAATCAACACTTCGATATGAACATTGTCCGACACAAATTTTATACAAAAGATAAATAAGATGCATTAAAAACGGTTGTTGAAACAAGTTGTTTGAGTTTTTTTAAATTTGTAGGCCGCATACCTACATATAATTTCATGAAAATTAATACAATTACTCCTAATTATGCCTATTATATGATTGTCCAGTTAAAATTTAGATATGAATATTCTATAACGCTAATTTTGCACAAATATAAGTAAGATGCATTCGAAACTGATCTTTAAACAAGTAGTTTAAGAATTTCAACATTTTTTGAATCAAAACTACACATAATTTCGAGCGAATTAGTATAATTGCGCCTAACTATGTCTATTATATGATTGTGAAATTAACACTTCGATATGAATATCATAGGACACTAGTTTTTCATAAGACATAAGTAAGATACATTAGAAATTGTTGTTTAAATAAGTTGTTTAAGATTTTTAATATTTATTGCCTCATAACGACACAAATTTCCTGAAAATTAATATAATTACTCCTAATTATGCCTATTAGAATATTATCCAATTAACACTTTGATATGAACATTCTACAACACGAATTTTGCATAAAAAATAAGTAAGATGCATTAAAAATAGTTGTTTAAACAAGTTATTATTTTTTTACTGCATAACTACAGATAACATCGCGCAAATTAATATAATTACTCCCAATTATACCTATTATATAATTATCCAATTGACACTCCAATATGAATATCTTATAACAGTATTTTTTGATAAAACATAAATAAGATACATCTGAAACATTGTTTAAACAAGTTATTTAAGATTTTCAAAATTTATTGTCCCATAACTACTCATAATTTCGTCAAAATTAATATAATTACTCCTAATTGTTCCTATTAAAAGATTATCAAATTAATACTTCGATATGAATATTCTACGACACTAAGATTGCACAAAACATAAGTAAGATGCATTAAAAAACTGCAGTTTAAACTATTTGATTGAGTTTTTCAAACTTTTTGCCGCATAACTGCATATAATTTCGTGAAAATTAATATAATTACTCCTAATTATGCCTATTATAAGATTATCTAATTAAAAATTCGATATGAATATTCTATGATACTAATTAGGCACAAAACAAAAGTAAGATGCATTAAAAACTGCCGTTTAAACGAATTGTTTGACTTTTTTAAAAATTTTGGCCCCATAAATACACATAGTTTCGTGCAAATTAATATTGTTCAATTAACATCTCGATATGAATATTCTACGACAATATTTTCTCCCAAAACATAAGTTAGATGCATTAGAAACAGCTATTTGAAAAAGTTATTTGAGTGTTTCAAAATTTTTGGCCCGATAACTACACATAATTTAGTGAAAGTTAAAATAATCACTCCTAATTATGCCTATTAAAATATTATCTAATTAACACTTCAATATGAACATTCTACAACACTAATTTTGCACAAAACATAAGTAGGAGGCTTTAAAAACAGTAGTTTAAACTAGTTATTTGAGCTTTTTAAGAATTTTGGGCCTCATAATTACACATAATTTCTTATAAATTAATATTATTACTCCTAATCATGCCTATTATATGATCTTCTAATTGAAACTTCGATATCAATATTCTACGACACTAATTTTGCACAAAACATAAGTAAGATGCATTAACAACATTTGTTTAAACAAGTTATTTGAGTTTTTCAAAAAGTTGGCTGCATAGCTGCACATAATTTCTTATAAATTAATATAATTGCTCCTAAATATGTCTATTGTAAGATTCTTTCAATAAAAATTCGATATGAATATCGTACAACACTAATTTTGCACAACACATAAGTAAGATGCATTAAAAACATTTGTTTAAACAAGTTGTTTGACGTTTCCAAATTTTTTGACCGCATAACTACACATATTTTCGTATAAATTAATATAATTACTCCTAATTACGTCTGTTATAAGATTTTTCACTTAACACTTTGATATGAATATTCTACGATACAAATTTCACACAAAACCTAAGTAATATGCATTAGAAACTGTTATTTAAAAAACTTATTTGAGTTTTCAACATTTCCGCCCTCATAACTACACATAATTTCGTGAAAATTAATATAACTACTCCTAATTACTCCTATTCTAAAGTTATCCAATGAAAACTTTGATATGAAAATTTTATAATGCTAATTTTGCACAAAACATAAGTAATATGCGTTAAAAACTATTGTCTAAACAAGTTGTTTGGCTTTATGAAAATTTTTGGCCGCGCAACTACACAAAATTCGTGCAAATTAAAATAATTACTCCTTGTTATGCCTATTATAAGATTGTCCTATTAAAACTTCGATATGAATATTCCATGACGCTAATTTTGCGCAAAACATAAGTAAAATGCATTAAAAACATTTGTTTAAACAAGTTGTTTGAGGCTTTCAAAATTTTTGGCCGCATAACTACGTATAATTTCGTGAAAATTAATAAAATTACTCCAAATTACGCCAATTATAAAATTCTCCAACTAAAACTTCGATATGAATATTCTATAATGCTAATATTGCACAGAACATAAGTAAGATGCCTCAAAAGTCTTTGTTTAAACAAGTTGTTTGCCTTAATAAAAATTTTTGGCCGCATAAATACACATAATTTGGTGTGAATTACTATAATTTACTCATAATTGTGCCTATTATTTGATTGTTCAATTAACACTTCAAAACGAATATTTTAGGGCACTATTTTCCCCAAAACATAAGTAAGATGCATTAGAAACTGCTATTTAAAAAAAAATTTCAACATTTTTGGCCTCATAACTACATATAATTTCGTAAAAAATAATATAATTACTCCTAATTATGTCCATTAAAATATTAGCCAATTAACAGTTCGATATGAACATTCTACGACACTAATTTTGCACGAGACATAAGTAGGATGCATTAAAAACAGCTGTTTAATGCATAAGTACACATAATTTCATACAAATTGATATAATTACTCCTAATTATGCCTATTATAAGATTGTTCAATGAGCACTACGATATGAATATCCCACGACACTAATTTTTCATCAAACATAAGTAAGATATATTAGAAACTGCTGTTTAAAAGATTTTTAACATTTTTTGACTCATAACTATACATAATTTCGTGAAAATTAATATTATTACTCCAAATTATACCTATTAGTAGATTATCCAATCAACACTTCGATATGAACATTGTCCGACACAAATTTTATACAAAAGATAAATAAGATGCATTAAAAACGGTTGTTGAAACAAGTTGTTTGAGTTTTTTTAAATTTGTAGGCCGCATACCTACATATAATTTCATGAAAATTAATACAATTACTCCTAATTATGCCTATTATATGATTGTCCAGTTAAAATTTAGATATGAATATTCTATAACGCTAATTTTGCACAAATATAAGTAAGATGCATTCGAAACTGATCTTTAAACAAGTAGTTTAAGAATTTCAACATTTTTTGAATCAAAACTACACATAATTTCGAGCGAATTAGTATAATTGCGCCTAACTATGTCTATTATATGATTGTGAAATTAACACTTCGATATGAATATCATAGGACACTAGTTTTTCATAAGACATAAGTAAGATACATTAGAAATTGTTGTTTAAATAAGTTGTTTAAGATTTTTAATATTTATTGCCTCATAACGACACAAATTTCATGAAAATTAATATAATTACTCCTAATTATGCCTATTAGAATATTATCCAATTAACACTTTGATATGAACATTCTACAACACGAATTTTGCATAAAAAATAAGTAAGATGCATTAAAAATAGTTGTTTAAACAAGTTATTATTTTTTTACCGCATAACTACAGATAACATCGCGCAAATTAATATAATTACTCCCAATTATACCTATTATATAATTATCCAATTGACACTCCAATATGAATATCTTATAACAGTATTTTTTGATAAAACATAAATAAGATACATCTGAAACTTTGTTTAAACAAGTTATTTAAGATTTTCAAAATTTATTGTCCCATAACTACTCATAATTTCGTCAAAATTAATATAATTACTCCTAATTGTTCCTATTAAAAGATTATCAAATTAATACTTCGATATGAATATTCTACGACACTAAGATTGCACAAAACATAAGTAAGATGCATTAAAAAACTGCAGTTTAAACTATTTGATTGAGTTTTTCAAACTTTTTGCCGCATAACTGCATATAATTTCGTGAAAATTAATATAATTACTCCTAATTATGCCTATTATAAGATTATCTAATTAAAAATTCGATATGAATATTCTATGATACTAATTAGGCACAAAACAAAAGTAAGATGCATTAAAAACTGCCGTTTAAACGAATTGTTTGACTTTTTTAAAAATTTTGGCCCCATAAATACACATAGTTTCGTGCAAATTAATATTGTTCAATTAACATCTCGATATGAATATTCTACGACAATATTTTCTCCCAAAACATAAGTTAGATGCATTAGAAACAGCTATTTGAAAAAGTTATTTGAGTGTTTCAAAATTTTTGGCCCGATAACTACACATAATTTAGTGAAAGTTAAAATAATCACTCCTAATTATGCCTATTAAAATATTATCTAATTAACACTTCAATATGAACATTCTACAACACTAATTTTGCACAAAACATAAGTAGGAGGCTTTAAAAACAGCCGTTTAAACTAGTTATTTGAGCTTTTTAAGAATTTTGGGCCTCATAATTACACATAATTTCTTATAAATTAATATTATTACTCCTAATCATGCCTATTATATGATCTTCTAATTGAAACTTCGATATCAATATTCTACGACACTAATTTTGCACAAAACATAAGTAAGATGCATTAACAACAATTTGTTTAAACAAGTTATTTGAGTTTTTCAAAAAAGTTGGCTGCATAGCTGCACATAATTTCTTATAAATTAATATAATTGCTCCTAAATATGTCTATTGTAAGATTCTTTCAATAAAAATTCGATATGAATATCGTACAACACTAATTTTGCACAAAACATAAGTAAGATGCATTAAAAACAGCTGTTTAAACAAGTTGTTTGACGTTTCCAAATTTTTTGACCGCATAACTACACATATTTTCGTATAAATTAATATAATTACTCCTAATTACGTCTGTTATAAGATTTTTCACTTAACACTTTGATATGAATATTCTACGATACAAATTTCACACAAAACCTAAGTAATATGCATTAGAAACTGTTATTTAAAAAACTTATTTGAGTTTCAACATTTCCGCCCTCATAACTACACATAATTTCGTGAAAATTAATATAACTACTCCTAATTACTCCTATTCTAAAGTTATCCAATGAAAACTTTGATATGAAAATTTTATAATGCTAATTTTGCACAAAACATAAGTAATATGCGTTAAAAACTATTGTCTAAACAAGTTGTTTGGCTTTATGAAAATTTTTGGCCGCGCAACTACACAAAATTCGTGCAAATTAAAATAATTACTCCTTGTTATGCCTATTATAAGATTGTCCTATTAAAACTTCGATATGAATATTCCATGACGCTAATTTTGCGCAAAACATAAGTAAAATGCATTAAAAACAATTGTTTAAACAAGTTGTTTGAGGCTTTCAAAATTTTTGGCCGCATAACTACGTATAATTTCGTGAAAATTAATAAAATTACTCCAAATTACGCCAATTATAAAATTCTCCGACTAAAACTTCGATATGAATATTCTATAATGCTAATATTGCACAGAACATAAGTAAGATGCCTCAAAAGTCATTGCTGTTTAAACAAGTTGTTTGCCTTAATAAAATTTTTTGGCCGCATAAATACACATAATTTGGTGTGAATTACTATAATTTACTCATAATTGTGCCTATTATTTGATTGTTCAATTAACACTTCAAAACGAATATTTTAGGGCACTATTTTCCCCAAAACATAAGTAAGATGCATTAGAAACTGCTATTTAAAAAAAAAAAAATTTCAACATTTTTGGCCTCATAACTACATATAATTTCGTAAAAAATAATATAATTACTCCTAATTATGTCCATTAAAATATTAGCCAATTAACAGTTCGATATGAACATTCTACGACACTAATTTTGCACGAGACATAAGTAGGATGCATTAAAAACAGCTGTTTAATGCATAAGTACACATAATTTCATACAAATTGATATAATTACTCCTAATTATGCCTATTATAAGATTGTTCAATGAGCACTACGATATGAATATCCCACGACACTAATTTTTCATCAAACATAAGTAAGATATATTAGAAACTGCTGTTTAAAAGATTTTTAACATTTTTTGACTCATAACTATACATAATTTCGTGAAAATTAATATTATTACTCCAAATTATACCTATTAGTAGATTATCCAATCAACACTTCGATATGAACATTGTCCGACACAAATTTTATACAAAAGATAAATAAGATGCATTAAAAACGGTTGTTGAAACAAGTTGTTTGAGTTTTTTTAAATTTGTAGGCCGCATACCTACATATAATTTCATGAAAATTAATACAATTACTCCTAATTATGCCTATTATATGATTGTCCAGTTAAAATTTAGATATGAATATTCTATAACGCTAATTTTGCACAAATATAAGTAAGATGCATTCGAAACTGATCTTTAAACAAGTAGTTTAAGAATTTCAACATTTTTTGAATCAAAACTACACATAATTTCGAGCGAATTAGTATAATTGCGCCTAACTATGTCTATTATATGATTGTGAAATTAACACTTCGATATGAATATCATAGGACACTAGTTTTTCATAAGACATAAGTAAGATACATTAGAAATTGTTGTTTAAATAAGTTGTTTAAGATTTTTAATATTTATTGCCTCATAACGACACAAATTTCATGAAAATTAATATAATTACTCCTAATTATGCCTATTAGAATATTATCCAATTAACACTTTGATATGAACATTCTACAACACGAATTTTGCATAAAAAATAAGTAAGATGCATTAAAAATAGTTGTTTAAACAAGTTATTATTTTTTTACTGCATAACTACAGATAACATCGCGCAAATTAATATAATTACTCCCAATTATACCTATTATATAATTATCCAATTGACACTCCAATATGAATATCTTATAACAGTATTTTTTGATAAAACATAAATAAGATACATCTGAAACTGCTGTTTAAACAAGTTATTTAAGATTTTCAAAATTTATTGTCCCATAACTACTCATAATTTCGTCAAAATTAATATAATTACTCCTAATTGTTCCTATTAAAAGATTATCAAATTAATACTTCGATATGAATATTCTACGACACTAAGATTGCACAAAACATAAGTAAGATGCATTAAAAAACTGCAGTTTAAACTATTTGATTGAGTTTTTCAAACTTTTTGCCGCATAACTGCATATAATTTCGTGAAAATTAATATAATTACTCCTAATTATGCCTATTATAAGATTATCTAATTAAAAATTCGATATGAATATTCTATGATACTAATTAGGCACAAAACAAAAGTAAGATGCATTAAAAACTGCCGTTTAAACGAATTGTTTGACTTTTTTAAAAATTTTGGCCCCATAAATACACATAGTTTCGTGCAAATTAATATTGTTCAATTAACATCTCGATATGAATATTCTACGACAATATTTTCTCCCAAAACATAAGTTAGATGCATTAGAAACAGCTATTTGAAAAAGTTATTTGAGTGTTTCAAAATTTTTGGCCCGATAACTACACATAATTTAGTGAAAGTTAAAATAATCACTCCTAATTATGCCTATTAAAATATTATCTAATTAACACTTCAATATGAACATTCTACAACACTAATTTTGCACAAAACATAAGTAGGAGGCTTTAAAAACAGCCGTTTAAACTAGTTATTTGAGCTTTTTAAGAATTTTGGGCCTCATAATTACACATAATTTCTTATAAATTAATATTATTACTCCTAATCATGCCTATTATATGATCTTCTAATTGAAACTTCGATATCAATATTCTACGACACTAATTTTGCACAAAACATAAGTAAGATGCATTAACAACAGCTGTTTAAACAAGTTATTTGAGTTTTTCAAAAAAGTTGGCTGCATAGCTGCACATAATTTCTTATAAATTAATATAATTGCTCCTAAATATGTCTATTGTAAGATTCTTTCAATAAAAATTCGATATGAATATCGTACAACACTAATTTTGCACAAAACATAAGTAAGATGCATTAAAAACAGCTGTTTAAACAAGTTGTTTGACGTTTCCAAATTTTTTGACCGCATAACTACACATATTTTCGTATAAATTAATATAATTACTCCTAATTACGTCTGTTATAAGATTTTTCACTTAACACTTTGATATGAATATTCTACGATACAAATTTCACACAAAACCTAAGTAATATGCATTAGAAACTGTTATTTAAAAAACTTATTTGAGTTTTCAACATTTCCGCCCTCATAACTACACATAATTTCGTGAAAATTAATATAACTACTCCTAATTACTCCTATTCTAAAGTTATCCAATGAAAACTTTGATATGAAAATTTTATAATGCTAATTTTGCACAAAACATAAGTAATATGCGTTAAAAACTATTGTCTAAACAAGTTGTTTGGCTTTATGAAAATTTTTGGCCGCGCAACTACACAAAATTCGTGCAAATTAAAATAATTACTCCTTGTTATGCCTATTATAAGATTGTCCTATTAAAACTTCGATATGAATATTCCATGACGCTAATTTTGCGCAAAACATAAGTAAAATGCATTAAAAACAGCTGTTTAAACAAGTTGTTTGAGGCTTTCAAAATTTTTGGCCGCATAACTACGTATAATTTCGTGAAAATTAATAAAATTACTCCAAATTACGCCAATTATAAAATTCTCCAACTAAAACTTTGATATGAATATTCTATAATGCTAATATTGCACAGAACATAAGTAAGATGCCTCAAAAGCTGCTGTTTAAACAAGTTGTTTGCCTTAATAAAATTTTTTGGCCGCATAAATACACATAATTTGGTGTGAATTACTATAATTTACTCATAATTGTGCCTATTATTTGATTGTTCAATTAACACTTCAAAACGAATATTTTAGGGCACTATTTTCCCCAAAACATAAGTAAGATGCATTAGAAACTGCTATTTAAAAAAAAAAAAAATTTCAACATTTTTGGCCTCATAACTACATATAATTTCGTAAAAAATAATATAATTACTCCTAATTATGTCCATTAAAATATTAGCCAATTAACAGTTCGATATGAACATTCTACGACACTAATTTTGCACGAGACATAAGTAGGATGCATTAAAAACAGCTGTTTAATGCATAAGTACACATAATTTCATACAAATTGATATAATTACTCCTAATTATGCCTATTATAAGATTGTTCAATGAGCACTACGATATGAATATCCCACGACACTAATTTTTCATCAAACATAAGTAAGATATATTAGAAACTGCTGTTTAAAAGATTTTTAACATTTTTTGACTCATAACTATACATAATTTCGTGAAAATTAATATTATTACTCCAAATTATACCTATTAGTAGATTATCCAATCAACACTTCGATATGAACATTGTCCGACACAAATTTTATACAAAAGATAAATAAGATGCATTAAAAACGGTTGTTGAAACAAGTTGTTTGAGTTTTTTAAATTTGTAGGCCGCATACCTACATATAATTTCATGAAAATTAATACAATTACTCCTAATTATGCCTATTATATGATTGTCCAGTTAAAATTTAGATATGAATATTCTATAACGCTAATTTTGCACAAATATAAGTAAGATGCATTCGAAACTGATCTTTAAACAAGTAGTTTAAGAATTTCAACATTTTTTGAATCAAAACTACACATAATTTCGAGCGAATTAGTATAATTGCGCCTAACTATGTCTATTATAAGATTGTGAAATTAACACTTCGATATGAATATCATAGGACACTAGTTTTTCATAAGACATAAGTAAGATACATTAGAAATTGTTGTTTAAATAAGTTGTTTAAGATTTTTAATATTTATTGCCTCATAACGACACAAATTTCATGAAAATTAATATAATTACTCCTAATTATGCCTATTAGAATATTATCCAATTAACACTTTGATATGAACATTCTACAACACGAATTTTGCATAAAAAATAAGTAAGATGCATTAAAAATAGTTGTTTAAACAAGTTATTATTTTTTTACTGCATAACTACAGATAACATCGCGCAAATTAATATAATTACTCCCAATTATACCTATTATATAATTATCCAATTGACACTCCAATATGAATATCTTATAACAGTATTTTTTGATAAAACATAAATAAGATACATCTGAAACTGCTGTTTAAACAAGTTATTTAAGATTTTCAAAATTTATTGTCCCATAACTACTCATAATTTCGTCAAAATTAATATAATTACTCCTAATTGTTCCTATTAAAAGATTATCAAATTAATACTTCGATATGAATATTCTACGACACTAAGATTGCACAAAACATAAGTAAGATGCATTAAAAAACTGCAGTTTAAACTATTTGATTGAGTTTTTCAAACTTTTTGCCGCATAACTGCATATAATTTCGTGAAAATTAATATAATTACTCCTAATTATGCCTATTATAAGATTATCTAATTAAAAATTCGATATGAATATTCTATGATACTAATTAGGCACAAAACAAAAGTAAGATGCATTAAAAACTGCCGTTTAAACGAATTGTTTGACTTTTTTAAAAGTTTTGGCCCCATAAATACACATAGTTTCGTGCAAATTAATATTGTTCAATTAACATCTCGATATGAATATTCTACGACAATATTTTCTCCCAAAACATAAGTTAGATGCATTAGAAACAGCTATTTGAAAAAGTTATTTGAGTGTTTCAAAATTTTTGGCCCCATAACTACACATAATTTAGTGAAAGTTAAAATAATCACTCCTAATTATGCCTATTAAAATATTATCTAATTAACACTTCAATATGAACATTCTACAACACTAATTTTGCACAAAACATAAGTAGGAGGCTTTAAAAACAGCCGTTTAAACTAGTTATTTGAGCTTTTTAAGAATTTTGGGCCGCATAATTACACATAATTTCTTATAAATTAATATTATTACTCCTAATCATGCCTATTATATGATCTTCTAATTGAAACTTCGATATCAATATTCTACGACACTAATTTTGCACAAAACATAAGTAAGATGCATTAACAACAGCTGTTTAAACAAGTTATTTGAGTTTTTCAAAAAAGTTGGCTGCATAGCTGCACATAATTTCTTATAAATTAATATAATTGCTCCTAAATATGTCTATTGTAAGATTCTTTCAATAAAAATTCGATATGAATATCGTACAACACTAATTTTGCACAAAACATAAGTAAGATGCATTAAAAACAGCTGTTTAAACAAGTTGTTTGACGTTTCCAAATTTTTTGACCGCATAACTACACATATTTTCGTATAAATTAATATAATTACTCCTAATTACGTCTGTTATAAGATTTTTCACTTAACACTTTGATATGAATATTCTACGATACAAATTTCACACAAAACCTAAGTAATATGCATTAGAAACTGTTATTTAAAAAACTTATTTGAGTTTTCAACATTTCCGCCCTCATAACTACACATAATTTCGTGAAAATTAATATAACTACTCCTAATTACTCCTATTCTAAAGTTATCCAATGAAAACTTTGATATGAAAATTTTATAATGCTAATTTTGCACAAAACATAAGTAATATGCGTTAAAAACTATTGTCTAAACAAGTTGTTTGGCTTTATGAAAATTTTTGGCCGCGCAACTACACAAAATTCGTGCAAATTAAAATAATTACTCCTTGTTATGCCTATTATAAGATTGTCCTATTAAAACTTCGATATGAATATTCCATGACGCTAATTTTGCGCAAAACATAAGTAAAATGCATTAAAAACAGCTGTTTAAACAAGTTGTTTGAGGCTTTCAAAATTTTTGGCCGCATAACTACGTATAATTTCGTGAAAATTAATAAAATTACTCCAAATTACGCCAATTATAAAATTCTCCAACTAAAACTTTGATATGAATATTCTATAATGCTAATATTGCACAGAACATAAGTAAGATGCCTCAAAAGCTGCTGTTTAAACAAGTTGTTTGCCTTAATAAAATTTTTTGGCCGCATAAATACACATAATTTGGTGTGAATTACTATAATTTACTCATAATTGTGCCTATTATTTGATTGTTCAATTAACACTTCAAAACGAATATTTTAGGGCACTATTTTCCCCAAAACATAAGTAAGATGCATTAGAAACTGCTATTTAAAAAAAAAAAATTTCAACATTTTTGGCCTCATAACTACATATAATTTCGTAAAAAATAATATAATTACTCCTAATTATGTCCATTAAAATATTAGCCAATTAACAGTTCGATATGAACATTCTACGACACTAATTTTGCACGAGACATAAGTAGGATGCATTAAAAACAGCTGTTTAATGCATAAGTACACATAATTTCATACAAATTGATATAATTACTCCTAATTATGCCTATTATAAGATTGTTCAATGAGCACTACGATATGAATATCCCACGACACTAATTTTTCATCAAACATAAGTAAGATATATTAGAAACTGCTGTTTAAAAGATTTTTAACATTTTTTGACTCATAACTATACATAATTTCGTGAAAATTAATATTATTACTCCAAATTATACCTATTAGTAGATTATCCAATCAACACTTCGATATGAACATTGTCCGACACAAATTTTATACAAAAGATAAATAAGATGCATTAAAAACGGTTGTTGAAACAAGTTGTTTGAGTTTTTTTAAATTTGTAGGCCGCATACCTACATATAATTTCATGAAAATTAATACAATTACTCCTAATTATGCCTATTATATGATTGTCCAGTTAAAATTTAGATATGAATATTCTATAACGCTAATTTTGCACAAATATAAGTAAGATGCATTCGAAACTGATCTTTAAACAAGTAGTTTAAGAATTTCAACATTTTTTGAATCAAAACTACACATAATTTCGAGCGAATTAGTATAATTGCGCCTAACTATGTCTATTATAAGATTGTGAAATTAACACTTCGATATGAATATCATAGGACACTAGTTTTTCATAAGACATAAGTAAGATACATTAGAAATTGTTGTTTAAATAAGTTGTTTAAGATTTTTAATATTTATTGCCTCATAACGACACAAATTTCATGAAAATTAATATAATTACTCCTAATTATGCCTATTAGAATATTATCCAATTAACACTTTGATATGAACATTCTACAACACGAATTTTGCATAAAAAATAAGTAAGATGCATTAAAAATAGTTGTTTAAACAAGTTATTATTTTTTTACTGCATAACTACAGATAACATCGCGCAAATTAATATAATTACTCCCAATTATACCTATTATATAATTATCCAATTGACACTCCAATATGAATATCTTATAACAGTATTTTTTGATAAAACATAAATAAGATACATCTGAAACTGCTGTTTAAACAAGTTATTTAAGATTTTCAAAATTTATTGTCCCATAACTACTCATAATTTCGTCAAAATTAATATAATTACTCCTAATTGTTCCTATTAAAAGATTATCAAATTAATACTTCGATATGAATATTCTACGACACTAAGATTGCACAAAACATAAGTAAGATGCATTAAAAAACTGCAGTTTAAACTATTTGATTGAGTTTTTCAAACTTTTTGCCGCATAACTGCATATAATTTCGTGAAAATTAATATAATTACTCCTAATTATGCCTATTATAAGATTATCTAATTAAAAATTCGATATGAATATTCTATGATACTAATTAGGCACAAAACAAAAGTAAGATGCATTAAAAACTGCCGTTTAAACGAATTGTTTGACTTTTTTAAAAGTTTTGGCCCCATAAATACACATAGTTTCGTGCAAATTAATATTGTTCAATTAACATCTCGATATGAATATTCTACGACAATATTTTCTCCCAAAACATAAGTTAGATGCATTAGAAACAGCTATTTGAAAAAGTTATTTGAGTGTTTCAAAATTTTTGGCCCCATAACTACACATAATTTAGTGAAAGTTAAAATAATCACTCCTAATTATGCCTATTAAAATATTATCTAATTAACACTTCAATATGAACATTCTACAACACTAATTTTGCACAAAACATAAGTAGGAGGCTTTAAAAACAGCCGTTTAAACTAGTTATTTGAGCTTTTTAAGAATTTTGGGCCGCATAATTACACATAATTTCTTATAAATTAATATTATTACTCCCAATCATGCCTATTATATGATCTTCTAATTGAAACTTCGATATCAATATTCTACGACACTAATTTTGCACAAAACATAAGTAAGATGCATTAACAACAGCTGTTTAAACAAGTTATTTGAGTTTTTCAAAAAAGTTGGCTGCATAGCTGCACATAATTTCTTATAAATTAATATAATTGCTCCTAAATATGTCTATTGTAAGATTCTTTCAATAAAAATTCGATATGAATATCGTACAACACTAATTTTGCACAAAACATAAGTAAGATGCATTAAAAACAGCTGTTTAAACAAGTTGTTTGACGTTTCCAAATTTTTTGACCGCATAACTACACATATTTTCGTATAAATTAATATAATTACTCCTAATTACGTCTGTTATAAGATTTTTCACTTAACACTTTGATATGAATATTCTACGATACAAATTTCACACAAAACCTAAGTAATATGCATTAGAAACTGTTATTTAAAAACTTATTTGAGTTTTCAACATTTCCGCCCTCATAACTACACATAATTTCGTGAAAATTAATATAACTACTCCTAATTACTCCTATTCTAAAGTTATCCAATGAAAACTTTGATATGAAAATTTTATAATGCTAATTTTGCACAAAACATAAGTAATATGCGTTAAAAACTATTGTCTAAACAAGTTGTTTGGCTTTATGAAAATTTTTGGCCGCGCAACTACACAAAATTCGTGCAAATTAAAATAATTACTCCTTGTTATGCCTATTATAAGATTGTCCTATTAAAACTTCGATATGAATATTCCATGACGCTAATTTTGCGCAAAACATAAGTAAAATGCATTAAAAACAGCTGTTTAAACAAGTTGTTTGAGGCTTTCAAAATTTTTGGCCGCATAACTACGTATAATTTCGTGAAAATTAATAAAATTACTCCAAATTACGCCAATTATAAAATTCTCCAACTAAAACTTTGATATGAATATTCTATAATGCTAATATTGCACAGAACATAAGTAAGATGCCTCAAAAGCTGCTGTTTAAACAAGTTGTTTGCCTTAATAAAATTTTTTGGCCGCATAAATACACATAATTTGGTGTGAATTACTATAATTTACTCATAATTGTGCCTATTATTTGATTGTTCAATTAACACTTCAAAACGAATATTTTAGGGCACTATTTTCCCCAAAACATAAGTAAGATGCATTAGAAACTGCTATTTAAAAAAAAAAAATTTCAACATTTTTGGCCTCATAACTACATATAATTTCGTAAAAAATAATATAATTACTCCTAATTATGTCCATTAAAATATTAGCCAATTAACAGTTCGATATGAACATTCTACGACACTAATTTTGCACGAGACATAAGTAGGATGCATTAAAAACAGCTGTTTAATGCATAAGTACACATAATTTCATACAAATTGATATAATTACTCCTAATTATGCCTATTATAAGATTGTTCAATGAGCACTACGATATGAATATCCCACGACACTAATTTTTCATCAAACATAAGTAAGATATATTAGAAACTGCTGTTTAAAAGATTTTTAACATTTTTTGACTCATAACTATACATAATTTCGTGAAAATTAATATTATTACTCCAAATTATACCTATTAGTAGATTATCCAATCAACACTTCGATATGAACATTGTCCGACACAAATTTTATACAAAAGATAAATAAGATGCATTAAAAACGGTTGTTGAAACAAGTTGTTTGAGTTTTTTTAAATTTGTAGGCCGCATACCTACATATAATTTCATGAAAATTAATACAATTACTCCTAATTATGCCTATTATATGATTGTCCAGTTAAAATTTAGATATGAATATTCTATAACGCTAATTTTGCACAAATATAAGTAAGATGCATTCGAAACTGATCTTTAAACAAGTAGTTTAAGAATTTCAACATTTTTTGAATCAAAACTACACATAATTTCGAGCGAATTAGTATAATTGCGCCTAACTATGTCTATTATAAGATTGTGAAATTAACACTTCGATATGAATATCATAGGACACTAGTTTTTCATAAGACATAAGTAAGATACATTAGAAATTGTTGTTTAAATAAGTTGTTTAAGATTTTTAATATTTATTGCCTCATAACGACACAAATTTCATGAAAATTAATATAATTACTCCTAATTATGCCTATTAGAATATTATCCAATTAACACTTTGATATGAACATTCTACAACACGAATTTTGCATAAAAAATAAGTAAGATGCATTAAAAATAGTTGTTTAAACAAGTTATTATTTTTTTACTGCATAACTACAGATAACATCGCGCAAATTAATATAATTACTCCCAATTATACCTATTATATAATTATCCAATTGACACTCCAATATGAATATCTTATAACAGTATTTTTTGATAAAACATAAATAAGATACATCTGAAACTGCTGTTTAAACAAGTTATTTAAGATTTTCAAAATTTATTGTCCCATAACTACTCATAATTTCGTCAAAATTAATATAATTACTCCTAATTGTTCCTATTAAAAGATTATCAAATTAATACTTCGATATGAATATTCTACGACACTAAGATTGCACAAAACATAAGTAAGATGCATTAAAAAACTGCAGTTTAAACTATTTGATTGAGTTTTTCAAACTTTTTGCCGCATAACTGCATATAATTTCGTGAAAATTAATATAATTACTCCTAATTATGCCTATTATAAGATTATCTAATTAAAAATTCGATATGAATATTCTATGATACTAATTAGGCACAAAACAAAAGTAAGATGCATTAAAAACTGCCGTTTAAACGAATTGTTTGACTTTTTTAAAAGTTTTGGCCCCATAAATACACATAGTTTCGTGCAAATTAATATTGTTCAATTAACATCTCGATATGAATATTCTACGACAATATTTTCTCCCAAAACATAAGTTAGATGCATTAGAAACAGCTATTTGAAAAAGTTATTTGAGTGTTTCAAAATTTTTGGCCCCATAACTACACATAATTTAGTGAAAGTTAAAATAATCACTCCTAATTATGCCTATTAAAATATTATCTAATTAACACTTCAATATGAACATTCTACAACACTAATTTTGCACAAAACATAAGTAGGAGGCTTTAAAAACAGCCGTTTAAACTAGTTATTTGAGCTTTTTAAGAATTTTGGGCCGCATAATTACACATAATTTCTTATAAATTAATATTATTACTCCCAATCATGCCTATTATATGATCTTCTAATTGAAACTTCGATATCAATATTCTACGACACTAATTTTGCACAAAACATAAGTAAGATGCATTAACAACAGCTGTTTAAACAAGTTATTTGAGTTTTTCAAAAAAATTGGCTGCATAGCTGCACATAATTTCTTATAAATTAATATAATTACTCCTAAATATGTCTATTGTAAGATTCTTTCAATAAAACTTCGATATGAATATCGTACAACACTAATTTTGCACAACACATAAGTAAGATGCATTAAAAACAGCTGTTTAAACAAGTTGTTTGACGTTTCCAAATTTTTTGACCGCATAACTACACATATTTTCGTATAAATTAATATAATTACTCCTAATTACGTCTGTTATAAGATTTTTCACTTAACACTTTGATATGAATATTCTACGATACAAATTTCACACAAAACCTAAGTAATATGCATTAGAAACTGTTATTTAAAAAACTTATTTGAGTTTTCAACCTTTCCGCCCTCATAACTACACATAATTTCGTGAAAATTAATATAACTACTCCTAATTACTCCTATTCTAAAGTTATCCAATGAAAACTTTGATATGAAAATTTTATAATGCTAATTTTGCACAAAACATAAGTAATATGCGTTAAAAACTATTGTCTAAACAAGTTGTTTGGCTTTATGAAAATTTTTGGCGCGCAACTACACAAAATTCGTGCAAATTAAAATAATTACTCCTTGTTATGCCTATTATAAGATTGTCCTATTAAAACTTCGATATGAATATTCCATGACGCTAATTTTGCGCAAAACATAAGTAAAATGCATTAAAAACAGCTGTTTAAACAAGTTGTTTGAGGCTTTCAAAATTTTTGGCCGCATAACTACGTATAATTTCGTGAAAATTAATAAAATTACTCCAAATTACGCCAATTATAAAATTCTCCAACTAAAACTTTGATATGAATATTCTATAATGCTAATATTGCACAGAACATAAGTAAGATGCCTCAAAAGCTGCTGTTTAAACAAGTTGTTTGCCTTAATAAAATTTTTTGGCCGCATAAATACACATAATTTGGTGTGAATTACTATAATTTACTCATAATTGTGCCTATTATTTGATTGTTCAATTAACACTTCAAAACGAATATTTTAGGGCACTATTTTCCCCAAAACATAAGTAAGATGCATTAGAAACTGCTATTTAAAAAAAAAAAAAATTTCAACATTTTTGGCCTCATAACTACATATAATTTCGTAAAAAATAATATAATTACTCCTAATTATGTCCATTAAAATATTAGCCAATTAACAGTTCGATATGAACATTCTACGACACTAATTTTGCACGAGACATAAGTAGGATGCATTAAAAACAGCTGTTTAATGCATAAGTACACATAATTTCATACAAATTGATATAATTACTCCTAATTATGCCTATTATAAGATTGTTCAATGAGCACTACGATATGAATATCCCACGACACTAATTTTTCATCAAACATAAGTAAGATATATTAGAAACTGCTGTTTAAAAGATTTTTAACATTTTTTGACTCATAACTATACATAATTTCGTGAAAATTAATATTATTACTCCAAATTATACCTATTAGTAGATTATCCAATCAACACTTCGATATGAACATTGTCCGACACAAATTTTATACAAAAGATAAATAAGATGCATTAAAAACGGTTGTTGAAACAAGTTGTTTGAGTTTTTTTAAATTTGTAGGCCGCATACCTACATATAATTTCATGAAAATTAATACAATTACTCCTAATTATGCCTATTATATGATTGTCCAGTTAAAATTTAGATATGAATATTCTATAACGCTAATTTTGCACAAATATAAGTAAGATGCATTCGAAACTGATCTTTAAACAAGTAGTTTAAGAATTTCAACATTTTTTGAATCAAAACTACACATAATTTCGAGCGAATTAGTATAATTGCGCCTAACTATGTCTATTATATGATTGTGAAATTAACACTTCGATATGAATATCATAGGACACTAGTTTTTCATAAGACATAAGTAAGATACATTAGAAATTGTTGTTTAAATAAGTTGTTTAAGATTTTTAATATTTATTGCCTCATAACGACACAAATTTCATGAAAATTAATATAATTACTCCTAATTATGCCTATTAGAATATTATCCAATTAACACTTTGATATGAACATTCTACAACACGAATTTTGCATAAAAAATAAGTAAGATGCATTAAAAATAGTTGTTTAAACAAGTTATTATTTTTTTACTGCATAACTACAGATAACATCGCGCAAATTAATATAATTACTCCCAATTATACCTATTATATAATTATCCAATTGACACTCCAATATGAATATCTTATAACAGTATTTTTTGATAAAACATAAATAAGATACATCTGAAACTGCTGTTTAAACAAGTTATTTAAGATTTTCAAAATTTATTGTCCCATAACTACTCATAATTTCGTCAAAATTAATATAATTACTCCTAATTGTTCCTATTAAAAGATTATCAAATTAATACTTCGATATGAATATTCTACGACACTAAGATTGCACAAAACATAAGTAAGATGCATTAAAAAACTGCAGTTTAAACTATTTGATTGAGTTTTTCAAACTTTTTGCCGCATAACTGCATATAATTTCGTGAAAATTAATATAATTACTCCTAATTATGCCTATTATAAGATTATCTAATTAAAAATTCGATATGAATATTCTATGATACTAATTAGGCACAAAACAAAAGTAAGATGCATTAAAAACTGCCGTTTAAACGAATTGTTTGACTTTTTTAAAAGTTTTGGCCCCATAAATACACATAGTTTCGTGCAAATTAATATTGTTCAATTAACATCTCGATATGAATATTCTACGACAATATTTTCTCCCAAAACATAAGTTAGATGCATTAGAAACAGCTATTTGAAAAAGTTATTTGAGTGTTTCAAAATTTTTGGCCCCATAACTACACATAATTTAGTGAAAGTTAAAATAATCACTCCTAATTATGCCTATTAAAATATTATCTAATTAACACTTCAATATGAACATTCTACAACACTAATTTTGCACAAAACATAAGTAGGAGGCTTTAAAAAAACAGCCGTTTAAACTAGTTATTTGAGCTTTTTAAGAATTTTGGGCCGCATAATTACACATAATTTCTTATAAATTAATATTATTACTCCCAATCATGCCTATTATATGATCTTCTAATTGAAACTTCGATATCAATATTCTACGACACTAATTTTGCACAAAACATAAGTAAGATGCATTAACAACAATTGTTTAAACAAGTTATTTGAGTTTTTCAAAAAAATTGGCTGCATAGCTGCACATAATTTCTTATAAATTAATATAATTACTCCTAAATATGTCTATTGTAAGATTCTTTCAATAAAACTTCGATATGAATATCGTACAACACTAATTTTGCACAACACATAAGTAAGATGCATTAAAAACATTTGTTTAAACAAGTTGTTTGACGTTTCCAAATTTTTTGACCGCATAACTACACATATTTTCGTATAAATTAATATAATTACTCCTAATTACGTCTGTTATAAGATTTTTCACTTAACACTTTGATATGAATATTCTACGATACAAATTTCACACAAAACCTAAGTAATATGCATTAGAAACTGTTATTTAAAAAACTTATTTGAGTTTTCAACCTTTCCGCCCTCATAACTACACATAATTTCGTGAAAATTAATATAACTACTCCTAATTACTCCTATTCTAAAGTTATCCAATGAAAACTTTGATATGAAAATTTTATAATGCTAATTTTGCACAAAACATAAGTAATATGCGTTAAAAACTATTGTCTAAACAAGTTGTTTGGCTTTATGAAAATTTTTGGCCGCGCAACTACACAAAATTCGTGCAAATTAAAATAATTACTCCTTGTTATGCCTATTATAAGATTGTCCTATTAAAACTTCGATATGAATATTCCATGACGCTAATTTTGCGCAAAACATAAGTAAAATGCATTAAAAACAATTGTTTAAACAAGTTGTTTGAGGCTTTCAAAATTTTTGGCCGCATAACTACGTATAATTTCGTGAAAATTAATAAAATTACTCCAAATTACGCCAATTATAAAATTCTCCAACTAAAACTTTGATATGAATATTCTATAATGCTAATATTGCAGAACATAAGTAAGATGCCTCAAAAGTCTTTGTTTAAACAAGTTGTTTGCCTTAATAAAATTTTTTGGCCGCATAAATACACATAATTTGGTGTGAATTACTATAATTTACTCATAATTGTGCCTATTATTTGATTGTTCAATTAACACTTCAAAACGAATATTTTAGGGCACTATTTTCCCCAAAACATAAGTAAGATGCATTAGAAACTGCTATTTAAAAAAAAAAAAAAAAATTTCAACATTTTTGGCCTCATAACTACATATAATTTCGTAAAAAATAATATAATTACTCCTAATTATGTCCATTAAAATATTAGCCAATTAACAGTTCGATATGAACATTCTACGACACTAATTTTGCACGAGACATAAGTAGGATGCATTAAAAACAATTTGTTTAATGCATAAGTACACATAATTTCATACAAATTGATATAATTACTCCTAATTATGCCTATTATAAGATTGTTCAATGAGCACTACGATATGAATATACACGACACTAATTTTTCATCAAACATAAGTAAGATATATTAGAAACTGCTGTTTAAAAGATTTTTAACATTTTTTGACTCATAACTATACATAATTTCGTGAAAATTAATATTATTACTCCAAATTATACCTATTAGTAGATTATCCAATCAACACTTCGATATGAACATTGTCCGACACAAATTTTATACAAAAGATAAATAAGATGCATTAAAAACGGTTGTTGAAACAAGTTGTTTGAGTTTTTTTTTAAATTTGTAGGCCGCATACCTACATATAATTTCATGAAAATTAATACAATTACTCCTAATTATGCCTATTATATGATTGTCCAGTTAAAATTTAGATATGAATATTCTATAACGCTAATTTTGCACAAATATAAGTAAGATGCATTCGAAACTGATCTTTAAACAAGTAGTTTAAGAATTTCAACATTTTTTGAATCAAAACTACACATAATTTCGAGCGAATTAGTATAATTGCGCCTAACTATGTCTATTATATGATTGTGAAATTAACACTTCGATATGAATATCATAGGACACTAGTTTTTCATAAGACATAAGTAAGATACATTAGAAATTGTTGTTTAAATAAGTTGTTTAAGATTTTTAATATTTATTGCCTCATAACGACACAAATTTCATGAAAATTAATATAATTACTCCTAATTATGCCTATTAGAATATTATCCAATTAACACTTTGATATGAACATTCTACAACACGAATTTTACATAAAAAATAAGTAAGATGCATTAAAAATAGTTGTTTAAACAAGTTATTATTTTTTTTACTGCATAACTACACATAACATCGCGCAAATTAATATAATTACTCCCAATTATACCTATTATATAATTATCCAATTGACACTCCAATATGAATATCTTATAACAGTATTTTTTGATAAAACATAAATAAGATACATCTGAAGCTGCTGTTTAAACAAGTTATTTAAGATTTTCAAAATTTATTGTCCCATAACTACTCATAATTTCGTCAAAATTAATATAATTACTCCTAATTGTTCCTATTAAAAGATTATCAAATTAATACTTCGATATGAATATTCTACGACACTAAGATTGCACAAAACATAAGTAAGATGCATTAAAAAACTGCAGTTTAAACTATTTGATTGAGTTTTTCAAACTTTTTGCCGCATAACTGCATATAATTTCGTGAAAATTAATATAATTACTCCTAATTATGCCTATTATAAGATTATCTAATTAAAAATTCGATATGAATATTCTATGATACTAATTAGGCACAAAACAAAAGTAAGATGCATTAAAAACTGCCGTTTAAACGAATTGTTTGACTTTTTTAAAAGTTTTGGCCCCATAAATACACATAGTTTCGTGCAAATTAATATTGTTCAATTAACATCTCGATATGAATATTCTACGACAATATTTTCTCCCAAAACATAAGTTAGATGCATTAGAAACTTGACTATTTGAAAAAGTTATTTGAGTGTTTCAAAATTTTTGGCCCCATAACTACACATAATTTAGTGAAAGTTAAAATAATCACTCCTAATTATGCCTATTAAAATATTATCTAATTAACACTTCAATATGAACATTCTACAACACTAATTTTGCACAAAACATAAGTAGGAGGCTTTAAAAAGCAGTAGTTTAAACTAGTTATTTGAGCTTTTTAAGAATTTTGGGCCGCATAATTACACATAATTTCTTATAAATTAATATTATTACTCCCAATCATGCCTATTATATGATCTTCTAATTGAAACTTCGATATCAATATTCTACGACACTAATTTTGCACAAAACATAAGTAAGATGCATTAACAACATTTGTTTAAACAAGTTATTTGAGTTTTTCAAAAAAATTGGCTGCATAGCTGCACATAATTTCTTATAAATTAATATAATTACTCCTAAATATGTCTATTGTAAGATTCTTTCAATAAAACTTCGATATGAATATCGTACAACACTAATTTTGCACAACACATAAGTAAGATGCATTAAAAACATTTGTTTAAACAAGTTGTTTGACGTTTCCAAATTTTTTGACCGCATAACTACACATATTTTCGTATAAATTAATATAATTACTCCTAATTACGTCTGTTATAAGATTTTTCACTTAACACTTTGATATGAATATTCTACGATACAAATTTCACACAAAACCTAAGTAATATGCATTAGAAAGCTGTTATTTAAAAAACTTATTTGAGTTTTCAACCTTTCCGCCCTCATAACTACACATAATTTCGTGAAAATTAATATAACTACTCCTAATTACTCCTATTCTAAAGTTATCCAATGAAAACTTTGATATGAAAATTTTATAATGCTAATTTTGCACAAAACATAAGTAATATGCGTTAAAAACTATTGTCTAAACAAGTTGTTTGGCTTTATGAAAATTTTTGGCCGCGCAACTACACAAAATTCGTGCAAATTAAAATAATTACTCCTTGTTATGCCTATTATAAGATTGTCCTATTAAAACTTCGATATGAATATTCCATGACGCTAATTTTGCGCAAAACATAAGTAAAATGCATTAAAAACAATTTGTTTAAACAAGTTGTTTGAGGCTTTCAAAATTTTTGGCCGCATAACTACGTATAATTTCGTGAAAATTAATAAAATTACTCCAAATTACGCCAATTATAAAATTCTCCAACTAAAACTTTGATATGAATATTCTATAATGCTAATATTGCCTGAGAACATAAGTAAGATGCCTCAAAAAATTTCTTTGTTTAAACAAGTTGTTTGCCTTAATAAAATTTTTTGGCCGCATAAATACACATAATTTGGTGTGAATTACTATAATTTACTCATAATTGTGCCTATTATTTGATTGTTCAATTAACACTTCAAAACGAATATTTTAGGGCACTATTTTCCCCAAAACATAAGTAAGATGCATTAGAAAGCTGCTATTTAAAAAAAAAAAATTTCAACATTTTTGGCCTCATAACTACATATAATTTCGTAAAAAATAATATAATTACTCCTAATTATGTCCATTAAAATATTAGCCAATTAACGATTCGATATGAACATTCTACGACACTAATTTTGCACGAGACATAAGTAGGATGCATTAAAAACAATTTGTTTAATGCATAAGTACACATAATTTCATACAAATTGATATAATTACTCCTAATTATGCCTATTATAAGATTGTTCAATGAGCACTACGATATGAATATCCCACGACACTAATTTTTCATCAAACATAAGTAAGATATATTAGAAAGCTCATTGTTTAAAAGATTTTTAACATTTTTTGACTCATAACTATACATAATTTCGTGAAAATTAATATTATTACTCCCAAATTATACCTATTAGTAGATTATCCAATCAACACTTCGATATGAACATTGTCCGACACAAATTTTATACAAAAGATAAATAAGATGCATTAAAAACGGTTGTTGAAACAAGTTGTTTGAGTTTTTTTTTAAATTTGTAGGCCGCATACCTACATATAATTTCATGAAAATTAATACAATTACTCCTAATTATGCCTATTATATGATTGTCCAGTTAAAATTTAGATATGAATATTCTATAACGCTAATTTTGCACAAATATAAGTAAGATGCATTGAAACTGATCTTTAAACAAGTAGTTTAAGAATTTCAACATTTTTTGAATCAAAACTACACATAATTTCGAGCGAATTAGTATAATTGCGCCTAACTATGTCTATTATATGATTGTGAAATTAACACTTCGATATGAATATCATAGGACACTAGTTTTTCATAAGACATAAGTAAGATACATTAGAAATTGTTGTTTAAATAAGTTGTTTAAGATTTTTAATATTTATTGCCTCATAACGACACAAATTTCATGAAAATTAATATAATTACTCCTAATTATGCCTATTAGAATATTATCCAATTAACACTTTGATATGAACATTCTACAACACGAATTTTGCATAAAAAATAAGTAAGATGCATTAAAAATAGTTGTTTAAACAAGTTATTATTTTTTTACCGCATAACTACGAGATAACATCGCGCAAATTAATATAATTACTCCCAATTATACCTATTATATAATTATCCAATTGACACTCCAATATGAATATCTTATAACAGTATTTTTTGATAAAACATAAATAAGATACATCTGAAACTATTGTTTAAACAAGTTATTTAAGATTTTCAAAATTTATTGTCCCATAACTACTCATAATTTCGTCAAAATTAATATAATTACTCCTAATTGTTCCTATTAAAAGATTATCAAATTAATACTTCGATATGAATATTCTACGACACTAAGATTGCACAAAACATAAGTAAGATGCATTAAAAAACTGCAGTTTAAACTATTTGATTGAGTTTTTCAAACTTTTTGCCGCATAACTGCATATAATTTCGTGAAAATTAATATAATTACTCCTAATTATGCCTATTATAAGATTATCTAATTAAAAATTCGATATGAATATTCTATGATACTAATTAGGCACAAAACAAAAGTAAGATGCATTAAAAACTGCCGTTTAAACGAATTGTTTGACTTTTTTAAAAGTTTTGGCCCCATAAATACACATAGTTTCGTGCAAATTAATATTGTTCAATTAACATCTCGATATGAATATTCTACGACAATATTTTCTCCCAAAACATAAGTTAGATGCATTAGAAATGACTATTTGAAAAAGTTATTTGAGTGTTTCAAAATTTTTGGCCCCATAACTACACATAATTTAGTGAAAGTTAAAATAATCACTCCTAATTATGCCTATTAAAATATTATCTAATTAACACTTCAATATGAACATTCTACAACACTAATTTTGCACAAAACATAAGTAGGAGGCTTTAAAAAACAGTAGTGCTTAAACTAGTTATTTGAGCTTTTTAAGAATTTTGGGCCGCATAATTACACATAATTTCTTATAAATTAATATTATTACTCCCAATCATGCCTATTATATGATCTTCTAATTGAAACTTCGATATCAATATTCTACGACACTAATTTTGCACAAAACATAAGTAAGATGCATTAACAACAAATTTGTTTAAACAAGTTATTTGAGTTTTTCAAAAAAATTGGTTGCATAGCTGCACATAATTTCTTATAAATTAATATAATTACTCCTAAATATGTCTATTGTAAGATTCTTTCAATAAAACTTCGATATGAATATCGTACAACACTAATTTTGCACAACACATAAGTAAGATGCATTAAAAACATTTGTTGCTTAAACAAGTTGTTTGACGTTTCCAAATTTTTTGACCGCATAACTACACATATTTTCGTATAAATTAATATAATTACTCCTAATTACGTCTGTTATAAGATTTTTCACTTAACACTTTGATATGAATATTCTACGATACAAATTTCACACAAAACCTAAGTAATATGCATTAGAAACTGTTATTTAAAAAACTTATTTGAGTTTTCAACCATTTCCGCCCTCATAACTACACATAATTTCGTGAAAATTAATATAACTACTCCTAATTACTCCTATTCTAAAGTTATCCAATGAAAACTTTGATATGAAAATTTTATAATGCTAATTTTGCACAAAACATAAGTAATATGCGTTAAAAACTATTGTCTAAACAAGTTGTTTGGCTTTATGAAAATTTTTGGCCGCGCAACTACACAAAATTCGTGCAAATTAAAATAATTACTCCTTGTTATGCCTATTATAAGATTGTCCTATTAAAACTTCGATATGAATATTCCATGACGCTAATTTTGCGCAAAACATAAGTAAAATGCATTAAAAACAATTGTTTAAACAAGTTGTTTGAGGCTTTCAAAATTTTTGGCCGCATAACTACGTATAATTTCGTGAAAATTAATAAAATTACTCCAAATTACGCCAATTATAAAATTCTCCAACTAAAACTTTGATATGAATATTCTATAATGCTAATATTGCACGTAACATAAGTAAGATGCCTCAAAAGTCATTGTTTAAACAAGTTGTTTGCCTTAATAAAATTTTTTGGCCGCATAAATACACATAATTTGGTGTGAATTACTATAATTTACTCATAATTGTGCCTATTATTTGATTGTTCAATTAACACTTCAAAACGAATATTTTAGGGCACTATTTTCCCAAAACATAAGTAAGATGCATTAGAAACTGCTATTTAAAAAAAAAAAAAATTTCAACATTTTTGGCCTCATAACTACATATAATTTCGTAAAAAATAATATAATTACTCCTAATTATGTCCATTAAAATATTAGCCAATTGATTCGATATGAACATTCTACGACACTAATTTTGCACGAGACATAAGTAGGATGCATTAAAAACAATTGTTTAATGCATAAGTACACATAATTTCATACAAATTGATATAATTACTCCTAATTATGCCTATTATAAGATTGTTCAATGAGCACTACGATATGAATATCCCACGACACTAATTTTTCATCAAACATAAGTAAGATATATTAGAAACTCATTGTTTAAAAGATTTTTAACATTTTTTGACTCATAACTATACATAATTTCGTGAAAATTAATATTATTACTCCAAATTATACCTATTAGTAGATTATCCAATCAACACTTCGATATGAACATTGTCCGACACAAATTTTATACAAAAGATAAATAAGATGCATTAAAAACGGTTGTTGAAACAAGTTGTTTGAGTTTTTTTTTAAATTTGTAGGCCGCATACCTACATATAATTTCATGAAAATTAATACAATTACTCCTAATTATGCATATTATATGATTGTCCAGTTAAAATTTAGATATGAATATTCTACAACGCTAATTTTGCACAAATATAAGTAAGATGCATTCGAAACTGATCTTTAAACAAGTAGTTTAAGAATTTCAACATTTTTTGAATCCAAACTACACATAATTTCGAGCGAATTAATATAATTGCGCCTAACTATGTCTATTATAAGATTGTGAAATTAACACTTCGATATGAATATCATAGGACACTAGTTTTTCATAAGACATAAGTAAGATACATTAGAAATTGTTGTTTAAATAAGTTGTTTAAGATTTTTAATATTTATTGCCTCATAACGACACAAATTTCATGAAAATTAATATAATTACTCCTAATTATGCCTATTAGAATATTATCCAATTAACACTTTGATATGAACATTCTACAACACGAATTTTACATAAAAAATAAGTAAGATGCATTAAAAATAGTTGTTTAAACAAGTTATTTTTTTTTCTTGCATAACTACACATAACATCGCGCAAATTAATATAATTACTCCCAATTATACCTATTATATAATTATCCAATTGACACTCCAATATGAATATCCTATAACAGTATTTTTTGATAAATCATAAATAAGATACATCTGAAACTGTTGTTTAAACAAGTTATTTAAGATTTTCAAAATTTATTGTCTCATAACTACTCATAATTTCGTCAAAATTAATATAATTACTCCTAATTGTTCCTATTAAAAGATTATCAAATTAATACTTCGATATGAATATTCTACGACTCTAAGTTTGCACAAAACATAAGTAAGATGCATTAAAAAACAGTAATTCGCATGAAAACAAAACTAGAATGAAAATCAAAGAGTTAATGCTCCTGACATTAATTACGCTATGTGAGATGTGTTAAAATTCAAAGATTCTTCATTGCGCCAGCTGCTCTGCCATTTAATTGTGCAGTCCGGATTCAAGTCTTCAAATGTTTTAGTCCCACAATTAAGAATTTGTGCACTCAAGCTTCTTGACTCTCCTATATAAACCTTGACAATCTACACATTCAAGATATCCATTCTCCATCCTTCTCTTCTTCCACCTTGGACTAGCATTCGTGCTGGACCGAGACAAATCTATTTTTGTTCTTTCTTCCTCCATTGGCAAGGTCTCCAAAAGCAAGCAAGGTGCTCGGGTGCAAGGCAGCGTCTCTTCTCGAATTGCAAGAAACAGGTTGTATTTTCTCTTTTCTTTTAATTTTATTAGATATGTTTATTTTTGCATTTGTAGTGTCTAGCTTGTTTAGTATGGAAGGCTAAGTCCTCCGTCTAGGGATATGGATGTAGCCTGAATATTTTATGTTATGTATGTTTGAGTTATTTATATGGTTTATGTGTTGATTTATTTCATATGATTAAACTGCTTGTGATGTTATGAGAATAGCTTAGTAATCTTGCTGGTAATATACAACAAACTGAAAGGGTGAGTGTATTGCTGACGGGCACAAAGGGGTTACATAAAGTTAGGATTATAATATTATAAGCACATTTTAGGTAAGTAAATCATGATACTGTTACGGTGACGTTGAAAGTCAGACTGAAATGAAATAAACTTAGACACCTTGTGCACAACTGTGTATTAGAAACTAAGGGAATTTAAGATATTCGGAGAGAGGTCGCCGCCTAACCCGGAATAAATCCATTAGTCCCACAATGGAATGTTGGGCATGAAGTGAAGAGTATAAATACCCCGCTATTCTCTATCCACTCAAAGCATGAGTGACACCCAAGAAGATCGAGGGAGAGAGGAGACCTCTTGGGTGTCACCATGTGATTATATTTTCTCTGACAAGTGGGACCCACCTGACAGTCCCTTGTAGATGAATCTAACAATATAGCTTATCTGATGAGTCACCCATGTGACCATTTTTCACCGACAGTGGACCCCACACCTCAATTGACCTATTGAAGGGGTCGAGAATTGAACCCTAGAAATCGCCTTTGAAGCTAACCCTAGAAAGGAGTCAAGCAAGATAATCCCTATGCTATATGAAATGATGTCAATGCCAAGCTAGCATTTTGATGCAACTAGTCATGAGAAATTCCAAATGTGATTTTGCTTTCAAGGTCGACTGGTGCCAAAGTCTGCGAGCAACCACCTAACCATGCTTTGATTTGTGTCAATTATCGATAAGTAGTCAGTTCTTTGACCAAGTTACCCTCATGTTAAGGGATTGAAGTCAATTTCACAAGACCGATCAGGTGCAAAGCCGGGAGCAACCATCTGATCCAGTCTAGATTTGTATCAACTGCGTTGACATGTAATCAACTGTTGATCAGATCAAACCCTAATGAATATCAATATAAGTCTAATTGGTATTTAGTTAGGGTGGTTTCTGCAAGAGGGAGATAATTGGCAGAGACACAGAGCTATAATTGAGATCAGGGATTAATTCATAAGGAATAATAGGGTTTTATGGACAAAAGAATTTTTAATTCAGAGAAGGAGGGGTAAAAATGGAATATAAAAATACAGGGATGATCATCATGAATTTAGGGATTTTTGGTGAAATTTTCATGATTTTTGGATAAGTGGAGCTATTAAAATAAATTCAGGGAAGATAAAAGCAGAATAAATGGACTGATCAAAGGCTGAGATTCAATCAAGGGTTCATCTGGGTGCAATCTGGGGACAGAGACACATCTGGGTGCAAACTGGGGATCCTAAGCACACCTATACCGAATCAGAGAAGAGAGAGGGTGTGACACGTGTCAGCATTTCATTGGGCCACCTCATGCCACGTGTCAGCACCCCATTGGTCCACCTCAGCCATGTGGGCTCCACACCCCTACAGACCTGACAAGTGGGCCCCACCTATGCCACGTGGCGCCACCATTGGTCCACATCCAGCCCACCTCATTCAGCAGCCTAGACAAATGGCAAGATGCTATAAGGCCACCTCAATGTACCCATTGCCATGTGGCCTTCCCTTATCGGGTCCACCTCACCACCGTGAATCCCACTATGCTATAAGGCGACCGACAAGTGGGCCCCACCGGATGCCACATGGCATGCACTCACCGGTGCCATGTCATCATACAAAGGTGTACAAGGAGAGACAAATGGCTTCCTATGATTGGTACAGGTCAGCAGATGACAACACACATGGCATTACTAGGCAGAGCCACATCACTCACCATTTACAGATCATTAGTGTTAAGGATTTGTTTAACAAGCAATCAACCAATCAGGAAGAGCCACCTCAGCATATTAGCACTAATCAATTGCTAACCTCACAGACTTAAATGCTTAAACCTTACAGATGGGACCCAGTAGTCAGATGAATAAGGCTAGGATCACAAGCTAAAGATGTAAACCAAGTCCATTCATCCTGTTTATCCAATACAGCGCAATTCAATTTAAAACAAGAGATAAAAGGAAGGTGAACCTGGTGCATGCTCCCCCAGTCGCTGATCTACTCCCCTCTGGCGCTTTGGTGCACGTGCGCCTGAGCCGTCCAGTCCAGCCGAACATTCTCCCCGCTCTCTCTTCTTCTCCTTCTCCTCTCGCGCGCGAGCTTGTCTGGTCCCATGGCGTCTCACCATCGTGGAAGCTTCAGGAATAGTTGACACGCATTAATGAATTGATTAGAGAGATTAGAACAAGGGTTTAGCGATGAAATGAAAATTAAGCAATGCATTTACCTCAATTCAAGTTGGAACAGTAGAGGTGCACTTCTATCGAATGCAATTGAGTGCTTCAAACACCAAATTGAGCACAGGGATAGCTTCCTCGTGCTAAGGCGACGCCGATTGAGAGGTGATCATGAAGCAATTGAGTTAGAGGAAGGTGCAAATGTGAAGAGTCGCCGGAGATAGTAATAAAGAGGCAAGCTTGATAGGCGCTTCAAAGGTCAAATTGAACGATCAGAGAGCTTATTCAGATCAAGGCGACACTAGTTAGCATGGAAAGAGTGAGTGATTGAGTGGAAGAAGTGAATTGCGCCAAGAGAAGAGGTGAGGCAGAAACCGGATTTTGAAATAAATGAAATTCAGTGAAATTGAAAGAGAGAGAATGCTAATCATGGTGCAGAGGCATTTAAATACGGATTATTGATAAGAGGGCTTGCTTATCAATCAAAGTATCTGTTGAATTGGAGTCAAAGAGTTGCGGCACAGTCAAGATCATAACAGAAAACGGTTAGGGAAGAAAACACAAATCAATCACAACCGTTCAAGCGTTTAGAATGGAGAGTTGAGATTTATACAGGGTGGCAATCCGACCCAAAGGCACTCAACCAATCACAATTGAATTAATTGGCCGAATTAGTCTATATAAGCTGAAATTTAGCAACAGTAAAGGGGGGGGATTAGCAGAGCCATTAGGATCAAGAACATACACCCATATACACTTTTCTAGTCGACAAGAGAGAGAGAGTGAATAGCTAGAAGAGAGATTATTCAATTTCTTGTTTCTGTGAAGAATAAAAGGTAATTAGTAATATTCATTGGTCTATAGATGTTTTCCTTGTATTCTTTCTCTGAAATTGATTTTAAAACATTCAATTCATAGTTATTGAATAGTCAATTGAATATATTTCTTCACTCTTGCTTTCTTTCTTTGGAAATTTTGCTTCTTTCATTTGTTTTTTTTCACTGTTCCTCTTTGAAAAGCATCAATTAACAATAATTAGCTGCATTCAGTGAGCCACTGGCCCAATCACAAAGTGATTGGTGAGCCTTTAGGCCTGAATCGGCTATAAGATCAAGAATTTGCAATTTAATTGTTGATATACTGATTTTCATTGGAAATTTTCATTTTTAATATTCATTAGCTTAAGATCACATAAAACTGAGGTATACAAGTTCATATCTTTGTAATTTTCTTGATTGAATTGTTTTTTGATTGATTAGAATTAATCCTAGCTTTGCAATTTCATTACAATGCACTGATTCTGTTAGAACCAGTATATCGCCGAGTTTTCAAATCCAAATTTGTTCAAATTAACACTCAACTCAGTGAGCCACTGGCCCTAGCTACGCCTAGGTGTGCCTTTAGGCCTGAGGAGTGCTAATTGGATGAGTAAAGGCCATGAATTGAGTCAATTAAGATCGGCACCGACCGGCACCATGCATTGCCGTGTGATGAGTTGCTTCAAAGACCTTCAAGAACGAAAGGGAAGCCCTCTATCTACCTCATACCACATCTTCATGATGAGACGATGATCATCGACCTTGTAATTGTCAAGAACCTTGATCAATTCGTTGAATTTGACGAAGGAAGCATCTCTGCATCGATTCTAACTGATGCACCAATTGGTACTACCATGTGGCGCCTCCCACCGTATAGATTCCCGATCAAGAACCACAGAAGAATTCTCCAAGGCAAGACGACGCCAAGGCACCAACCTGATCGTAGAAGAGGTACTCCGATCGCCGGAAGCGCTGCTCAGCGCGGATCCTGACGTGGAGACAGCTTAGAAGAGACGAGAGATCCGTTGGCACGAATATTGAAGCGCGCACTAATCTTGAGATCTATTAACAGGCAGGATTCATCGAGAGATTTGATAATTAAACTAAAAGAGGATCTGGGCCGTAGATCCATTAAACACGTATCTTAAACGAATCTGGCGGCCCAAATAAAGAAAGAAGTTATATAAAAGATAGGCGTCGATCTTGATACAGATCTGGCGGCCCAGATTAAGCCCATTAATTAAATAATAACAGAATAGTAATAACATAGAGTAAATAAATGATTTAAAAATGCTCCTGAACTCCAAATTGACTCAAATTTGTTTCTAAAGTTTCCTTATTTTTCATACTATTTTTCTATACAATAATATTCCAATTTTAAAAATATAATCATGACAAAACAATTTAAAAGCAAAAGACATTGCCTATATTGATATGTTTGACTTAGCTTTGACTTGCCATTTTAAATACTATAAAAATTCCAAAAATACAAATAAAAATCATAAATAATAACTAGATATGTTTTAGTGATTTTTCAAGTGATTTTCCATGAAATAATAATGATGATAGTAATATACTATAATAGATAATGAGAATAGCTATATTCTTTGATAAATAAAAAATAATAATAATAATAATAGATATTATATTTTCTGTAAGAAGAATAATAAAAATAAATAGCACAAAATATACAAAATATACTACTATGGTAATAAATAGTAAAATACACTTTCTTTTATAATAAAGAATGATAATATAGTTTTATAATATGAATTGTATTTCTTTTGTCATTTCTATATAAATATACAATAAAAATACTTTTGATGAATAAAATGTAATAAAAAATAATAGTTGTAATAAGAACATAACGAATTTCATCTCTTATGATTATTTTCAACTAATAATAAAAAATCTTATACTTTTCTATAGATAATAAATAGAAATAATAAAAATAGATATAATGAATAGTATAATAAATAGGATAGAATATTAGTAATGATTTCTTTTTAGCTATTATAGATATTAAAAATAAAAAAAATAATAAAAATAATAATAGTAAAATAGTATAGCTAACCATCTTTTAATAATTCTTACATAATGAATAGTATTTCAATATAATAGAATATAATAATAAAATTCTATTACTTTGGCTATTATAAACATTTTAAAAATACAAATAAAAAAAAAAGAGCCATTTTATTTTCTATTATAGAGTTTGGAAATAATAACAATAAAAATTCTACTATTTTAGCTATTATAAAAATCCCAAAAATATAAATGAAACTCTAGTTATTAGCTAACCCCTTTTTTCTATTATTTTTGAAAGTAATTTTCTACATAGACAAATAGAATCTAAAAAATAAAAAAAATAATATAATAATAATAAAAATAATAGTAATAATAATAATAATAATAAATAAATGCATCTTTATAATAGAAATAATAATGGAAGATATTATATAATAGACTTTGTGCATTTTAGAAATGAATAAATATGCTCACATAAGGAGTGTAGAGCCACATAAGAATATTTGCACACATGATATAACATTTAGAACGATTAGTCAAGACGAGAACATCTTGACGAGAAGATAAATAAGGTTGCAATGACAACACGAGAAGATACGTTGAGACAAGAACATCTTGACGTGGGATGATTAAGGCTTTAATAGCAATACGAGAAGATACGTTGAGACAAGAACATCTCGATGTGAGATGAATAAGGAGATGAATAAGGCTTTGATAGCAACATGAAGAAACATGTCGAGACAAGAACATCTTGACACTTGATGAAGAATAACCAGAGCTACGATACTAACATGGAGATATATGTCGACTCTGAAGAAGAAGAACATTATGATGTCCTAGATAGGTGACATCTTAATGACTCGCTGCCATGAGCAAGTAACTCATGATTGAATACGCTCACACAAGGGTGTAGGGCAACATAGTAGTTTTGCACAAGTAATGCAACACGTAGAATGATTAATCAAGACAAGAACATCTTGACGCTCGCCGAAGAATGACCAAAGCTACGACATCAGCATGGAGAGATATGTCGACTTTGAAGAAGAAGAACATTACGATGTCCGAGCGAAGTGACATCTTAATGACTCGGTGTCATGAACAAGTAATTCATGACCATTTGAGCTAGCAAGACTGAACTCATCCGTCGATGAGTTTGTCTCCTGGTTCATTTCCCGAGACTGTGAGATTGAATCGGTCCCGTAGGTAGATTCATCCACAAAATAGTGAATGTGAACCGTTCGTAGGTAGGTTCCTTCACTAACACATGCCTCAATGTTGAACCGCTCGGCGCTTCAGGTTTGACATCGTGTGCAATTGTGTTTCCTAGGTTTATGAATCGGCTTAGTGCTTCGAATTCATGATCTAGAAGATCGGTGAGAAGAAACACGTGGGCCATATCCACCCTTCTCCCCGATTCACCAACCTCAAGATCAACCGCTCGCCGCTTCGAGTTGTATTTTGTGTGATTGGTTGTTGACTAGTTAAGATTGAACCGATCCGTTTGTAGGTTTATCTTCTAGATCAACGGAGGTCGAGTCGATCCGTATGTAGACTTACCTCAAGCCCTCTAAAGAGATTAACCTCGGTCCGTAGGTAAGGTTACATCTCGAGGTGGCATAGATCGAACCGATCCGTTTGTAGGTTCGTTTTCCATAGGACAAAACCGATCCGTTTGTAGGTTTGTCTTCCATAGATTGAACCGATCCGTTTGTAGGTTCATCTTCCGTAGACCCCTTTTCATGAAATTAGACGACCACTTGACCATCTTTTAACTATACTATTTGCTTCTCTCTTTCGAAGATCCAGAGGTGCCTCGAGGTTCGTAGCCCCGGGGTAATTAACGGTGGGGGCTTGCGCCCACCGAATCTACAAGAACTCACAATCACTAAAAACCCCCGAATGTGCATCCAAATAATCTCTAAACGGCAGATCGGCCGACACCCAAACAGATGCACGCTCGGGAGGGATCTCCGTGTCCTTCTTCCGCAACCCATCGCCCCGGCGGCGGTGCGGAGCGCGCGAAAAAGGGTCGCACGGGATCGGCACGCCGGTGGGACTATCAAAACAAACTCGAGAGAACATAAGATTTTGGATGCATATTTAGGGGGGGATCTCCGTGTCCTTCTTCCGCAACCCATCGCCCAATGGGCGGCGGTGCGGAGCGCGCGAAAAAGGGTCGCACAGGATCTGGCACGCCCGGTGGGACCTAGATTCTCCTCTTATCTCTGAAAGAGAGAGTCAAATAGAATAGTTAAGAGATACAAGTGGTCTTCTATGCGCTAAAAATGACTAATAATTTTCAAGTGTTTTTGTTTTTGCAGAAATGGCATACTTTGGAAATTTCAACCTCGCTCCCTACACCGTCACTCCTGCAAAGAGCCCAGAAGGCAAACTATTCATGTTCTTTGGGACCATCCCACAAGAACTGACTGTCTATGGCCCAGCTCCAGTGGCCGCCTTCACTCCCGCGACCGTCCAGATCTCTATTCCGGACGAGGAGGAAGAATCGATCACCTTAACTCCCAAGGGGATCTCCAACAACGTCATGGCCTCTCCTACTATCTCCCCAAAGAGGAGAAGGCGACCGTCTAAGAGGACAGCCCCAACGGCCGCAGCCCAAACTACCCGCAACTCTCAAGCGTCTAGGAAGAGGGCCCTGGATGCATACCAAAACCGGTGGTGGCTAGGCCCGGCTATCCCAGTCTCCAATAAATTCACGGCCCTCCGAATAGTGGCCAAAAACTCGCCCGCCCGCCAGCTCCGCCTGTGCATGGGAGGTGCCTAAGCCCACACCTCGCCCAACTCAAAGGCCTCGGCGCGCGAGTAACAAGTCTCAAGCCCCCGCGAGAAGCCATCTACAAGGCTCACGTGGCCCTCAAACAGAGGAAGAGCGTCAAGAACGCTAGGTCGAGACAATACGTCTCCCGATCCGGCCAATCTCAAGACATGGCCCGGCCGCAAGCCATTGTCTCCACTCCGAACCCGAGGAGGTTTACACCAAAGGCAACACCTAGCACCCAGCAGGTGTGGGTCTCGAAGGGTTCCCAGCCAACAAAGCCCCAATCTCAAGCCCAGCCCAGCAAGGCCGGCAAGTCTAACGCTCCGTTCGAGAGCGTGTTTAGTCGCTTAGGCCAGAAGAGTGTATTCAGCCGATTAGGCTCGAGAATACCACTCAATAACCTGAAGATAACTGCCCCTGACCAAACAAAGAAGAAGAGAAGAACCGCTCGCTATGAAGAGCACTTCTCGGTCAACACCATCAGTATAAGCTACGACACTGATCCGGACACTGATGCTGAGGTGAATATGACCCAGGATGACCAGTCCCCGCCTAATCAAGCTCACGTCACCAATACCAACAAAAATAATGGTAGAAAAGGGAGACCACCCAAGAGAGTCAACCCCGAGGGCAACAGCAGGGAAGGGGAAGACCACAACGAAAACCCTGATCTCTTTGACAATGAAGATGACGTTGAAACACGCCCCGAAATGCCCATCGATGAAATAGAAATATTAAAAGGCCACATCGAGGCACAGGATGAAGAGCTGATTAGGCAACGGGAGCTAATTGCTACCATGCTGAAACAAAACGAAGAACTGATTAAGGCGGTCAAGTCATTGCAAGAATCACAAGACGCCAATTTCAAAGCCGGTAGTTCCCTGTCAAGAAGGGGTCCACAAGACAAAAGCAATCATAAGGGAAAACAACCCGTCAATTCTAAACCTCATCCACATAGAACCATGAAGTGGAGGTCGAACCAACGGAATATCCCGGAAAGAGATTCAAGCCATGATTGCCCAAAGAAATGCAAATATTTTGGAGGTGGATACGCTATCCCTCCCGTTAAAAATCGTGGACATCCATACCCCGCCATATATGACTTAGAAGAATATCCTAAAGGGTATGTGATTCCCCGTTTCAGACCTTCTCCGGGAAGGCAACAAAGACCCGAACCCCGAACAACACTGCCCACTTTGTAGCCTCATGCGCGCAACACGGCGCAATGATGCATCGTTGTTAAGACAATTCCCTCAAAGCCTAGTGGGAACCGCCTTCCAATGGTATTATTCGCCGGAAAACAACAAAGATCGGACCGGGACGAGATGGCAGACTCGTTCAGGGCGCGATTTGTCATGGTGTCTGATAAGATAAACATAGCCGATCTGGCAAGTACTAAACCCAAGAAAGGGGAGTCAATGATGATTTTATCAATAGATGGCGGAACCTCGCATCAAATGCGACCGCACATTAACCGAAGATGAGGCCGTCAACCTAATCATGAAGAACATTGACGGTGGATGGGCATGCTTCTTGGTGTGACAAAGGTCAACACATTCAAAGACTTGCTTAGATCGGTATCCAATATGGAAAGAATGTCACCACACACCGTGCCGAACTTCATGAATAATAGGCCGCAACGAGGAGCCCGAGCTGAGACCAAGGTGGCATTCACCTCGCTAAAAGATAAGATGGTTGCCAACGCAGACACCCAAGGCGGCAAAGCAATGGCACAAATGGCAATAATTACAACAAGGGACCCAGGCCCAATCCGGGAGGGAGTTCACGGAGTTTTGAGTCCCTCGTACAAAAGAAGACTAAACCGTACTCCTTCGGGAAAGATAAAGTTGCTCGATCTTGGGGGCACTAAAGAATGGTCTAACCCTACCGCCAAGAACGCCGGGAAGATGCCGATAAATCGACGAACCCAACTTCGCCCATATCACGTAGTACTAGGGCACTCAATTGAAGATTGTCGGGTCTTCAAAGATGGGTCGAGAAGGCGTACAAAAATGGTGAAATTACTTTACCTAAAGGGTTCTTTGCAAAGCCCATCGCCCATGAACAAAGCCAATATGATCTCTCACGAGGAAGAGAAGATCCCGACCAATTAAGTGAAGACCAGAAGAGCAATGGACTACGCACTTATCGAAGAAATCGATTAAAATGCTTAAAGCTCTTAAGAAAGAACCCGTATGAGATGGAAAGACGACATCACGCCGTGGTCCCACCAAAACCTGGGTATATTATAAGGTAGACCAGAGCCAAGACCAGGTTCTTAAGAAGAGAAAGAAGCATAGAAGCAATAAGTCCGTAAAGAATAAAATTGAAGAATGCGAGAAAGGGCGATCCCGAGGCGATTACCCTTCAACACTTCATCTCCAAAGAAGACCGGGAGAAGCTAACCCTAGGTCAAAAGAAAGAAGATGTAGATGAAGAAATAAATAAAGAAGAAAGCGAAGAGATCGGGGTGCTTCGTGTAACATGGTATATTCTTCTCACGACGAAGATATGCCAACATTAGAGGAGATGTTCTTCCTAAATGATGAAGGAGAAGCAAGCACCTCTGGGACCAAGAACGAAGAATGTAAAGCCGTGCTCCGGTCCGGGACTTACGTACCCGAGAGACAGGCTCCCAAGGATTCCGATAAGGGAAAGGATAAGGCCCTGAATAAAGGCAAAGAGGTCGAGAACCTAAGCAAGAACCAGAAAAGACCGGTCGACGGCGAAGAATATAATGTGTTGGCACATCTGCGTAAGATCCCAGCGCTATTAAGCATATTCGACGCATTGATGATGTCACAAGACCTAAGGGAGGTATTAATCCAAGCCTTGCAAGATCCCGAGAAGTACAAGTCATATTTCATCGAGCAAAATATGCAGGAGGCCCTATTCACCGCCAAGCGGGCCGCCTGTATAAACTTCACAGATGACGACCTCCTAATAGGCACTGTCGACCACAACCGCCCGCTATACATCACCGGAAACTGTGGAGGGCAAAAGATTAGTCGCATCCTGGTCGACGCGGGGTCCTCAATCAATATCATGCCGCTTAAAACTCTGAAGACCATCACCTTGGACGTGAAAAACTTATCTGATGAAAAGGTGATTATTCATGGCTTCAATCAAAACTCCCAAAAGGCCCTGGGAGCTATAACTCTGAACCTGCAATGCGGAAGCCTAAGAGCGCCTACTAAATTCTATGTCATTGACGCTGAAACTTCTTATCGGGGCGTTCATTGGGTCGCCCGTGGCTTCATAGTAATCGTGTCATACCCTCTACTCGCACCAATGCCCGAAATATATTGAGAATGGTAAGCAAAAGAGAATTGACGGAGATGTCAAGCCATTCGGGGTGCATGAGATTAAATTCAATGACGCCCAATATTTTTCGCCTAAATCCATTTGTGGCGCCAAGCCGCCTATAACAAAAGCAGTCGAAACCCTTTAATAAAGGCCCTAAATTTGATACCTCATCTGGAGAAGAAGAAGAGGTCAAATTTAATATTAAACCCCGAGGTGCTCGAGCCCAAAGACCCGGAAGAAAGTCGGGTGAAGAAGCAACCTTCCGCTTCAAACAAGTGGCTGCGTATAAGGCCCAAATAAAGCCGAGCGAAATCAAGTCAAGCGATTCTGAGGAGGAGGTCATTTTCAACTTTAAACCTACCAACACCCCTCAAATTCAGATCACAGGAACAACTTCAGGAGAAGACTCCGAAGATTCTGATGACTCGGGCGACATCACCTCGGGAGAAGAATCTGGCCATGATCGTCAACCCTGGGAAGAAGAATCTGACGAAGAGATCATCTATCACATCCTCAAAAAGCCATACAAAGGGCCCGAAACAGATAATGAAAGTGAGGAGTCATACATGATCAACACGGGATCCGGTGGCGGAAGGGATAACCCGGTTAGGCCGAGGTCTATAAATGAAGAACGCTCATGGCGGGAAAATTTTGAAGGTCGCGTCTGGAATGCGATTGACGAAATAAGGCACCAAGTTGAAAATAATAGAAGAGAGGTGTCTGAACAATGGGAGGTGATGCGCAGACATCAAGACGCAACACAATGAAATCATGATAATGATTGAAAACCCGCAAACCGCGATTTATAATTCCGAGCTACTCAAAGAAATGGCGAGTGAACCCCGCGCCGGACCCCGAAAGACAAGCACCCGATAGCGGCAAACGGGTAATTGTAATAGTAGATGAATCAAAAGGGGAAGAAACGAAAGCTAAACAATCGACCGTCATGCAAACCCTCAAGGTCAAGAAGAGTAAACCATACTCTTTCTTAAAAAATAAAACGGCTCGGATATTTGAGCAGGCCTTAAAAAGTGGGTTAACACTTCCCGTTTGTAAGCGACCCGCAGACATGGAGAGAGCCGGCGAAGGCGAATTCTGCCCTTATCATCGCATATTGGGCCATACTATTGAAGAGTGTTGGGTATTCAAGGACCTTATAGAAGAAGGGCACAGAAATGGGACAATCCAACTCCCGAAAAGCTTTCAACAAGACCCAGCCCCGCATAACTCGAATAACAAAGGCAAAGGGGTGGCTTATACGATCTCGCATACTCCTGTACCTAGCAAACCTAAGGTTGCGAGACGAAAGCCGATCAAAGAAATCTACCGCTCCAACTCAGTCATGAACATTGAGATAGAAGAAGAGATGGCAGCGCTAGAGATTACCGTGGTTCCCGAAAGGCATTTTAAAGACCTCATGCCAAGGGAAGTGAACCATATCCAGATTTCTAAAGACCTTGTGTCGTGCCGCAAAGGTAGAGCGCATCAAAGGGAAAACTATCATCCACAAGGCTATAATTTTCTATCGAGTGATTCAACTCGGTCTCCGAAGAACCCCGACCATAACACTTGGAAGAAGTGGGTAATAGAACAAGAATCGGAGAATGCAACGACCGGTGACGCTGCATCTCATCCCTTTGGAAAGGAATTATATAAACTAGCAAAGAGGGCAAAATGTCTGAGAGACATATCCAAGGCCGAGGCCAAGCGCTTCAATGAACTCTGGAATGGCGGCCAGAATAAGGTCCTGGGCCTGGATGGCAAAATAAAATACACCCGGGGGCTAGGGTATAACTGCGATGACGCAGCATGTTTTGAGGGTCTCTCAACGAGTACCGTATGAAAGAAAGCTGTTGCATGACTTCTGTTGAAATGCCGGATAATGAAACAGAAGAGGACAATACCCCGGTCCTGAAAAATGCTTTGAAACAGCTAGAAAAGGAACCCAACACGGTCGATGAGTTAGCTGAAATTAATTTGGGGACGGAAGAAGACCCACGACCAACTTTCATAAGCGCGTCGTTACCAGAAGAGGTGGCTGACAGGTTGAAGACGTTCCTTAAAAACTACATGGACTGCTTCGCTTGGAGTTATAAAGAAATGCCTGGATTAGATCCCAACGTGGCGGTCCATTACTTGAAAATTGATTCAACCTTCAAGCCGATTAAACAAGCGCCAAGGCGAATGAGAATAGAACTCGAAGAAAAGGTCGTGGAGGAAACGAAGAAACTCATCGACGCAGGCTTCATACGAGAAGAAGAGACGCCGGAATGGGTGGCTAGCATTGTCCCGGTTAAAAAGAAAAATGGGCAAATCCGCATTTGTGTGGATTTTCGGGACTTAAACAAGGCGTGCCCTAAGGATGATTTCCCGCTCCCAGTAACCGAAATCATAATTGACCATACCTCCTCCTATGAAGTCTTCTCCTTCATGGACGGTTATGCGGGCTATAATCAAATCAAAATGGCGCCAGAAGATGAAAGGCACACGGCATTCCGCACGCCGATTGGCATATATTGTTACAAAGTCATGCCGTTTGGGCTGAAAAATGCAGGTGCCACCTATCAACGGGCGATGACAAAGATATTCGACGATCTGATCCACAAGATAGTAGAATGTTATGTGGACGACCTAGTCATCAAGGCCATGTCATATGAAGAACACCTCCAATATCTGGAGGTCATTTTCAACCGCCTGAGAGAACATGCGCTCAAATTAAACCCATTGAAATGCGCATTCATGGTATCATCCGGTAAATTTCTGGGGTTTGTAGTACGCCACAGGGGAATTGAAATAGACCCGGGCAAAATCAAAGCAATAACTGAACTATCCCCGCCGAAGAATTTAAAACAACCGCGATCTTTGCAAGGGCAATTGGCGTACATCAAAGGCGGTTTATAGCCAATCTATCGGGTAAAATCCAACCCTTCACCCTACGACTAAGAAGAATATCCCGTTTAAATGGGATGGCGAGTGCCGCCGAGCCTTTGAAGAAATCAAGGCATATCTACTCAACCCTCCAGGTGTTGGCGGCGCCCATACCCGGAAGGAACTTATCCTATATACAACCGCCCCGGATGGATCCTGGGAGCCCTATTGGCACAAGAAAACCAGGATGGTAATCAAAACGCGCTATATTACCTAAGTCGCATGATGGTAGGGGCGGAACACGGTATTCACCGATCGAGAAGCATTGTTTAGCCCTAATCTTCGCGGTGAAGAAATCGAGGCACTACATGCTAGCCCATAAAATCATTTTAATATCCAAGGTAGATCCTCTCAAATACCCGATGACTCGCCTAATGCTAACGGGGAGGCCGGCAAGTGGGCTATCATCCTCACCGAGTTCGACATCACCTATACACCGCAAAAGGCGATCAAGGGGCGGCGCTAGCAGCATTTCCCCGGTCGCACACCCGATTCAAGATGACTCCCCATTAAAATGCGACTTTCCTGACGAGGAAACTCTACATATTGAAGAAGGAAGTCCTATATGGGAGATGTACTTTGATGGTGCTTCTTCAATCAAGCCGATCGCGGGCCCGGGAGTTCCAACTGTGCGAGCCGGCGCAGGATTAGTCTTCGTAACCCCGGAAGGCGGGATAATACGACATTCTCTAGCTTTAACCGAACCATGTACAAATAATGAAGCAGAGTATGAGGCACTTATCGCCGGACTAGAGCTATCACTGGAGCTGAAAATCAAGGCTATGCGCATCTTTGGGGACTCACAGTTGATAATAAATCAAATAATTGGCGAATACAAGGTCTTGAAGCCGGAACTAATACAATATCACCAAAAGGCCATGGAGTTAATGAAGAAAATCCCGTACGTGTCCATTGAGAAGGTCACGAGGGCCGTGAATGGTGAAGCAGATGCGTTGGCCAAACTCGCCAAGGAGCTGGGTGAACCAACAGGCGGAAATCCACATCACCGTCCGCAATAGGAGGCCATTATCATTGTGTCAAACAACGGATGAGGCGAATAATGAAAATCTTTGGGCTAGAAAAGATAGAATGCCAAGAAACAATGATAACCGAAGAAGACGATGATTGGAGACAACCGTTCATTGAATATTTCCGCATGGCACCCTCCCCAAGGATAAAAGGATAGCCGATCAACTAAGAAATAGGGTACTACGGTATGCATATGTGGGCAATACGCTATACCGGAGGTCTTATGATCGCTTATGGTTAAGATGCGTATCGTGGCCTGAAGCTCGGCAGTCATGAAAGAAGTTCATTCCGGCTATGTGGAGCACATCGTCCGGGTCGAAAATGAAGTTAAAGATCAAGCGAATGGGATATTATCGCCCACGATGGTGGCCGATGTGAAGAGCACGCAAAGAAGTGCCGCATGTGCCGATACATGGCCCTTTTATACATCAAGCGCCAAACCC